>JAUKNL010000218.1:0-441405 GCA_030765065.1 Deroplatys truncata
GTACCAACATGTTCAATATCACATATTACTAGAAACATTGATACCTACATATTCATTATCACGTATTACTAGAAACATTGATACCGACATGTTCATTATCTCATATTACTAGAAACATTGATACCGACATGTTCATTATCACGTATTACTAGAAACATTGGTAGCGACATGTTCAGTATCACGTATTACTAGAAACATTGGTAGCGACATGTTCATTATCACATATTACTAGAAACATTGGTAGCGACATGTTCAGTATCACGTATTACTAGAAACATTGGTAGCGACATGTTCAGTATCACGTATTACTAGAAACATTGGTAGCAACATGTTCAGTATCACATATTACTAGAAACATTGGTAGCGACATGTTCAGTATCACGTATTACTAGAAACATTGGTACCGACATGTTCAGTATCACGTATTACTAGAAACATTGATACCGACATGTTCATTATCACATATCACTAGAAACATTGATACCGACATGTTCATTATCACATATTACTAGAAACATTGATACCGACATGTTCATTATCACATATTACTAGAAACATTGATACCGACATGTTCATTATCACATATTACTAGAAACATTGATACCGACATGTTCATTATCACGTATTACATGAAACATTGATACCGACATGTTCATTATCACGTATTACTAGAAACATTGATACCGACATGTTCATTATCACATATAACTAGAAACATTGATACCGACATGTTCATTATCACATATAACTAGAAACATTGATACCGACATGTTCATTATCACATATAACTAGAAACATTGATACCGACATGTTCATTATCACGTATTACTAGAAACATTGATACCGACATGTTCATTATCACATATTACTAGAAACATTGATACCGACATGTTCATTATCACATATTACTAGAAACATTGGTACCGACATGTTCATTATCACATATTACTAGAAACATTGGTACCGACATGTTCATTATCACATATTACTAGAAACATTGATACCGACATGTTCATTATCACATATAACTAGAAACATTGATACCGACATGTTCATTATCACATATAACTAGAAACATTGGTACCGACATGTTCATTATCACGTATTACTAGAAACATTGATACCGACATGTTCATTATCACATATTACTAGAAACATTGATACCGACATGTTCATTATCACATATTACTAGAAACATTGGTACCGACATGTTCATTATCACATATAACTAGAAACATTGATACCGACATGTTCATTATCACATATAACTAGAAACATTGATACCGACATGTTCATTATCAGGTATTACTAGAAACATTGATACCGACATGTTCATTATCACATATTACTAGAAACATTGATACCGACATGTTCTTTATCACATATTACTAGAAACATTGGTACCGACATGTTCATTATCACATATTACTAGAAACATTGGTACCGACATGTTCTTTATCACATATTACTAGAAACATTGGTACCGACATGTTCATTATCACATATTACTAGAAACATTGGTACCGACATGTTCATTATCACATATTACTAGAAACATTGATACCTACATATTCATTATCACGTATTACTAGAAACATTGATACCGACATGTTCATTATCTCATATTACTAGAAACATTGATACCGACATGTTCATTATCACGTATTACTAGAAACATTGGTAGCGACATGTTCAATATCACGTATTACTAGAAACATTGGTAGCGACATGTTCATTATCACATATTACTAGAAACATTGATACCGACATGTTCATTATCACATATTACTAGAAACATTGGTACCGACATGTTCATTATCACATATTACTAGAAACATTGGTACCGACATGTTCATTATCACATATTACTAGAAACATTGATACCTACATATTCATTATCACGTATTACTAGAAACATTGATACCGACATGTTCATTATCTCATATTACTAGAAACATTGATACCGACATGTTCATTATCACGTATTACTAGAAACATTGGTAGCGACATGTTCAGTATCACATATTACTAGAAACATTGGTAGCGACATGTTCATTATCACATATTACTAGAAACATTGGTAGCGACATGTTCAGTATCACGTATTACTAGAAACATTGGTAGCGACATGTTCAGTATCACGTATTACTAGAAACATTGGTAGCGACATGTTCAGTATCACATATTACTAGAAACATTGGTAGCGACATGTTCAGTATCACGTATTACTAGAAACATTGGTAGCGACATGTTCAGTATCACGTATTACTAGAAACATTGATACCGACATGTTCATTATCGCCTATTACTAGAAACATTGATACCGACATGTTCATTATCACATATAACTAGAAACATTGATACCGACAAGTTCATTATCACATATTACTAGAAACATTGATACCGACATGTTCATTATCACATATTACTAGAAACATTGATACCGACATGTTCATTATCACGTATTACTAGAAACATTGATACCGACATGTTCATTATCACGTATTACTAGAAACATTGATACCGACATGTTCATTATCACATATATCTAGAAACATTGATACCGACATGCTCATTATCACATATAACTAGAAACATTGATACCGACATGTTCATTATCACATATAACTAGAAACATTGATACCGACATGTTCATTATCACGTATTACTAGAAACATTGATACCGACATGTTCATTATCACATATTACTAGAAACATTGATACCGACATGTTCATTATCACATATTACTAGAAACATTGGTACCGACATGTTCATTATCACATATTACTAGAAACATTGGTACCGACATGTTCATTATCACATATTACTAGAAACATTGATACCGACATGTTCATTATCACATATAACTAGAAACATTGATACCGACATGTTCATTATCACATATAACTAGAAAGATTGATACCGACATGTTCATTATCACGTATTACTATAAACATTGATACCGACATGTTCATTATCACATATTACTAGAAACATTGATACCGACATGTTCATTATCACATATTACTAGAAACATTGGTACCGACATGTTCATTATCACATATAACTAGAAACATTGATACCGACATGTTCATTATCACATATAACTAGAAACATTGATACCGACATGTTCATTATCAGGTATTACTAGAAACATTGATACCGACATGTTCATTATCACATATTACTAGAAACATGGATACCTACATATTCATTATCACGTATTACTAGAAACATTGATACCGACATGTTCATTATCTCATATTACTAGAAACATTGATACCGACATGTTCATTATCACGTATTACTAGAAACATTGGTAGCGACATGTTCAATATCACGTATTACTAGAAACATTGGTAGCGACATGTTCATTATCACATATTACTAGAAACATTGGTAGCGACATGTTCAGTATCACGTATTACTAGAAACATTGGTAGCGACATGTTCAGTATCACGTATTACTAGAAACATTGGTAGCGACATGTTCAGTATCACATATTACTAGAAACATTGGTAGCGACATGTTCAGTATCACGTATTACTAGAAACATTGGTACCGACATGTTCAGTATCACGTATTACTAGAAACATTGATACCGACATGTTCATTATCACGTATTACTAGAAACATTGATACCGACATGTTCATTATCACATATAACTAGAAACATTGATACCGACATGTTCATTATCACATATAACTAGAAACATTGATACCGACATGTTCATTATCACATATTACTAGAAACATTGGTACCAACATGTTCATTATCACATATAACTAGAAACATTGATACCGACATGTTCATTATCACATGTTACTAGAAACATTGGTACCGACATGTTCATTATCACGTATAACTAGAAACATTGATACCGACATGTTCATTATCACATGTTACTAGAAACATTGATACCGACATGTTCATTATCACATATAACTAGAAACATTGATACCGACATGTTCATTATCACACATTACTAGAAACATTGATACCGACATGTTCATTATCACGTATTACTAGAAACATTGGTACCGACATGTTCATTATCACATATTACTAGAAACATTGATAGCGACATGTTCATTATCACATGTTACAGAGACATTGGTACCGACATGTTCATTATCACATATTACTACAAACATTGATATTGACATGTTCATTATCACGTATTACTAGAAACATTGATACCGACATGTTCATTATCAAGTATTACTAGAAACATTGGTACCGACATGTTCATTATCAAGTATTACTAGAAACATTGGTACCGACATGTTCATTATCAAGTATTACTAGAAACATTGATACTGCATGTTCATTATCAAGTATTACTAGAAACATTGGTACCGACATGTTCATTATCACATATTACTAGAAACATTGATATCGACATGTTCATTATCACGTATTACTAGAAACCTTGGTACCGACATGTTCATTATCACATATTACTAGAAACATTGATACCGACATGTTCATTAACGCGTATTACTAGAAACATTGGTACCGACATGTTCATTATCACGTATTACTAGAAACATTGGTACCGACATGTTAATTACCACATGTTACTAGAAACATTGATACCGACATGTTCATTATCACGTATTACTAGAAACATTGGTACCGACATGTTCATTATCACGTATTACTAGAAACATTGGTACCGACATGTTAATTATCACGTATTACTAGAAACATTGGTACCGACATGTTCATTATCACGTATTACTAGAAACATTGATACCGACATGTTCATTAGCACGTATTACTAGAAACATTGGTACCGACATGTTCATTATCACGAATTACTAGAAACATTGGTACCGACATTTTCATTATCACGTATTACTAGAAACATTGGTACCCACATGTTCATTATCACGTATTACTAGAAACATTGGTACCGAAATGTTCATTATCACATATTACTAGAAACATTGATACCGACATGTTCATTATCACATATTACGAGAAACATTGATACCGACATGTTCATTATCACGTATTACTAGAAACATTGGTACTGACACGTTCATTATCACATATTACTAGAAACATTGATACCGACATGTTCAGTATCACGTATTACTAGAAACATTGGTACCGAAATGTTCAGTATCACGTATTACTAGAAACATTGGTACCGAAATGTTCAGTATCACGTATTACTAGAAACATTGATACCGACATGTTCATTATCACATATTACTAGAAACATTGGTACCGACATGTTCATTATCACATGTTACTAGAAACATTGATACCGACATGTTCATTATCACATATTACTAGAAACATTGATACCGACATGTTCATTATCACATATTACTAGAAACATTGATACCGACATGTTCATTATCACGTATTACTAGAAACATTGATACCGGCTTGTTCATTATCACATGTTACAGAAAAATTGGTACCGACATGTTCATTATCACATGTTACTAGAAACATTGGTACCGACATGTTCATTATCACGTATTACTAGAAACATTGATACCAACATGTTCATTATCACATATTACTAGAAACATTGATACCGACATGTTCATTATCACGTATTACTAGAAACATTGATACCGACATGTTCATTATCACGTATTACTAGAAACATTGATACCAACATGTTAATTATCACGTATTACTAGAAACATTGATACCGACATGTTCATTATCATGTATTACTAGAAACATTGGTACCGACATGTTCGGTATCACATATTACTAGAAACATTGGTACCGACATGTTCAGTTTCACATTATACTAGAAACATAGATATCGACATGTTCATTATCACGTATTACTAGAACATTGATACCGACATGTTCATTATCACGTATTACTAGAAAAATTGATACCGACATGTTCATTATCACGTATTGCTAGAAACATTGATACCAACATGTTCAGTATCACATGTTACAGAAACATTGATACCGACATGTTCAGTATCACATTACTAGAAACATTGATACCCACATGTTCAGCATTACCTAGAAACATTGGTACAGACCTGTTCAGTATCACATTACTAGAAACATTGGTACCGACATGTTCAGTATCACATATTACTAGCATCAGCGGTACCGACATGTTCAGTATCACTTATTACTAGAATCATCGGTACCGACAGGCCAACATGTTCAGTATCACATTACTAGAAACATTGGTACAGTGTTCAGTATCACATATTACTAGCATCATCGGTACCGACATGTTCAGTATCACATTATTCGAAACATTGGTACCAACATGTTCAATATCACATATTACTAGAAACATTGATACCTACATATTCATTATCACGTATTACTAGAAACATTGATACCGACATGTTCATTATCTCATATTACTAGAAACATTGATACCGACATGTTCATTATCACGTATTACTAGAAACATTGGTAGCGACATGTTCAGTATCACGTATTACTAGAAACATTGGTAGCGACATGTTCATTATCACATATTACTAGAAACATTGGTAGCGACATGTTCAGTATCACGTATTACTAGAAACATTGGTAGCGACATGTTCAGTATCACGTATTACTAGAAACATTGGTAGCAACATGTTCAGTATCACATATTACTAGAAACATTGGTAGCGACATGTTCAGTATCACGTATTACTAGAAACATTGGTACCGACATGTTCAGTATCACGTATTACTAGAAACATTGATACCGACATGTTCATTATCACATATCACTAGAAACATTGATACCGACATGTTCATTATCACATATTACTAGAAACATTGATACCGACATGTTCATTATCACATATTACTAGAAACATTGATACCGACATGTTCATTATCACATATTACTAGAAACATTGATACCGACATGTTCATTATCACGTATTACATGAAACATTGATACCGACATGTTCATTATCACGTATTACTAGAAACATTGATACCGACATGTTCATTATCACATATAACTAGAAACATTGATACCGACATGTTCATTATCACATATAACTAGAAACATTGATACCGACATGTTCATTATCACATATAACTAGAAACATTGATACCGACATGTTCATTATCACGTATTACTAGAAACATTGATACCGACATGTTCATTATCACATATTACTAGAAACATTGATACCGACATGTTCATTATCACATATTACTAGAAACATTGGTACCGACATGTTCATTATCACATATTACTAGAAACATTGGTACCGACATGTTCATTATCACATATTACTAGAAACATTGATACCGACATGTTCATTATCACATATAACTAGAAACATTGATACCGACATGTTCATTATCACATATAACTAGAAACATTGGTACCGACATGTTCATTATCACGTATTACTAGAAACATTGGTACCGACATGTTCATTATCACATGTTACTAGAAACATTGATACCGACATGTTCATTATCACATATTACTAGAAACATTGATACCGACATGTTCATTATCACATATTACTAGAAACATTGATACCGACATGTTCATTATCACGTATTACTAGAAACATTGATACCGGCTTGTTCATTATCACATGTTACAGAAAAATTGGTACCGACATGTTCATTATCACATGTTACTAGAAACATTGGTACCGACATGTTCATTATCACGTATTACTAGAAACATTGATACCAACATGTTCATTATCACATATTACTAGAAACATTGATACCGACATGTTCATTATCACGTATTACTAGAAACATTGATACCGACATGTTCATTATCACGTATTACTAGAAACATTGATACCAACATGTTAATTATCACGTATTACTAGAAACATTGATACCGACATGTTCATTATCATGTATTACTAGAAACATTGGTACCGACATGTTCGGTATCACATATTACTAGAAACATTGGTACCGACATGTTCAGTTTCACATTATACTAGAAACATAGATATCGACATGTTCATTATCACGTATTACTAGAACATTGATACCGACATGTTCATTATCACGTATTACTAGAAAAATTGATACCGACATGTTCATTATCACGTATTGCTAGAAACATTGATACCAACATGTTCAGTATCACATGTTACAGAAACATTGATACCGACATGTTCAGTATCACATTACTAGAAACATTGATACCCACATGTTCAGCATTACCTAGAAACATTGGTACAGACCTGTTCAGTATCACATTACTAGAAACATTGGTACCGACATGTTCAGTATCACATATTACTAGCATCAGCGGTACCGACATGTTCAGTATCACTTATTACTAGAATCATCGGTACCGACAGGCCAACATGTTCAGTATCACATTACTAGAAACATTGGTACAGTGTTCAGTATCACATATTACTAGCATCATCGGTACCGACATGTTCAGTATCACATTATTCGAAACATTGGTACCAACATGTTCAATATCACATATTACTAGAAACATTGATACCTACATATTCATTATCACGTATTACTAGAAACATTGATACCGACATGTTCATTATCTCATATTACTAGAAACATTGATACCGACATGTTCATTATCACGTATTACTAGAAACATTGGTAGCGACATGTTCAGTATCACGTATTACTAGAAACATTGGTAGCGACATGTTCATTATCACATATTACTAGAAACATTGGTAGCGACATGTTCAGTATCACGTATTACTAGAAACATTGGTAGCGACATGTTCAGTATCACGTATTACTAGAAACATTGGTAGCAACATGTTCAGTATCACATATTACTAGAAACATTGGTAGCGACATGTTCAGTATCACGTATTACTAGAAACATTGGTACCGACATGTTCAGTATCACGTATTACTAGAAACATTGATACCGACATGTTCATTATCACATATCACTAGAAACATTGATACCGACATGTTCATTATCACATATTACTAGAAACATTGATACCGACATGTTCATTATCACATATTACTAGAAACATTGATACCGACATGTTCATTATCACATATTACTAGAAACATTGATACCGACATGTTCATTATCACGTATTACATGAAACATTGATACCGACATGTTCATTATCACGTATTACTAGAAACATTGATACCGACATGTTCATTATCACATATAACTAGAAACATTGATACCGACATGTTCATTATCACATATAACTAGAAACATTGATACCGACATGTTCATTATCACATATAACTAGAAACATTGATACCGACATGTTCATTATCACGTATTACTAGAAACATTGATACCGACATGTTCATTATCACATATTACTAGAAACATTGATACCGACATGTTCATTATCACATATTACTAGAAACATTGGTACCGACATGTTCATTATCACATATTACTAGAAACATTGGTACCGACATGTTCATTATCACATATTACTAGAAACATTGATACCGACATGTTCATTATCACATATAACTAGAAACATTGATACCGACATGTTCATTATCACATATAACTAGAAACATTGGTACCGACATGTTCATTATCACGTATTACTAGAAACATTGATACCGACATGTTCATTATCACATATTACTAGAAACATTGATACCGACATGTTCATTATCACATATTACTAGAAACATTGGTACCGACATGTTCATTATCACATATAACTAGAAACATTGATACCGACATGTTCATTATCACATATAACTAGAAACATTGATACCGACATGTTCATTATCAGGTATTACTAGAAACATTGATACCGACATGTTCATTATCACATATTACTAGAAACATTGATACCGACATGTTCTTTATCACATATTACTAGAAACATTGGTACCGACATGTTCATTATCACATATTACTAGAAACATTGGTACCGACATGTTCTTTATCACATATTACTAGAAACATTGGTACCGACATGTTCATTATCACATATTACTAGAAACATTGGTACCGACATGTTCATTATCACATATTACTAGAAACATTGATACCTACATATTCATTATCACGTATTACTAGAAACATTGATACCGACATGTTCATTATCTCATATTACTAGAAACATTGATACCGACATGTTCATTATCACGTATTACTAGAAACATTGGTAGCGACATGTTCAATATCACGTATTACTAGAAACATTGGTAGCGACATGTTCATTATCACATATTACTAGAAACATTGATACCGACATGTTCATTATCACATATTACTAGAAACATTGGTACCGACATGTTCATTATCACATATTACTAGAAACATTGGTACCGACATGTTCATTATCACATATTACTAGAAACATTGATACCTACATATTCATTATCACGTATTACTAGAAACATTGATACCGACATGTTCATTATCTCATATTACTAGAAACATTGATACCGACATGTTCATTATCACGTATTACTAGAAACATTGGTAGCGACATGTTCAGTATCACATATTACTAGAAACATTGGTAGCGACATGTTCATTATCACATATTACTAGAAACATTGGTAGCGACATGTTCAGTATCACGTATTACTAGAAACATTGGTAGCGACATGTTCAGTATCACGTATTACTAGAAACATTGGTAGCGACATGTTCAGTATCACATATTACTAGAAACATTGGTAGCGACATGTTCAGTATCACGTATTACTAGAAACATTGGTAGCGACATGTTCAGTATCACGTATTACTAGAAACATTGATACCGACATGTTCATTATCGCCTATTACTAGAAACATTGATACCGACATGTTCATTATCACATATAACTAGAAACATTGATACCGACAAGTTCATTATCACATATTACTAGAAACATTGATACCGACATGTTCATTATCACATATTACTAGAAACATTGATACCGACATGTTCATTATCACGTATTACTAGAAACATTGATACCGACATGTTCATTATCACGTATTACTAGAAACATTGATACCGACATGTTCATTATCACATATATCTAGAAACATTGATACCGACATGCTCATTATCACATATAACTAGAAACATTGATACCGACATGTTCATTATCACATATAACTAGAAACATTGATACCGACATGTTCATTATCACGTATTACTAGAAACATTGATACCGACATGTTCATTATCACATATTACTAGAAACATTGATACCGACATGTTCATTATCACATATTACTAGAAACATTGGTACCGACATGTTCATTATCACATATTACTAGAAACATTGGTACCGACATGTTCATTATCACATATTACTAGAAACATTGATACCGACATGTTCATTATCACATATAACTAGAAACATTGATACCGACATGTTCATTATCACATATAACTAGAAAGATTGATACCGACATGTTCATTATCACGTATTACTATAAACATTGATACCGACATGTTCATTATCACATATTACTAGAAACATTGATACCGACATGTTCATTATCACATATTACTAGAAACATTGGTACCGACATGTTCATTATCACATATAACTAGAAACATTGATACCGACATGTTCATTATCACATATAACTAGAAACATTGATACCGACATGTTCATTATCAGGTATTACTAGAAACATTGATACCGACATGTTCATTATCACATATTACTAGAAACATGGATACCTACATATTCATTATCACGTATTACTAGAAACATTGATACCGACATGTTCATTATCTCATATTACTAGAAACATTGATACCGACATGTTCATTATCACGTATTACTAGAAACATTGGTAGCGACATGTTCAATATCACGTATTACTAGAAACATTGGTAGCGACATGTTCATTATCACATATTACTAGAAACATTGGTAGCGACATGTTCAGTATCACGTATTACTAGAAACATTGGTAGCGACATGTTCAGTATCACGTATTACTAGAAACATTGGTAGCGACATGTTCAGTATCACATATTACTAGAAACATTGGTAGCGACATGTTCAGTATCACGTATTACTAGAAACATTGGTACCGACATGTTCAGTATCACGTATTACTAGAAACATTGATACCGACATGTTCATTATCACGTATTACTAGAAACATTGATACCGACATGTTCATTATCACATATAACTAGAAACATTGATACCGACATGTTCATTATCACATATAACTAGAAACATTGATACCGACATGTTCATTATCACATATTACTAGAAACATTGGTACCAACATGTTCATTATCACATATAACTAGAAACATTGATACCGACATGTTCATTATCACATGTTACTAGAAACATTGGTACCGACATGTTCATTATCACGTATAACTAGAAACATTGATACCGACATGTTCATTATCACATGTTACTAGAAACATTGATACCGACATGTTCATTATCACATATAACTAGAAACATTGATACCGACATGTTCATTATCACACATTACTAGAAACATTGATACCGACATGTTCATTATCACGTATTACTAGAAACATTGGTACCGACATGTTCATTATCACATATTACTAGAAACATTGATAGCGACATGTTCATTATCACATGTTACAGAGACATTGGTACCGACATGTTCATTATCACATATTACTACAAACATTGATATTGACATGTTCATTATCACGTATTACTAGAAACATTGATACCGACATGTTCATTATCAAGTATTACTAGAAACATTGGTACCGACATGTTCATTATCAAGTATTACTAGAAACATTGGTACCGACATGTTCATTATCAAGTATTACTAGAAACATTGATACTGCATGTTCATTATCAAGTATTACTAGAAACATTGGTACCGACATGTTCATTATCACATATTACTAGAAACATTGATATCGACATGTTCATTATCACGTATTACTAGAAACCTTGGTACCGACATGTTCATTATCACATATTACTAGAAACATTGATACCGACATGTTCATTAACGCGTATTACTAGAAACATTGGTACCGACATGTTCATTATCACGTATTACTAGAAACATTGGTACCGACATGTTAATTACCACATGTTACTAGAAACATTGATACCGACATGTTCATTATCACGTATTACTAGAAACATTGGTACCGACATGTTCATTATCACGTATTACTAGAAACATTGGTACCGACATGTTAATTATCACGTATTACTAGAAACATTGGTACCGACATGTTCATTATCACGTATTACTAGAAACATTGATACCGACATGTTCATTAGCACGTATTACTAGAAACATTGGTACCGACATGTTCATTATCACGAATTACTAGAAACATTGGTACCGACATTTTCATTATCACGTATTACTAGAAACATTGGTACCCACATGTTCATTATCACGTATTACTAGAAACATTGGTACCGAAATGTTCATTATCACATATTACTAGAAACATTGATACCGACATGTTCATTATCACATATTACGAGAAACATTGATACCGACATGTTCATTATCACGTATTACTAGAAACATTGGTACTGACACGTTCATTATCACATATTACTAGAAACATTGATACCGACACGTTCAGTATCACGTATTACTAGAAACATTGGTACCGAAATGTTCAGTATCACGTATTACTAGAAACATTGGTACCGAAATGTTCAGTATCACGTATTACTAGAAACATTGATACCGACATGTTCATTATCACATATTACTAGAAACATTGGTACCGACATGTTCATTATCACATGTTACTAGAAACATTGATACCGACATGTTCATTATCACATATTACTAGAAACATTGATACCGACATGTTCATTATCACATATTACTAGAAACATTGATACCGACATGTTCATTATCACGTATTACTAGAAACATTGATACCGGCTTGTTCATTATCACATGTTACAGAAAAATTGGTACCGACATGTTCATTATCACATGTTACTAGAAACATTGGTACCGACATGTTCATTATCACGTATTACTAGAAACATTGATACCAACATGTTCATTATCACATATTACTAGAAACATTGATACCGACATGTTCATTATCACGTATTACTAGAAACATTGATACCGACATGTTCATTATCACGTATTACTAGAAACATTGATACCAACATGTTAATTATCACGTATTACTAGAAACATTGATACCGACATGTTCATTATCATGTATTACTAGAAACATTGGTACCGACATGTTCGGTATCACATATTACTAGAAACATTGGTACCGACATGTTCAGTTTCACATTATACTAGAAACATAGATATCGACATGTTCATTATCACGTATTACTAGAACATTGATACCGACATGTTCATTATCACGTATTACTAGAAAAATTGATACCGACATGTTCATTATCACGTATTGCTAGAAACATTGATACCAACATGTTCAGTATCACATGTTACAGAAACATTGATACCGACATGTTCAGTATCACATTACTAGAAACATTGATACCCACATGTTCAGCATTACCTAGAAACATTGGTACAGACCTGTTCAGTATCACATTACTAGAAACATTGGTACCGACATGTTCAGTATCACATATTACTAGCATCAGCGGTACCGACATGTTCAGTATCACTTATTACTAGAATCATCGGTACCGACAGGCCAACATGTTCAGTATCACATTACTAGAAACATTGGTACAGTGTTCAGTATCACATATTACTAGCATCATCGGTACCGACATGTTCAGTATCACATTATTCGAAACATTGGTACCAACATGTTCAATATCACATATTACTAGAAACATTGATACCTACATATTCATTATCACGTATTACTAGAAACATTGATACCGACATGTTCATTATCTCATATTACTAGAAACATTGATACCGACATGTTCATTATCACGTATTACTAGAAACATTGGTAGCGACATGTTCAGTATCACGTATTACTAGAAACATTGGTAGCGACATGTTCATTATCACATATTACTAGAAACATTGGTAGCGACATGTTCAGTATCACGTATTACTAGAAACATTGGTAGCGACATGTTCAGTATCACGTATTACTAGAAACATTGGTAGCAACATGTTCAGTATCACATATTACTAGAAACATTGGTAGCGACATGTTCAGTATCACGTATTACTAGAAACATTGGTACCGACATGTTCAGTATCACGTATTACTAGAAACATTGATACCGACATGTTCATTATCACATATCACTAGAAACATTGATACCGACATGTTCATTATCACATATTACTAGAAACATTGATACCGACATGTTCATTATCACATATTACTAGAAACATTGATACCGACATGTTCATTATCACATATTACTAGAAACATTGATACCGACATGTTCATTATCACGTATTACATGAAACATTGATACCGACATGTTCATTATCACGTATTACTAGAAACATTGATACCGACATGTTCATTATCACATATAACTAGAAACATTGATACCGACATGTTCATTATCACATATAACTAGAAACATTGATACCGACATGTTCATTATCACATATAACTAGAAACATTGATACCGACATGTTCATTATCACGTATTACTAGAAACATTGATACCGACATGTTCATTATCACATATTACTAGAAACATTGATACCGACATGTTCATTATCACATATTACTAGAAACATTGGTACCGACATGTTCATTATCACATATTACTAGAAACATTGGTACCGACATGTTCATTATCACATATTACTAGAAACATTGATACCGACATGTTCATTATCACATATAACTAGAAACATTGATACCGACATGTTCATTATCACATATAACTAGAAACATTGGTACCGACATGTTCATTATCACGTATTACTAGAAACATTGATACCGACATGTTCATTATCACATATTACTAGAAACATTGATACCGACATGTTCATTATCACATATTACTAGAAACATTGGTACCGACATGTTCATTATCACATATAACTAGAAACATTGATACCGACATGTTCATTATCACATATAACTAGAAACATTGATACCGACATGTTCATTATCAGGTATTACTAGAAACATTGATACCGACATGTTCATTATCACATATTACTAGAAACATTGATACCGACATGTTCTTTATCACATATTACTAGAAACATTGGTACCGACATGTTCATTATCACATATTACTAGAAACATTGGTACCGACATGTTCTTTATCACATATTACTAGAAACATTGGTACCGACATGTTCATTATCACATATTACTAGAAACATTGGTACCGACATGTTCATTATCACATATTACTAGAAACATTGATACCTACATATTCATTATCACGTATTACTAGAAACATTGATACCGACATGTTCATTATCTCATATTACTAGAAACATTGATACCGACATGTTCATTATCACGTATTACTAGAAACATTGGTAGCGACATGTTCAATATCACGTATTACTAGAAACATTGGTAGCGACATGTTCATTATCACATATTACTAGAAACATTGATACCGACATGTTCATTATCACATATTACTAGAAACATTGGTACCGACATGTTCATTATCACATATTACTAGAAACATTGGTACCGACATGTTCA
Source organism: Deroplatys truncata (assembly GCA_030765065.1). NCBI lineage: Eukaryota > Metazoa > Arthropoda > Insecta > Mantodea > Mantidae > Deroplatys > Deroplatys truncata. The sequence goes on from JAUKNL010000218.1 coordinate 16,536, forward strand.
TTATCACATATTACTAGAAACATTGATACCTACATATTCATTATCACGTATTACTAGAAACATTGATACCGACATGTTCATTATCTCATATTACTAGAAACATTGATACCGACATGTTCATTATCACGTATTACTAGAAACATTGGTAGCGACATGTTCAGTATCACGTATTACTAGAAACATTGGTAGCGACATGTTCATTATCACATATTACTAGAAACATTGGTAGCGACATGTTCAGTATCACGTATTACTAGAAACATTGGTAGCGACATGTTCAGTATCACGTATTACTAGAAACATTGGTAGCGACATGTTCAGTATCACATATTACTAGAAACATTGGTAGCGACATGTTCAGTATCACGTATTACTAGAAACATTGGTAGCGACATGTTCAGTATCACGTATTACTAGAAACATTGATACCGACATGTTCATTATCGCCTATTACTAGAAACATTGATACCGACATGTTCATTATCACATATAACTAGAAACATTGATACCGACATGTTCATTATCACATATTACTAGAAACATTGATACCGACATGTTCATTATCACATATTACTAGAAACATTGATACCGACATGTTCATTATCACGTATTACTAGAAACATTGATACCGACATGTTCATTATCACGTATTACTAGAAACATTGATACCGACATGTTCATTATCACATATATCTAGAAACATTGATACCGACATGCTCATTATCACATATAACTAGAAACATTGATACCGACATGTTCATTATCACATATAACTAGAAACATTGATACCGACATTATCATTATCACGTATTACTAGAAACATTGATACCGACATGTTCATTATCACATATTACTAGAAACATTGATACCGACATGTTCATTATCACATATTACTAGAAACATTGGTACCGACATGTTCATTATCACATATTACTAGAAACATTGGTACCGACATGTTCATTATCACATATTACTAGAAACATTGATACCGACATGTTCATTATCACATATAACTAGAAACATTGATACCGACATGTTCATTATCACATATAACTAGAAAGATTGATACCGACATGTTCATTATCACGTATTACTATAAACATTGATACCGACATGTTCATTATCACATATTACTAGAAACATTGATACCGACATGTTCATTATCACATATTACTAGAAACATTGGTACCGACATGTTCATTATCACATATAACTAGAAACATTGATACCGACATGTTCATTATCACATATAACTAGAAACATTGATACCGACATGTTCATTATCAGGTATTACTAGAAACATTGATACCGACATGTTCATTATCACATATTACTAGAAACATGGATACCTACATATTCATTATCACGTATTACTAGAAACATTGATACCGACATGTTCATTATCTCATATTACTAGAAACATTGATACCGACATGTTCATTATCACGTATTACTAGAAACATTGGTAGCGACATGTTCAATATCACGTATTACTAGAAACATTGGTAGCGACATGTTCATTATCACATATTACTAGAAACATTGGTAGCGACATGTTCAGTATCACGTATTACTAGAAACATTGGTAGCGACATGTTCAGTATCACGTATTACTAGAAACATTGGTAGCGACATGTTCAGTATCACATATTACTAGAAACATTGGTAGCGACATGTTCAGTATCACGTATTACTAGAAACATTGGTACCGACATGTTCAGTATCACGTATTACTAGAAACATTGATACCGACATGTTCATTATCACGTATTACTAGAAACATTGATACCGACATGTTCATTATCACATATAACTAGAAACATTGATACCGACATGTTCATTATCACATATAACTAGAAACATTGATACCGACATGTTCATTATCACATATTACTAGAAACATTGGTACCAACATGTTCATTATCACATATAACTAGAAACATTGATACCGACATGTTCATTATCACATGTTACTAGAAACATTGGTACCGACATGTTCATTATCACGTATAACTAGAAACATTGATACCGACATGTTCATTATCACATGTTACTAGAAACATTGATACCGACATGTTCATTATCACATATAACTAGAAACATTGATACCGACATGTTCATTATCACACATTACTAGAAACATTGATACCGACATGTTCATTATCACGTATTACTAGAAACATTGGTACCGACATGTTCATTATCACATATTACTAGAAACATTGATAGCGACATGTTCATTATCACATGTTACAGAGACATTGGTACCGACATGTTCATTATCACATATTACTACAAACATTGATATTGACATGTTCATTATCACGTATTACTAGAAACATTGATACCGACATGTTCATTATCAAGTATTACTAGAAACATTGGTACCGACATGTTCATTATCAAGTATTACTAGAAACATTGGTACCGACATGTTCATTATCAAGTATTACTAGAAACATTGATACTGCATGTTCATTATCAAGTATTACTAGAAACATTGGTACCGTCATGTTCATTATCACATATTACTAGAAACATTGATATCGACATGTTCATTATCACGTATTACTAGAAACCTTGGTACCGACATGTTCATTATCACATATTACTAGAAACATTGATACCGACATGTTCATTAACGCGTATTACTAGAAACATTGGTACCGACATGTTCATTATCACGTATTACTAGAAACATTGGTACCGACATGTTAATTACCACATGTTACTAGAAACATTGATACCGACATGTTCATTATCACGTATTACTAGAAACATTGGTACCGACATGTTCATTATCACGTATTACTAGAAACATTGGTACCGACATGTTAATTATCACGTATTACTAGAAACATTGGTACCGACATGTTCATTATCACGTATTACTAGAAACATTGATACCGACATGTTCATTAGCACGTATTACTAGAAACATTGGTACCGACATGTTCATTATCACGAATTACTAGAAACATTGGTACCGACATTTTCATTATCACGTATTACTAGAAACATTGGTACCCACATGTTCATTATCACGTATTACTAGAAACATTGGTACCGAAATGTTCATTATCACATATTACTAGAAACATTGATACCGACATGTTCATTATCACATATTACGAGAAACATTGATACCGACATGTTCATTATCACGTATTACTAGAAACATTGGTACTGACACGTTCATTATCACATATTACTAGAAACATTGATACCGACATGTTCAGTATCACGTATTACTAGAAACATTGGTACCGAAATGTTCAGTATCACGTATTACTAGAAACATTGGTACCGAAATGTTCAGTATCACGTATTACTAGAAACATTGATACCGACATGTTCATTATCACATATTACTAGAAACATTGGTACCGACATGTTCAGTATCACGTATTACTAGAAACATTGATACCGACATGTTCATTATCACGTATTACTAGAAACATTGATACCGACATATTCATTATCACGTATTACTAGAAACATTGGTACCGACATATTCATTATCACGTATTACTAGAAACATTGATACTGACATGTTCATTATCACGTATTACTAGAAACATTGATACCGACATATTCATTATCACGTATTACTAGAAACATTGGTACCGACATATTCATTATCACGTATTACTAGAAACATTGATACTGACATGTTCATTATCACGTATTACTAGAAACATTGGTACCGACATATTCATTATCAGGTATTACTAGAAACATTGATACCGACATATTCATTATCACGTATTACTAGAAACATTGGTACCGACATATTCATTATCACGTATTACTAGAAACATTGGTACCGACATGTTCATTATCACGTATTACTAGAAACATTGGTACCGACATATTCATTATCACGTATTACTAGAAACATTGGTACCGACATATTCATTATCACGTATTACTAGAAACATTGATACTGACATATTTATTATCACGTATTACTAGAAACATTGATACCGATATATTCATTATCACGTATTACTAGAAACATTGATACCGACATATTCATTATCACGTATTACTATAAACATTGATACCGACATGTCTATTATCACGTATTACTAGAAACATTGGTACCGACAAGTTCATTATCACATACTACTAGAAACATTGGTACCGACATGTTCAGTATCACGTATTACTAGAAACATTGATACCGACATGTTCATTATCACGTATTACTAGAAACATTGGTACCGACATGTTCATTAGCACCTATTACTAGAAACATTGGTACCGACATGTTCATTAGCACCTATTACTAGAAACATTGATACCGACATGTTCATTAGCACCTATTACTAGAAACATTGGTACCGACATGTTCATTATCACGTATTACTAGAAATATAGATACCGACATGTTCATTATCACATATTACTAGAAACATTGGTACCGACATGTTCATTATCACGTATTAGGAGAAACATTGGTACCGAGATGTTCAGTATCACGTATTACTAGAAACATTGGTACTGAGATGTTCAGTATCACGTATTACTAGAAACATTGATACCGACATGTTCATTATCACATATCACTAGAAACATTGGTACCGACATGTTCAGTATCACGTATTACTAGAAACATTGGTACCGAGATGTTCAGTATCACGTATTACTAGAAACATTGGTACCGAGATGTTCAGTATCACGTATTACTAGAAACATTGGTACCGACATGTTCAGTATCACGTATTACTAGAAACATTGATACCGACATGTTCATTATCACATATCACTAGAAACATTGGTACCGACATGTTCAGTATCACGTATTACTAGAAACATTGATACCGAGATGTTCAGTATCACGTATTACTAGAAACATTGATACCGACATGTTCATTATCACATATCACTAGAAACATTGGTACCGAGATGTTCAGTATCACGTATTACTAGAAACATTGATACCGACATGTTCATTATCACATATCACTAGAAACATTGGTACCGAGATGTTCAGTATCACGTATTACTAGAAACATTGGTACCGAGATGTTCAGTATCACGTATTACTAGAAACATTGATACCGACATGTTCATTATCACATATCACTAGAAACATTGGTACCGACATGTTCATTATCACATATTACTAGAAACATTGATACCGACATGTTCATTATCACATATCACTAGAAACATTGATACCGACATGTTCAGTATCACGTATTACTAGAAACATTGATACCGACATGTTCATTATCACATATTACTAGAAACATTGGTACCGACATGTTCATTATCACATATCACTAGAAACATTGGTACCGACATGTTCATTATCACATATTACTAGAAACATTGATACCGACATGTTCATTATCACATATTACTAGAAACATTGATACCGACATGTTCAGTATCACGTATTACTAGAAACATTGATACCGACAGTTCATTATCACGTATTACTAGAAACATTGATACCGACAGTTCATTATCACGTATTACTAGAAACATTGATACCGACATGTTCAGTATCACGTATTACTAGAAACATTGATACCGACATGTTCATTATCACGTATTACTAGAAACATTGATACCGACATGTTCATTATCACTAGAAACATTGGTACCGACATGTTCATTATCACGTATCACTAGAAACATTGGTACCGATATGTTCATTATCACGTATTAGAAGAAACATTGGTACCGAGATGTTCAGTATCACGTATTACTAGAAACATTGGTACCGAGATGTTCAGTATCACGTATTACTAGAAACATTGATACCAACATGTTCAAAATCACATGTTACCAGAAACATTGATACCGACATGTTCAGCATCACATATTACTAGAAACATTGATACCGGCATGTTCAGCATCACATATTACTAGAAACATTGATACCGGCATGTTCAGCATCACATATTACTAGAAACATTGATACCGACATGTTCAGCATCACATATTACTAGAAACATTGATACCGGCATGTTCAGCATCACATGTTACCAGAAACATTGATACCGACATGTTCAGCATCACATATTACTAGAAACATTGATACCGGCATGTTCAGCATCACATGTTACCAGAAACATTGATACCGACATGTTCAGCATCACATATTACTAGAAACATTGATACCGACATGTTCAGCATCACATATTACTAGAAACATTGATACCGGCATGTTCAGCATCACATATTACTAGAAACATTGGTACCGACATGTTCAGCATCACATGTTACAGAAACATTGATACCAACATGTTCAGTATCACATATTACCAGAAATATTGATACCGACATGTTCAGTATCACATATTACTAGAAACATTGATACCCACATGTTCAGTATCACATATTAGCAGAAACGGTATCGAAATGTTCAGGAACACGTGTAATCAGAATCAACGGTATGCACATGTTCAGTATCACATATTACCCGAAACGATAACGACATGTTCAGGAACATGTTACTGGAAACCTCGGTAGGAAACATTGATATCAACATGTTCAGAATTAAATATTAAGAGAAACATCGATATCGACATGTTCAGAATTACATATTACGAGAAACATCGATATCGTCATTTTCAGAATTACATATTACGAGAAACATCGATATCGTCATGTTCGGAATTACTTATTACGAGAAACATCGATATCGTCATGTTCAGAATTACATATTACGAGAAACACCGATATCGACATGTTCTGAGTTACATATTACGAGAAACATCGACATGTTCAGAATTACATATTACGAGAAACATCGATATCGACATGTTTAGAATTACATATTACGATAAACATCGATTTCGACATGTTCAGAATTACATATGAGAAACATCTATATACACGTTCAGAATTACATATTACGAGAAACATCGATATCGACATGTTCAGATTTACATATTACGAGAAAGAACGATATCGACATGTTCAGATTTACATATTACGAGAAACATCGATATCGACATGTTCAGATTTACATATTACGAGAAACATCGATATCGACATGTTCAGATTTACATATTACGAGAAAGAACGATATCGACATGTTCAGAATTACATATTACGAGAAACATCGATATCGACATGTTCAGAATTACAAATTACGATACACATCAATATCGACATGTACAGAATTACATATTACGAGAAACATCGACATTGAATTGTTCAGAATTACATAATACGAGAAACATCGATATCGACATGTTCAGAATTACATATTACGAGAAACATCGATATCGACATGTTCAGAATTACATATTACGAGAAACATCGATATCGACATGTTCATAATTACATATTAGGAGAAACATCGATATTGACATGTTCAGAATTACATATTACGAGAAAATCGATATCTACATGTTCAACATAACATGTTACCAGAAGATCGATGTCGACATGTTGCGTAGCTGTGCAAGCATTGAACATCTCACTAACTGCTGCTCCACGCAATAGGACGGTGGTTTGGGAACTTTTACTTATTTTATGTGATGCGTACATCAGCGAATTTAACCGAAGAACCCCGATGTTACTCGATACCTTGATGTTTACCAATGAAACGTCACCTGAATGAGGAAGAAAACATATCGCTGCCAGTTATCTATTACAGATAGAGAAACTATTGTATGCCACCCAAATAAATGTTTTGAGGTTCACTGATCCGAAAAAGTGTCATAAACAGCGTAACACAAAACCTCAAAAATGTAAAGCAAAATGAATACCACTCGTATTAAGTGGTGCATTTACCAAGGATACGACACTTATTTTCAGGGGACTAACCTATCCTAACTACCATTTACATGGATACATTTTTTAAATTATTTATTCATAAAAAACTGGATCAAATTATTTTGATTAAAATATAACGTATTTCCATGACAAATAAAACGTTTATCTTAAATTTGGGGGGAAAAGCCTGTGAAGTTATTTTAATTCGGAAGAAAGTTTATGTATTGTAATATCAGTTATGCGATAGAAGAAAATGTATTACACAAAAACTATCTCAATTTAGTACAAATAACTTTTTGTGGCATAAGTCTTTCCCGATATATCCGTTATTAATGTTTCGAATTGCTCAATACAGTCATTCCTTTAAGGTCCTGTCCACATTCAGTTGTTTCTCGCGAACGAATTTTAAGGCAGCATATAGCGTTCAGTTGTTAAACATTTGACTCTCGTGTAATGTAGCTGTTTCTGTAAAGGTTTATCTAGATTAAGATGAAATAGATAGGAAAACAAGCTTTGGTAACAATAGTTTGTGTAACCAGAAATAAACGACAGATGGTAGAGAAAGTCAAGTAAGCGTATAAACAATAACAAAATGTGTTTCCACTTGAAGGGTAGTTCGGGATATGAGGATCTTCTTCAAATTCTTCGTGCAGATTCTCAACTAAAATGCCAGTTTGATATTTATCCGCAATTTCTTTCGTTTTCAGCTATGTTAAATTGTTAGCATAATATTAATGTAATCTTACTAAGTCGCAGCATGTACAAACTCGGAGAACTGCCAACCTTCACGATGGCGGGTTCCGCAATTTTGTGGGTTCGATTCCCGATATGCCAGGGCTCCCTGCCAAAAGTTTCCACCCAAATTAAATAGCAGCAAAATATTTAAGGAGAGACAAGGTTTTGAACAAATGACAGTAATGAAGCCGAAGACCGTCAGCGATGTGACTGTGAAATAAAATTACACATTTAAAAAAGATTCCTATTAAATTAACTTGTAGTGAGCATTAACAGTGAAGAACTGAGAGTGGGAGGAGACTTCGTAAATCTGGAAATAACAATGAGGACCATATGACAAAGAGGTACAACAGAAAATGGGAGAACAAATGATATATTCTCAAAGTATCATATTATTATGAGATCCGAGACTGATAGAGGTACAACTGACATAGTCTCACAATATCATATTATTATGAGATCCGAGACTGATAGAGGTACAACTGACATAGTCTCACAATATCATATTATTATGAGATCCGAGACTGATAGAGATACAACTGACATACTCTCACAATATCATATTATTATGAGATCCGAGACTGATAGAGGTACAACTGACATAGTCTCACAATATCATATTATTATGAGATCAGAGACTGATAGAGATACAACTGAAATACTCTCACAATATCATATTATTATGAGATCCGAGACTGATAGAGATACAACTGACATAGTCTCACAATATCATATTATTACGAGATCCGAGACTGATAGAGGTACAACTGAAATACTCCAACAATATCATATTATTATGAGATACGAGACTGATAGAGGTACAACTGACATACTCTCACAATATCATATTATTATGAGATCCGAGACTGATAGAGATACAACTGACATACTCTCACAATATCATATTATTATGAGATCCGAGACTGATAGAGATACAACTGACATACTCTCACAATATCGTATTATTATGAGATCCGAGACTGATAGAGATACAACTGAAATACTCTCACAATATCATATTATTATGAGATCCGAGACTGATAGAGATACAACTGACATACTCTCACAATATCATATTATTATGAAATCCGAGACTGATAGAGATACAACTGACATACTCTCACAATATCATATTATGAGATCCGAGACTGATAGAGGTACAACTGACATACTCTCACAATATCATATTATTATGAGATCCGAGACTGATAGAGATACAACTGACATACTCTCACAATATCATATTATGAGATCCGAGACTGATAGAGATACAACTGACATACTCTCACAATATCATATTATTATGAGATCCGAGACTGATAGAGATACAACTGACATACTCTCACAATATCATATTATTATGAGATCCGAGACTGATAGAGATACAACTGACATACTCTCACAATATCATATTATTATGAGATCCGAGACTGATAGAGATACAACTGACATACTCTCACAATATCATATTATTATGAGATCCGAGACTGATAGAGATACAACTGACATACTCTCACAATATCATATTATGAGATCCGAGACTGATAGAGATACAACTGACATACTCTCACAATATCATATTATTATGAGATCCGAGACTGATAGAGGTACAACTGACATACTCTCACAATATCATATTATTATGAGATCCGAGACTGATAGAGGTACAACTGACACTCTCACAATATCATATTATTATGAGATCCGAGACTGATAGAGGTACAACTCACATACTCTCACAATATCATATTATTATGAGATCCGAGACTGATAGAGATACAACTGACATACTCTCACAATATCATATTATTATGAGATCCGAGACTGATAGACGTACAACTGAAATACTCTCACAATATCATATTATTATGAGATCCGAGACTGATAGAGATACAACTGACATACTCTCACAATATCATACTATTATGAGATCCGAGACTGATAGAGATACAACTGACATACTCTCACAATATCATATTATTATGAGATCCGAGACTGATAGAGATACAACTGACATACTCTCACAATATCATATTATGAGATCCCAGACTGATAGAGGTACAACTGAAATACTCTCACAATATCATATTATTATGAGACCCGAGACCGATAGAGATACAACTGACATAGTCTCAAATATATTATTATGAGATCCGAGACTGATAGAGATACAACTGACATACTCTCACAATATCATATTATTATGAGATCCGAGACCGATAGAGATACAACTGACATAGTCTCAAATATATTATTATGAGATCCGAGACTGATAGAGGTACAACTGAAATACTCTCACAATATCATATTATTATGAGATCCGAGACTGATAGAGGTACAACTGACATACTCTCACAATATCACATTATTATGAGATCCGAGACTGATAGAGGTACAACTGACATACCCTCAAATATCATTATTATGAGATCCGAGACTGATAGAGGTACAACTGACATACCCTCAAATATCATTATTATGAGATCCGAGACTGATAGAGGTACAACTGACATACCCTCAAATATCATTATTATGAGATCCGAGACTGATAGAGGTACAACTGACATACCCTCAAATATCATTATTATGTGATCCGAGACTGATAGAGGTACAACTGACATACCCTCAAATATATTATTATGAGATCCGAGACTGATAGAGATACAACTGACATACCCTCAAATATCATTATTATGAGATCCGAGACTGATAGAGGTACAACTGACATACTCTCACAATATCACATTATTATGAGATCCGAGACTGATAGAGGTACAACTGACATACCCTCAAATATCATTATTATGAGATCCGAGACTGATAGAGGTACAACTGACATAGTCTCACAATATCACATTATTATGAGATCCGAGACTGATAGAGGTACAACTGACATACCCTCAAATATCATTATTATGAGATCCGAGACTGATAGAGGTACAACTGACATAGTCTCACAATATCACATTATTATGAGATCCGAGACTGATAGAGGTACAACTGACATACTCTCACAATATCATATTATTATGAGATCCGAGACTGATAGAGATACAACTGACATACTCTCACAATATCATATTATTATGAGATCCGAGACTGATAGAGATACAACTGACATACTCTCACAATATCATATTATTATGAGATCCGAGACTGATAGTGATACAACTGACATACTCTCAAATATCATATTATTATGAGATCCGAGACTGATAGAGGTACAACTGACATACTCTCAAATATCATATTATTATGAGATCCGAGACTGATAGTGATACAACTGACATACTCTCACAATATCATATTATTATGAGATCCGAGACTGATAGTGATACAACTGACATACTCTCACAATATCATATTATTATGAGATCCGAGACTGATAGTGATACAACTGACATACTCTCACAATATCATATTATTATGAGATCCGAGACTGATAGTGATACAACTGACATACTCTCACAATATCATATTATTATGAGATCCGAGACTGATAGTGATACAACTGACATACTCTCACAATATCATATTATTATGAGATCCGAGACTGATAGTGATACAACTGACATACTCTCAAATATCATATTATTATGAGATCCGAGACTGATAGAGGTACAACTGACATACTCTCAAATATCATATTATTATGAGATCCGAGACTGATAGTGATACAGCTGACATACTCTCACAATATCATATTATTATGAGATCCGAGACTGATAGAGGTACAACTGACATACCCTCAAATATCATATTATTATGAGATCCGAGACTGATAGAGGTACAACTGACATACTCTCAAATATCATATTATTATGAGATCCGAGACTGATAGAGATACAACTGACATACTCTCACAATATCATATTATTATGAGATCCGAGACTGATAGTGATACAACTGACATACTCTCACAATATCATATTATTATGAGATCCGAGACTGATAGAGGTACAACTGACATAGTCTCACAATATCACATTATTATGAGATCCGAGACTGATAGAGGTACAACTGACATACCCTCAAATATCATTATTATGAGATCCGAGACTGATAGAGGTACAACTGACATAGTCTCACAATATCATATTATTATGAGATCCGAGACTGATAGAGGTACAACAGACATACTCTCACAATATCATATTATTATGAGATCCGAGACTGATAGAGGTACAACAGACATACTCTCACAATATCATATTATTATGAGATCCGAGACTGATAGAGGTACAACTGACATAGTCTCACAATATCATATTATTATGAGATCCGAGACTGATAGAGGTACAACTGACATAGTCTCACAATATCATATTATTATGAGATCCGAGACTGATAGACGTACAACTGAAATACTCTCACAATATCATATTATTATGAGATCCGAGACTGATAGAGGTACAACTGACATACCCTCAAATATCATTATTATGAGATCCGAGACTGATAGAGGTACAACAGACATACTCTCACAATATCATATTATTATGAGATCCGAGACTGATAGAGATACAACAGACATACTCTCACAATATCATATTATTATGAGATCCGAGACTGATAGAGGTACAACAGACATACTCTCACAAAATCATATTATTATGAGATCCGAGACTGATAGAGGTACAACTGACATAGTCTCACAATATCACATTATTATGAGATCCGAGACTGATAGAGGTACAACTGACATACCCTCAAATATCATTATTATGAGATCCGAGACTGATAGAGGTACAACTGACATAGTCTCACAATATCATATTATTATGAGATCCGAGACTGATAGAGGTACAACAGACATACTCTCACAATATCATATTATTATGAGATCCGAGACTGATAGAGGTACAACAGACATACTCTCACAATATCATATTATTATGAGATCCGAGACTGATAGAGGTACAACTGACATAGTCTCACAATATCATATTATTATGAGATCCGAGACTGATAGAGGTACAACTGACATAGTCTCACAATATCATATTATTATGAGATCCGAGACTGATAGACGTACAACTGAAATACTCTCACAATATCATATTATTATGAGATCCGAGACTGATAGAGGTACAACTGACATACCCTCAAATATCATTATTATGAGATCCGAGACTGATAGAGGTACAACAGACATACTCTCACAATATCATATTATTATGAGATCCGAGACTGATAGAGATACAACAGACATACTCTCACAATATCATATTATTATGAGATCCGAGACTGATAGAGGTACAACAGACATACTCTCACAATATCATATTATTATGAGATCCGAGACTGATAGAGATACAACTGACATAGTCTCACAATATCATATTATTATGAGATCCGAGACTGATAGAGGTACAACAGACATACTCTCACAATATCATATTATGAGATCCCAGACTGATAGAGGTACAACTGATATACTCTCACAATATCATATTATTATGAGATCCGAGACTGATAGAGGTACAACAGACATACTCTCACAATATCATATTATTATGAGATCCGAGACTGATAGAGGTACAACAGACATACTCTCACAATATCATATTATGAGATCCCAGACTGATAGAGGTACAACTGATATACTCTCACAATATCATATTATTATGAGATCCGAGACTGATAGAGGTACAACAGACATACTCTCACAATATCATATTATGAGATCCCAAACTGATAGAGGTACAACTGATATACTCTCACAATATCATATTATTATGAGATCCGAGACTGATAGAGGTACAACAGACATACTCTCACAATATCATATTATTATGAGATCCGAGACTGATAGAGATACAACTGACATACTCTCACAATATCATATTATTATGAGATCCGAGACTGATAGAGGTACAACTGACATAGTCTCACAATATCATATTATTATGAGATCCGAGACTGATAGAGATACAACTGACATACTCTCACAATATCATATTATTATGAGATCCGAGACTGATAGAGGTACAACTGACATAGTCTCACAATATCATATTATTATGAGATCCGAGACTGATAGAGGTACAACAGACATACTCTCACAATATCATATTATTATGAGATCCGAGACTGATAGAGATACAACTGACATACTCTCACAATATCATATTATTATGAGATCCGAGACTGATAGAGGTACAACAGACATACTCTCACAATATCATATTATTATGAGATCCGAGACTGATAGAGGTACAACAGACATACTCTCACAATATCATATTATTATGAGATCCGAGACTGATAGAGATACAACTGATATACTCTCACAATATCATATTATTATGAGATCCGAGACTGATAGAGGTACAACAGACATACTCTCAAAATATCATATTATTATGAGATCCGAGACTGATAGAGATACAACTGACATACTCTCACAATATCATATTATTATGAGATCCGAGACTGATAGAGGTACAACTGACATAGTCTCACAATATCATATTATTATGAGATCCGAGACTGATAGAGATACAACTGACATACTCTCACAATATCATATTATTATGAGATCCGAGACTGATAGAGGTACAACTGACATAGTCTCACAATATCATATTATTATGAGATCCGAGACTGATAGAGGTACAACAGACATACTCTCACAATATCATATTATTATGAGATCCGAGACTGATAGAGATACAACTGACATACTCTCACAATATCATATTATTATGAGATCCGAGACTGATAGAGATACAACTGACATACTCTCACAATATCATATTATTATGAGATCCGAGACTGATAGAGGTACAACTGACATACTCTCACAATATCATATTATTATGAGATCCGAGACTGATAGAGGTACAACTGACATACTCTCACAATATCATATTATTATGAGATCCGAGACTGATAGAGATACAACTGACATACTCTCAAATATCATATTATTATGAGATCCGAGACTGATAGAGGTACAACAGACATACTCTCACAATATCATATTATTATGAGATCCGAGACTGATAGAGATACAACAGACATACTCTCACAATATCATATTATTATGAGATCCGAGACTGATAGAGATACAACTGACATACTCTCACAATATCATATTATTATGAGATCCGAGACTGATAGAGATACAACTGACATACTCTCAAATATCATATTATTATGAGATCCGAGACTGATAGAGATACAACAGACATACTCTCACAATATCATATTATTATGAGATCCGAGACTGATAGAGATACAACTGACATACTCTCACAATATCATATTATTATGAGATCCGAGACTGATAGAGATACAACAGACATACTCTCACAATATCATATTATTATGAGATCCGAGACTGATAGAGATACAACAGACATACTCGCACAATATCATATTATTATGAGATCCGAGACTGATAGAGATACAACAGACATACTCTCACAATATCATATTATTATGAGATCCGAGACTGATAGAGATACAACTGACATACTCTCACAATATCATATTATTATGAGATCCGAGACTGATAGAGATACAACTGACATACTCTCAAATATCATATTATTATGAGATCCGAGACTGATAGAGATACAACAGACATACTCTCACAATATCATATTATTATGAGATCCGAGACTGATAGAGGTACAACAGACATACTCTCACAATATCATATTATTATGAGATCCGAGACTGATAGAGGTACAACAGACATACTCTCCCAATATCATATTATTATGAGATCCGAGACTGATAGAGATACAACTGACATACTCTCCCAATATCATATTATTATGAGATCCGAGACTAATAGAGATACAACAGACATACTCTCCCAATATCATATTATTATGAGATCCGAGACTGATAGAGATACAACTGACATACTCTCACAATATCATATTATTATGAGATCCGAGACTGATAGAGGTACAACAGACATACTCTCACAATATCATATTATTATGAGATCCGAGACTGATAGAGGTACAACTGACATACTCTCACAATATCATATTATTATGAGATCCGAGACTGATAGAGGTACAACTGACATACTCTCACAATATCATATTACTAGGAGATCCGAGACTGATAGAGATACAACTGACATAGTCTCACAATATCATATTATTATGAGATCCGAGACTGATAGAGATACAACTGACATAGTCTCACAATATCATATTATTATGAGATCCGAGACTGATAGAGGTACAACTGACATACTCTCACAATATCATATTATTATGAGATCCGAGACTGATAGAGATACAACTGACATACTCTCACAATATCATTATTATGAGATCCGAGACTGATAGAGATACAACTGACATACTCTCACAATATCATATTATTATGAGATCCGAGACTGATAGAGATACAACTGACATACTCTCACAATATCATTATTATGAGATCCGAGACTGATAGAGATACAACTGACATACTCTCACAATATCATATTATTATGAGATCCGAGACTGATAGAGATACAACTGACATACTCTCACAATATCATTATTATGAGATCCGAGACTGATAGAGATACAACTGACATACTCTCACAATATCATATTATTATGAGATCCGAGACTGATAGAGATACAACTGACATAGTCTCACAATATCATTATTATGAGATCCGAGACTGATAGAGATACAACTGACATAGTCTCACAATATCATATTATTATGAGATCCGAGACTGATAGAGGTACAACTGACATACTCTCACAATATCATATTATTATGAGATCCGAGACTGATAGAGATACAACTGACATACTCTCACAATATCATATTATTATGAGATCCGAGACTGATAGAGGTACAACTGACATACTCTCACAATATCATATTACTAGGAGATCCGAGACTGATAGAGATACAACTGACATACTCTCACAATATCATATTATTATGAGATCCGAGACTGATAGAGGTACAACTGACATACTCTCACAATATCATATTACTAGGAGATCCGAGACTGATAGAGGTACAACTGACATACTCTCACAATATCATATTATTATGAGATCCGAGACTGATAGAGGTACAACAGACATACTCTCACAATATCATATTATTATGAGATCCGAGACTGATAGAGGTACAACTGACATACTCTCACAATATCATATTATTATGAGATCCGAGACTGATAGAGATACAACTGACATACTCTCACAATATCATATTAGTACGAGATCCGAGACTGATAGAGATACAACTGACATACTCTCAAATATCATATTATTATGAGATCCGAGACTGATAGAGATACAACTGACATACTCTCAAATATCATATTATTATGAGATCCGAGACTGATAGTGATACAACTGACATACTCTCAAATATCATATTATTATGAGATCCGAGACTGATAGAGATACAACTGACATACTCTCACAATATCATATTATTACGAGATCCGAGACTGATAGAGATACAACTGACATACTCTCAAATATCATATTATTACGAGATCCGAGACTGATAGAGATACAACTGACATACTCTCAAATATCATATTATTATGAGATCCGAGACTGATAGAGATACAACTGACATACTCTCAAATATCATATTATTATGAGATCCGAGACTGATAGAGATACAACTGTCATACTCTCACAATATCATATTATTACGAGATCCGAGACTGATAGAGATACAACTGACATACTCTCAAATATCATATTATTATGAGATCCGAGACTGATAGAGATACAACTGACATACTCTCACAATATCATATTATTACGAGATCCGAGACTGATAGAGATACAACTGACATACTCTCAAATATCATATTATTATGAGATCCGAGACTGATAGAGATACAACTGACATACTCTCAAATATCATATTATTATGAGATCCGAGACTGATAGTGATACAACTGACATACTCTCAAATATCATATTATTATGAGATCCGAGACTGATAGAGATACAACTGACATACTCTCACAATATCATATTATTACGAGATCCGAGACTGATAGAGATACAACTGACATACTCTCAAATATCATATTATTACGAGATCCGAGACTGATAGAGATACAACTGACATACTCTCAAATATCATATTATTATGAGATCCGAGACTGATAGAGATACAACTGACATACTCTCAAATATCATATTATTATGAGATCCGAGACTGATAGAGATACAACTGTCATACTCTCACAATATCATATTATTACGAGATCCGAGACTGATAGAGATACAACTGACATACTCTCAAATATCATATTATTATGAGATCCGAGACTGATAGAGATACAACAGACATACTCTCACAATATCATATTATTATGAGATCCGAGACTGATAGAGATACAACAGACATACTCTCACAATATCATATTATTATGAGATCCGAGACTGATAGAGGTACAACAGACATACTCTCACAATATCATATTATTATGAGATCCGAGACTGATAGAGGTACAACTGACATACTCTCACAATATCATATTATTATGAGATCCGAGACTGATAGAGGTACAACTGACATACTCTCACAATATCATATTACTAGGAGATCGAGAGTGATGCAGAGGTACAACAAACATATTGTCAAAGTATTATATTACTATGAGATCTGAGACTGTGAGTATGTTATTACTGACAGGTGCTCCCAGTATCATATTACTATGAGGTCTGAGACTGTGAGTGTTATTACTGACAGGTGCTCACATATATTACTATAACGATTGAAACTGGTAGTATGCTATTACTGACAGGTGCTCCCAGTATCATATTACTATGAGGTCTGAGACTGTGAGTGTGTTATTACTGACAGGTGCTCCCATATATTACTATAACATCTGAAACTGGTAGTGTGTTATTACTGATAGGTGCTCCCAGTATCATATTACTATAAGGTCTGAGACTGAGTATGCTATTACTGACAGGTGTTCCCGGTATTATATTACTATAAGGTCTGAGACTGGTAGTATGTTATTACTGACAGGTGCTCCCAGTGTCATATTACTATAAGGTCTGAGACTGTGAGTATGCTATTACTGACAGGTGCTCCTAGTATTATATTACTATGAGGTCTAAGACTGGTAGTGTGTTATTACTGACAGGTGCTCCCAGTATCATATTACTATAAGGTCTGAGACTGTGAGTATGCTATTACTGACAGGTGCTCCCAGTATCATATTACTATAAGGTCTGAGACTGTGAGTATGCTATTACTGACAGGTGCTATGAGCTCTAAGGCTGGTAGTGTGTTATTACTGACAGGTGCTCCCAGTATCATATTACTATATGGTCTGAGACTGTGAGTATGTTATTACTGACAGGTGCTCCCAGTATCATATTACTATGAGGTCTGAGACTGTGAGTATGCTATTACTGACAGGTGCTCCCAGTATCATATTACTATGAGGTCTGAGACTGTGAGTATGCTATTACTGACAGGTGCTCCCAGTATCATATTACCATAAGGTCTGAGACTGGTAGTGTGTTATTACTGACAGCTGCTCCCAGTATCATATTACAATAATACTATAAGGTCTGAGACTGGTAGTGTGTTATTGCTGACAGGTGCTCCCAGTATTATATTAGTATGAGGTCTGAGACTGTGAGTATGCTATTACTGACAGGTGCTCCCAATATCATACTACTATAAGGTCTGAGACTGTGAGTATGCTATTACTGACAGGTGCTACCAGTATATTATTACTATGAGGTCTCAGACTGTGAGTATGTTATTACTGACAGGTGCTCCCAGTATTATATTACTATAAGGTCTGAGACTGGTAGTGTGTTATTACTGACAGGTGCTACCAGTATCATATTACTATAAGGTCTGAGACTGTGAGTATGCTATTACTGACAGGTGCTCCCAGTATTATATTACTATAAGGTCTGAGACTGGTAGTGTGTTATTACTAACAGGTGCTCCCAGTATCATATTACTGAGGTCTGAGACTGTGAGTATGTAATGACAGCTGCTCCCAGTATCATATTACTATAAGGTCTGAGACTGTGAGTATGCTATTACTGACAGGTGCTCCCAGTATTATATTACTATAAGGTCTGAGACAGGTAATGTGATATTACTGACATGTGCTCCCAGTATTATATTACTATAAGGTCTGAGACTGGTAGTGTGTTATTACTGACAGGTGCTCCCAGTATCATATTACTATGATGTCTGAGACTGATAGTGTGTTATTACTGACAGGTGCTCCCAGTATTATATTACTATAAGGTCTGAGACTGTGAGTATGCTATTACTGACAGGTGCTCCCAGTATCATATTACTATAAGGTCTGAGACTGTGAGTATGCTATTACTGACAGGTGCTCCCAGTATGATATTACTACAAGGTCTGAGACTGTGAGTATGCTATGACTGACAGGTGCTCCTAGTATTATATTACTATGAGGTCTAAGGCTGGTAGTGTGTTATTACTGACAGGTGCTCCCAGTATATTACTATAAGGTCTGAGACTGTGAGTATGCTATTACTGACAGGTGCTCCTAGTATTATATTACTATGAGGTCTAAGGCTGGTAGTGTGTTATTACTGGCAGGTGCTCCCAGTATCATATTACTATAAGGTCTAAGACTGGTAGTGTGTTATTACTTACAGGTGCTCCCAGTATCATATTACTATAAGGTCTGAGACTGTGAGTATGCTAATACTGACAGGTGCTCCTAGTATTATATTACTATGAGGTCTAAGACTAGTAGTGTGTTATTACTGACAGGTGCTCCCAGTATCATATTATTATAAGGTCTGAGACTGGTAGGGTGTTATTACTGACAGGTGCTCCCAGTATCATATTACTATAAGGTCTGAGACTGCGAGTATGTTATTACTGACAGGTGCTCCCAGTATCATATTACTATGAGGTCTGAGACTGTGAGTATGCTATTAGTGGCAGGTGCTCCCAGTATTATATTACTATAAGGTCTGAGACTGTGAGTATACTATTACTGACAGGTGCTCCCAGTATTATATTACTATAAGGTCTGAGACTGGTAGTGTGTTATTACTGACAGGTGCTCCCAGTATTATATTACTATAAGTTCTGAGACTGGTAGTGTGTTATATCTGACAGGTGCTCCCAGTATCATATTACTATAAGGTCTGAGACCGGTAGTGTGTTATTACTGACAGGTGCTCCCAGTATCATATTACTATAAGGTCTGAGACTGGTAGTGTGTTATTACTGACAGGTGCTCCCAGTTTTATATTACTATGAGGTCTGAGACTGTGAGTATGCTATTTCTGACAGGTGCTCCCAGTATCATATTACTATGAGGTCTGAGACTGGTAGTGTGTTATTACTGACAGGTACTCCCAGTATTATATTATTATGAGGTCTGAGACTGTGAGTATGCTATTACTGACAGGTGCTCCCAGTATCATATAAATATAAGGTCTGAGACTGGTAGTGTGTTATTACTGACGGTTGCTCCCAGTATCATATCTATGAGGTCTGAGACTGGCTGAATGTTATACTGACAGTTGCTCCCAGTATCATATCTATGAGGTATGAGATTGACAGTGTGTTATTACTGACATTTGCTCCCAGTATCATATCTATGAGGTCTGAGACTGCCTAACTGTTATTACTGACAGTTGCTCCCGGTATCATATCTATGAGGTCTGAGACTGGCTGAATGTTATACTGACAGTTGCTCCCAGTATCATATCTATGAGGTATGAGATTGACAGTGTGTTATTACTGACATTTGCTCCAAGTATCATATCTATGAGGTCTGAGACTGGCTGAATGTTATACTGACAGTTGCTCCCAGTATCATATCTATGAGGTATGAGATTGGCAGTGTGTTATTACTCACAGTTGCTCCCAGTATCATATCTATGAGGTATGAGATTGGCAGTGTGTTATTACTGACAGTTACTCCCAGTATCATAACTCGAGATTGGCTGAATGTTATTACTGAGAGTTACTTCCAGTATCATATCTATGAGGTATGAGATTGGCAGTGTGTTATTACTGACAGTTGCTCCCAGTATCATATCTATGAGGGCTGAGACTGGCTGAATGTTATTACTGACAGTTGCTCCCAGTATCATATGAGGTAGGAGATTGGCAGTGTGTTATTACTGACATTTGCTCCAAGTATCATATCTATGAGGGCTGAGACTGGCTGAATGTTATTACTGACATTTGCTCCCAGTGTCATATGAGGTAGGAGATTAGCAGTGTGTTATTACTGACATTTGCTCCCAGTATCATATCTATGAGGGCTGAGACTGGCTGAATGTTATTGCTGACATTTGCTCCCAGTATCATATGAGGTAGGAGATTGGCAGTGTTATTACTGACATTCGCTCCCAGTATATCTATGAGGTCAGTGACTGGCTGAATGTTATACTGACAGTTGCTCCCAGTATCATATCTATGAGGTCTGAGACCGGCTGAATGTTATTACTGACAGTTGCTCCCAGTATCATGTCTATGAGGTCTGAGACTGGCTGAATGTTATTACTGACATTTGCTCCCAGTATCATATTATGAGGTATGAGATTGTCAGTGTGTTATTACTGACAGTTGCTCCCAGTATCATATCTATGAGGTATGAGACTGGCTGAATGTTATTACTGACAGTTACTCCCAGTATCATATCTATGAGGTCTGAGACTGGCTGAATTTTAATACTGACATTTGCTCCCAGTATCATATCTATGAGGTATGAGACTGGCTGAATGTTATTACTGACAGTTACTCCCAGTATCATATCTAAGAGGGCTGAAACTGGCTGAATGTTATTACTGACATTTGCTCCCAGTATCATATCTATGAGGGCTGAGACTGGCTGAATGTTATTACTGACAGTTACTCCTAGTATCATATCTATGAGGTCTGCGACTGGCTGAATGTTATTACTGACAGTTACTCCCAGTATCATATCTATGCGGTATGAGACTGGCTGAATGTTATTACTGACAGTTACCACCAGTATCATGTCTATGAGGTATGAGATTGGCAGTGTGTTATTACTGACAGTTACTCCCAGTATCATATCTAAGAGGTATGAGATTGGCAGTGTGTTATGACTGACAGTTACTCCCAGTATCATGTCTATGAGGTAGGAGATTGGCAGTGTGTTATAACTGACAGTTACTCCCAGTATCATATTATGAGGTATGAGATTGGCAGTGGTTTATTACTGACAGTTGCTCCCAGTATCATATCTATGAGGTATGAGATTGGCTGAATGTTATTACTGACAGTTACTCCCAGTATCATATCTATGCGGTATGAGATTGGCAGTGTGTTATTACTGATAGTTACTCCCAGTATCATATCTAAGAGGTCTGAGAGTGGCTGAATGTTATTACTGACAGTTACTACCAGTATCATATCTATGAGGTCCGAGACTGGCTGAATGTTATTACTGACAGTTGCTCCCAGTATCATATCTATGAGCTCTGAGACTGGCTGAATGTTATTACTGACAGCTACTCCCAGTATCATATCTATGAGGTCTGAGACTAGTAGTGTGTTATTACTGACAGGTGCGCCCAGTATCATATCTATGAGGTCTGAGACTGGCTGAATGTTATTACTGGCAGTTGCTCCCAGTATCATATCTATGAGGTCTGAGACTGGCTGAATGTTATTACTGACAGTTGCTCCCAGTATCGTATCTATGAGGTACGAGATTGGCAGTGTGTTATTACTGACAGTTACTCCCAGTATCATATCTATGAGGTATGAGATTGGCTGAATGTTATTACTGACAGTTACTACCAGTATCATATCTATGAGGTCCGAGACTGGCTGAATGTTATTACTGACAGTTGCTCCCAGTATCATATCTATGAGCTCTGAGACTGGCTGAATGTTATTACTGACAGTTACTCCAGTATCATATTATGAGGTCTGAGATTGCCTGAATGTTATTACTGACAGTTGCTCCCAGTGTCATATCTATGAGGTCTGAGACTGGCTGAATGTTATTACTGACAGTTACTCCAGTATCATATTATGAGGTCTGAGACTGCCTGAATGTTATTACTGACAGTTGCTCCCAGTGTCATATCTATGAGGTCTGAGACCGGCTGAATGTTATTACTGACAGTTGCTTCCAGTATCATATCTATGAAGTATGAGATTTGCAGTATGTTATTACTGACAGTTACTCCCAGTATCATATCTATGAGGTATGAGATTGGCAGTGTGTTATTACTGACAGTTGCTCCCAGTATCATATCTATGAGGTATGAGATTGGCAGTGTGTTATTACTGACAGTTACTCCCGGTATCATATCTATGAGGTATGAGATTGGCTGAATGTTATTACTGACAGTTACTCCCAGTATCATATCTATGAGGTATGAGATTGGCAGTGTGTTATTACTGACAGTTGCTCCCAGTATCATATCTATGAGGTATGAGATTGGCAGTGTGTTATTACTAACAGTTACTCCCAGTATCATATATATGAGGTATGAGATTGGCAGTGTGTTATTACTGACAGTTACTCCCAGTATCATATCTATGAGGTCTGAGACTGGCTGAATGTTATTACTGACAGTTACTCCCAGTATCATATTATGAGGTCTGAGACTTGCTGAATGTTATTACTGACAGTTACTCCCAGTATCATATCTATGAGGTCTGAGACTGGCTGAATGTTATTACTGACAGTTGCTCCCAGTATCTCATCTATTAGGTATGAGATTGGCAGTGTGTTATTACTGACAGTTACTCCCAGTATCATATCTATGAGGTATGAGATTGGCAGTGTGTTATTACTGACAGTTACTCCCAGTATCATATCTATGAGGTCTGAGACTGGCTGAATGTTATTACTGACAGTTGCTCCCAGTATCATATCTATGAGGTATGATATTGGCAGTGTGTTACTACTGACAGTTACTCCCAGTATCATATCTATGAGGTATGAGACTGGCTGAATGTTATTACTGAGTTACTCCCAGTATCATATCTATGAGGTATGAGATTGGCTGAATGTTATTACTGACAGTTACTCCCAGTATCATATCTATGAGGTAAGAGATTGGCTGAATGTTATTGCTGACAGTTACTCCCAGTATCATATCTATGAGGTATGAGATTGGCTGAATGTTATTACTGACAGTTACTCCCAGTATCATGTCTATGAGGTATGAGATTGGCAGTGTGTTATTACTGACAGTTGCTCCCAGTATCATATCTATGAGGTATGAGATTGGCAGTGTGTTATTACTGACAGTTACTCCCAGTATCATATCTATGAGGTAGGAGATTGGCAGTGTGTTATTACTCACAGTTACTCCCAGTATCATATTATGAGGTATGAGATTGGCAGTGGTTTATTACTGACAGTTGCTCCCAGTATCATATCTATGAGGTCGGAGACTGGCTGAATGTTATTACTGACAGTTGCTCCCAGTATCATATCTATGAGGTATGAGATTGGCTGAATGTTATTACTGACAGTTACTCCCAGTATCATATCTATGAGGTATGAGATTGGCAGTGTGTTATTACTGACAGTTACTCCCAGTATCATATCTAAGAGGTCTGAGACTGGCTGAATGTTATTACTGACAGTTGCTCCCAGTATCATATCTATGAGCTCTGAGACTGGCTGAATGTTATTACTGACAGTTACTCCAGTATCATATTATGAGGTCTGAGATTGCCTGAATGTTATTACTGACAGTTGCTCCCAGTGTCATATCTATGAGGTCTGAGACTGGCTGAATGTTATTACTGACAGTTACTCCAGTATCATATTATGAGGTCTGAGACTGCCTGAATGTTATTACTGACAGTTGCTCCCAGTGTCATATCTATGAGGTCTGAGACCGGCTGAATGTTATTACTGACAGTTGCTCCCAGTATCATATCTATGAAGTATGAGATTTGCAGTATGTTATTACTGACAGTTACTCCCAGTATCATATCTATGAGGTATGAGATTGGCAGTGTGTTATTACTGACAGTTGCTCCCAGTATCATATCTATGAGGTATGAGATTGGCAGTGTGTTATTACTGACAGTTACTCCCGGTATCATATCTATGAGGTATGAGATTGGCTGAATGTTATTACTGACAGTTACTCCCAGTATCATATCTATGAGGTATGAGATTGGCAGTGTGTTATTACTGACAGTTGCTCCCAGTATCATATCTATGAGGTATGAGATTGGCAGTGTGTTATTACTAACAGTTACTCCCAGTATCATATATATGAGGTATGAGATTGGCAGTGTGTTATTACTGACAGTTACTCCCAGTATCATATCTATGAGGTCTGAGACTGGCTGAATGTTATTACTGACAGTTACTCCCAGTATCATATTATGAGGTCTGAGACTTGCTGAATGTTATTACTGACAGTTACTCCCAGTATCATATCTATGAGGTCTGAGACTGGCTGAATGTTATTACTGACAGTTGCTCCCAGTATCTCATCTATTAGGTATGAGATTGGCAGTGTGTTATTACTGACAGTTACTCCCAGTATCATATCTATGAGGTATGAGATTGGCAGTGTGTTATTACTGACAGTTACTCCCAGTATCATATCTATGAGGTCTGAGACTGGCTGAATGTTATTACTGACAGTTGCTCCCAGTATCATATCTATGAGGTATGATATTGGCAGTGTGTTATTACTGACAGTTACTCCCAGTATCATATCTATGAGGTATGAGACTGGCTGAATGTTATTACTGAGTTACTCCCAGTATCATATCTATGAGGTATGAGATTGGCTGAATGTTATTACTGACAGTTACTCCCAGTATCATATCTATGAGGTAAGAGATTGGCTGAATGTTATTGCTGACAGTTACTCCCAGTATCATATCTATGAGGTATGAGATTGGCTGAATGTTATTACTGACAATTACTCCCAGTATCATGTCTATGAGGTATGAGATTGGCAGTGTGTTATTACTGACAGTTGCTCCCAGTATCATATCTATGAGGTATGAGATTGGCAGTGTGTTATTACTGACAGTTACTCCCAGTATCATATCTATGAGGTAGGAGATTGGCAGTGTGTTATTACTGACAGTTACTCCCAGTATCATATTATGAGGTATGAGATTGGCAGTGGTTTATTACTGACAGTTGCTCCCAGTATCATATCTATGAGGTCGGAGACTGGCTGAATGTTATTACTGACAGTTGCTCCCAGTATCATATCTATGAGGTATGAGATTGGCTGAATGTTATTACCGACAGTTACTCCCAGTATCATATCTATGAGGTATGAGATTGGCAGTGTGTTATTACTGACAGTTACTCCCAGTATCATATCTAAGAGGTCTGAGACTGGCTGAATGTTATTACTGACAGTTGCTCCCAATATCATATATATCAGGTCTGACACTGGCTGAATGTTATTACTGACAGTTGCTCCCAGTATCATATTATGAGGTATGAGATTGGCAGTGTGTTATTACTGACAGTTGTTCCCAGTATCATATCTATGAGGTCTGAGACTAGTAGTGTGATATTACTGACAGGTGCTCCCAGTATCATATCTATGAGGTCTGAGACTGGCTGAATGTTATTACTGACAGTTGCTCCCAGTATATCTATGAGGTCTGAGACTGGCTGAATGTTATTACTGACAGTTGCTCCCAGTATCGTATCTATGAGGTACGAGATTGGCAGTGTGTTATTACTGACAGTTACTCCCAGTATCATATGTATGAGGTATGAGATTGGCTGAATGTTATTACTGACTGTTACTACCAGTATCATATCTATGAGGTCCGAGACTGGCTGAATGTTATTACTGACAGTTGCTCCCAGTATCATATCTATGAGCTCTGAGACTGGCTGAATGTTATTACTGACAGTTACTCCAGTATCATATTATGAGGTATGAGACTGCCTGAATGTTATTACTGACAGTTGCTCCCAGTGTCATATCTATGAGGTCTGAGACTGGCTGAATGTTATTACTGACAGTTGCTCCCAGTATCATATCTATGAAGTATGAGATTGGCAGTGTGTTATTACTGACAGTTACTCCCAGTATCATATCTATGAGGTATGAGATTGGCAGTGTGTTATTACTGACAGTTGCTCCCAGTATCATATCTATGAGGTATGAGATTGGCAGTGTGTTATTACTGACAGTTACTCCCAGTATCATTTCTATGAGGTATGAGATTGGCTGAATGTTATTACTGACAGTTACTCCCAGTATCATATCTATGAGGTATGAGATTGGCAGTGTGTTATTACTGACAGTTGCTCCCAGTATCATATGAGGTATGAGATTGGCAGTGTGTTATTACTGACAGTTGCTCCCAGTATCATATGAGGTAGGAGATTTGCAGTGTGTTATTACTGACAGTTGCTCCCAGTATCATATGAGGTATGAGTTGGCAGTGTGTTATTACTTACAGTTGCTCCCAGTATCATATGAGGTATGAGATTGACAGTGTGTTATTACTGACAGTTGCTCCCAGTATCATATGAGGTAGGATATTTGCAGTGTGTTATTACTGACAGTTGCTGCCATTATCATGTCTATGAGGTATGAGATTGGCAGTGTGTTATTACTGACAGTTGCTCCCAGTATCATATGAGGTAGGGGATTGGCAGTGTGTTATTACTGACAGTTGCTCCCAGTATCATATGAGGTATGAGATTGGCAGTGTATTATTACTGACAGTTGCTCCCAGTATCATATGAGGTATGAGATTGGCAGTGTGTTATTACTGACAGTTGCTCCCAGTATGATATGAGGTAGGAGATTGGCAGTGTGTTATTACTGACAGTTGCTGCCATTATCATGTCTATGAGGTATGAGATTGGCAGTGTGTTATTACTGACAGTTGCTCCCAGTATCATATGAGGTATGAGATTGGCAGTGTGTTATTACTGACAGTTGCTCCCAGTATCATATGAGGTATGAGACTGGCAGTGTGTTATTACTGACAGTTGCTCCCAGTATCATATCTATGAGGTCTGAGACTGGCTGAATGTTATTACTGACAGTTGCTCCCAGTATGATATGAGGTAGGAGATTGGCAGTGTGTTATTACTGACAGTTGCTACCAGTATCATAACTATGAGTTCTGAGAATGGCATGTGCCCACAGTATCATATTAATATAAGAACGAAAATGACAGCATCGCGTGACTGGCAGGTGCCCGTGGTAACATCTTACTGACAAGTGAAGCAACAAATGTTTATGGAGAGCGTCGCAGTTGCCATGCAGGCTGACAGATCAATACACGAGGTCCCTTTGTCTAAACGTTGCTGGTGCGCATGTGCGACACTAGACATGACCTACGTCAAGCCATACTGGCACACTTCCTCTCTAAATACGCAACAACAGAAAGCGAGACTCGAACCTCGGCCTGGCTATATCGATTCCCGTTCTTTGTTTTCTCTTGAGCGAATGTTTAAGTAATTCACTGCGGGTTGCAGAACAGACAACAAAGTTGCGCGTTGCTTCTCTCCACTTTAAGTGCTGCAGCTATCCCGTCATTTGTTTCAATAAATGCGGTTATCGTGGCCACCTACAGGCCTGAGGTTTTTGTTTTTATACATTCTCTGTGGAATAACGGAAGTCAAGGCCATCTTAATGTGTATATTCTATGCAGACATTAGGCTCATATCCTTGTGTCCGCTTCCCGTAGCCTTTTGTAATAATTTATTTATTTTGGACCATTTAAACCACTTGCTAGGCGTTGCAGTAACTAACGATTACACACAAAACTATACACATAGAAAGAAACAGTGTTCCTCTCGACGGACACTGAGGACTTGTGAAGAAGGCTTTCATCACACTCTTCGTTTAAAATACCATGGGGCCTAGAACAGTTGCTATTACTGCAAATAAAATGAAACAATATATTACTTCCAGATTTTATTCCCATATATATATATATATATATATATATATATAGGATGAGACAAAAGACTACGAATCGCCTGCGCGGTGTTTTTTCTGTCCGCGTCCTCGCCGCTCGTTGCCGTCTGCCGCTATCACAGAAAGGCATGGATGAAACCATACAACATTTTTAAAACTACTTTTAAAGGCTTGACTTACCAACTTTACGAAAGTGTGTTTGATGACAGAATTATTAGTAGAGATTTGTGGCTCTCTCGCTCCCCCGACCTAACCCCCCTGCGATTTCTATCTCTGGGGTAACTTAAAACAAAGCGCACAAGACAAACCCACACACCCTGGAAGAATTAGAATAAAATATCCGCTAGGACATTTCTCAACGTGAACTACG
The DNA here is from genome assembly GCA_030765065.1 of Deroplatys truncata. NCBI lineage: Eukaryota > Metazoa > Arthropoda > Insecta > Mantodea > Mantidae > Deroplatys > Deroplatys truncata. Next base: position 47,259 of record JAUKNL010000218.1, read on the forward strand.
GCAGGTGATGGATAGTTTCCTAAAGGGGTCCAAAAATGTATGGACAACGACGGTGGCCAGTTTCAGCATCTCCATATACATACATGTGTATGTGTGTGTCGCGATTTAGCATATCAAAAACAGTAGGCAATCACATCGGCTTATAACTAAGGGTACGATACGTATGTACAAGCCTTGAGAAATATTGTACAGTTGTTCAGGCATCCTGAGATGTGTTCTCATCCTCACAGCTGGGAGTACTGACATACCCTACTATGTTGGCCGAGTGGCAAACCTATCCTGGACACCGGTCTTAGGTCCATGCAACACTCATCTATCCTGAGATTGGTTAACCAAGTAGAACTCTGTAAGAATGAATCCCTCTACAGAATGTGCCCAGGGAAGATCTAGGAAAGGATTCTGACATTGGAACCAAGATACTGCAACTTGTTCACAGAACAGATTTTGGGAAACAACGAAACCACCTTTCCATTAGGTTGTAAAATAAGCCTTTTGGGCTGACAGAACAACCCCACCCCCGTCATCTAATTTATGTCAACAATAGCTCATAACATTTTCTTCTATTTCCTCTGTAGGTTGTAATCAGTCTTAATAACAATCATACAACGAGAGAAACATTAGAATTAACTCAACGTACAATCAGACGAGATTTGAACCACTGAGCTAGCATTTTCCCCGGTAAACCACATTGTATTGAGATGACCAAGTACTTATGGAATAAATTGGCGATGTTTCCAACACACGGCTTCAACTGGAGAAGATCATTTTTCTCGGTGGTTACACATTTCCAAAATGTTTAACTTGATGTGTGGAATGTTCATGTTCACCAGCCTGCCGAACCAAAGAGAACGTACACAAGTTTAACATTGTGATTAATTATTTCCAAAATGTTTAACTTGATGTGTGGAATGTTCATGTTGACCAGCCTGCCGAACCAAAGAGAACGTACACAAGTTTAACATTGTGATTAATTATTTCCAAAATGTTTAACTTGATGTGTGGAATGTTCATGTTCACCAGCCAGCCGAACCAAAGAGAACGTACACAAGTTTAACATTCTGATTAATTATTTCCAAAATGTTTAACTTGATGTGTGGAATGTTCATGTTCACCAGCCTGCCTAACCAAAGAGAACGTACACAAGTTTAACATTCTGATTAATTATTTCCAAAATGTTTAACTTGATGTGTGGAATGTTCATGTTCACCAACCAGCCTGCCGAACCAAAGAGAACGTACACAAGTTTAACATTCTGATTAATTATTTCCAAAATGTTTAACTTGATGTGGGGAATGTTCATGTTCACCAGCCTGCCGAACCAAAGAGAACGTACACAAGTTTAACATTCTGATTAATTATTTCCAAAATGTTTAACTTGATGTGGGGAATGTTCATGTTGACCAGCCAGCCTGCCGAACCAAAGAGAACGTACACAAGTTTAACATTCTGATTAATTATTTCCAAAATGTTTAACTTGATGTGGGGAATGTTCATGTTGACCAGCCTGCCGAACCAAAGAGAACGTACACAAGTTTAACATTCTGATTAATTATTTCCAAAATGTTTAACTTGATGTGGGGAATGTTCATGTTGACCAGCCAGCCTGCCGAACCAAAGAGAACGTACACAAGTTTAACATTCTGATTAATTATTTCCAAAATGTTTAACTTGATGTGGGGAATGTTCATGTTCACCAGCCTGCCGAACCAAAGAGAACGTACACAAGTTTAACATTCTGATTAATTATTTCCAAAATGTTTAACTTGATGTGGGGAATGTTCATGTTGACCAGCCAGCCTGCCGAACCAAAGAGAACGTACACAAGTTTAACATTCTGATTAATTATTTCCAAAATGTTTAACTTGATGTGTGGAATGTTCATGTTCACCAACCAGCCTGCCGAACCAAAGAGAACGTACACAAGTTTAACATTCTGATTAATTATTTCCAAAATGTTTAACTTGATGTGGGGAATGTTCATGTTGACCAGCCAGCCTGCCGAACCAAAGAGAACGTACACAAGTTTAACATTCTGATTAATTATTTCCAAAATGTTTAACTTGATGTGGGGAATGTTCATGTTGACCAGCCAGCCTGCCGAACCAAAGAGAACGTACACAAGTTTAACATTCTGATTAATTATTTCCAAAATGTTTAACTTGATGTGGGGAATGTTCATGTTGACCAGCCAGCCTGCCGAACCAAAGAGAACGTACACAAGTTTAACATTCTGATTAATTATTTCCAAAATGTTTAACTTGATGTGGGGAATGTTCATGTTGACCAGCCAGCCTGCCGAACCAAAGAGAACGTACACAAGTTTAACATTCTGATTAATTATTTCCAAAATGTTTAACTTGATGTGGGGAATGTTCATGTTGACCAGCCAGCCTGCCGAACCAAAGAGAACGTACACAAGTTTAACATTGTGATTAATTATTTCAGGGGGGGGGTATACTAGGAATACAAAATCTGCTTACATTCTTTCTTCCAACGCAAGTTTACAAAATTATAACTTTAAACCGTAAAGGGGAAAGTTCAGCATAAAAAATCAAATGTGTTGCATTCACATTACTTTCTCTTCTACAAACCGTTCTTATAGTTCATCATGCATGTTATAGAGTTGTAGCTCAGTGTGCTGAGTCCCAAGGTCTAATGAGATCTCTATACGAGTCATTCCGAATCAAGAGAACTTGACAAGCTATTCCCACATACGTTTCATTTTAATCAAAATGGAGATAAAGGAAAATCTTGCATGTAAACACTAGTTTTGGGTGGCGTCCTTGGAACATGGCAGCTTTAGTATTTATCGCACTATTCGTTTTCGACTTATGCTGTTCACAGACCCTTTTCTAAAAACCTCATGTACACATTCACATGGCTGTCTCTACACTCCACACTTTACTAGTATGTATACAAACTACTCTTACTGAGCTTATTTTTATATAGGTACTACATTTTAATCGAGATAAACCTTTACAGAAACAGCTACATTACACATTTCGTTATAGAGAACAGCGATAGTCAAATGTTTAACAACTGGACGCTATATGCTGGCCTTCCATACTGTTTCCATGACATCGCGAGAAACAACTGAATGCTGACACGACTTGAAAAGAATGACTAAGTATCGGACAATTCGTACCTTTAATTACGGATATCTCAGAAACGGCTTATGCTACAAAAAGATTACCTTAAATAAACTGTGTGTTTTAAAGAGATCTACATTTCCGTCTATCGCTTACTTTTTACCAGTTATACAAGATTACACAACATTCCTTCCGAATGAAGAGGAATTCACAGGCTATTCCCACAAAATTCAAGATACACATTTTAGTAAATATCTTTCATATATAGTACTTTAATCAAAATGGTTAGTGCCATTTTTTTAGAAAGTCAAAATTTTGTAAAAATGTCCCATAAAGGGTAGTTTGGGATGGGAGAATTTTCTTGGAAAGCTCGTATCGCCTCCTTGGAAGATATTGAAACTCAAATAGCAACTTTGCTATTTATCAGACTCTTCGTTTTTGAATTATGCTGTTCAGACACACACACACACGTTTTCAAAAATTCTTTATTTGGATTCAGGGAGCCTCAAAACATGTATTTCTTGTGATTTCGATATCGAATTTTTGAGTGGAATGCAAGTACTTCCTCTACCTAGCCGTGGCACCGACCAAAGCGTTAACACATGAACAAGTATGTGAAAATATGACGAAACTACAAATTATGCTTAAAATGTAGCGATTTGTTTGCAATGAGACAAATGAAGCGTGCGCGTTAGGTGTCAGCTAAATGACAGCGCTCCACTCAAGCAATTGGAACATTCGAGGCTTACCATTTCTACAGACGGAATAACACCGACTTATTAGCTTCTGTTTCCCAAGCCCAGTGCAGTCGACAGTCAAGTGTGCTTTCAGTCTTTTAATATCCTGATGAAGGGCGAAATCCGATATATTGTGTGACTTTGCGGGTTTTATCTTTCATTCACAAAAATCTCACAGCTTTGCCACATTTCTCTCTTCTTGACTTTTATTACCTGAAAGTTAGAGGGGGAGGGGTAGAGAAACCAAGATGTCGCACAACAATTTAATAAGTACGATGTAATTAGGAGATCTGTAGCGCTCACTAAACCTAACGGACGTACATATATGTTACTTAATCGCTTTCTCAAAGCTTTCATCTTCTACATTCCTTTGAGCGTGTCCAACCAAAGGGATAGGAAACAATGTGAGCACACTAAGATTAAACAAACGCCTTGCTCCAATAGGGATTCGAAATCTACTTGGGAGACAACAATCTTTTTGTTTTATTATTTTGTAAACTGTCTCGAGGCACGGGAAGCACGCTTTTAGAGTTCATAGCCCCTTACATGCAAGTTCCACACCTTCTAACATGGCCAGGGTCAATGGAGCGATGCATCCAGTTGCCTCGGCTCACATTAATACAACCCTCAGCTACGGTTATCTTACATGTTAAACTTTAGTGGCATTCCCATGCAACCTTTATCAGAGATTGCTTTGGAGTTCTCCCTGTGTAAACACGAGTTTCTTATCAAGAATAGATACCGTTTCTTTAAATCTATTCACAAGATTACGCGCACGAACAGCAGGGAATCTGTCTCACTTCTCTACAAGAGTTTGTTGTCACATAGGAATCATACATGAAGATTCTGTGTGCTGGCATTATAACAGCAGGGAATCTGTCTCACTTCTCTACAAGAGTTTGTTGTCACATAGGAATCATACATGAAGATTCTGCGTGCTGGTATTATAACAGGGAATCTGTCTCACTTCTCTACAAGAGTTTGTTGTCACATAGGAATCATACATGAAGATTCTGCGTGCTGGTATTATAACAACAGGGAATCTGTCTCACTTCTCTACAAGAGTTTGTTGTCACATAGGAATCATACATGAAGATTCTGTGTGCTGGTATTATAACAACAGGGAATCTGTCTCACTTCTCTACAAGAGTTTGTTGTCACATAGGAATCATACATGAAGATTCTGTGTGCTGGCTTTATAACAACAGGGAATCTGTCTCACTTCTCTACAAGAGTTTGTTGTCACATAGGAATCATACATGAAGATTCTGTGTGCTGGCTTTATAACAACAGGGAATCTGTCTCACTTCTCTACAAGAGTTTGTTGTCACATAGGAATCATACATGAAGATTCTGTGTCCTGGTATTATAACAGCAGGGAATCTGTCTCACTTCTCTACAAGAGTTAGTTGTCACATAGGAATCATACATGAAGATTCTCTGTCCTGGCACTATAACATTGAAACATGGAGGTCCATAACGAATCAACTGACTTTGTGTCAACTGATTGAAGGGGAGGACATGTGGTTAGAAACAGTGCAGTGCAGAGCAAGCAATTCCCTACAATACAGCCATGCATCCAAATGGAAGTTTATATGTATATGATGTGACACTTTGAAACCAGTGGCATAGCCAGAAAAATATTAAGGGGGTGGAGTTATGTATAGAGATCCATTTTTTAAACAATTTTTATGAACTCAAATGATAAATATTAATTAATCCTGAGTTGAAATATTTAAGTAAATTGATTTAACATTCACAGATTAAAGGTGGAGCAATTGGAATTAAAGTTGGGATAGGATGTTTTGCATATGCTATGCAGAAAACGTTTTGACATTAGAATTATTATTACCCTATGAAGTATTTTATATCACTACGAAATGTCTGTTGTGTTCTAAACTGGGAGATATTGCTATCATTCGAAAACCACTCAAATTATCTCGGAACGAAAACATGCTCCTAATATCTTAACCTGATTATACCAACACCATCTGAAGTACAGTTTCTGTTGCAGTCACCTTTGGCAATATTGTCATGGGACGTAAATATAGCACTACCAGTGATATGATTACCTCGTTTCTGTCAAACTAGAAGGATGCTATTATTTTAAGAAAGATATTTTCACATCGTTTTCAGCAAAGGGGAGGGGGGTTTAGAAACCCTAATCCCCTCCTAGCTACGCCCCTGCTTCGAAGTTCCAATTGAGGGCAACGTTCACTAGAGCTCTTACAAACATTGTGAACTGCTCATTTTTAAGTAAGTGGGTATTAGTGAAGAGGAAAAAGGTTTGTCGATTATAACATGTTTTAGTGAAGAAACGAAAATATGAAGTTAAACAAGTTAAGCAGCCCTCAAAATCTGTTGAAATTGAAATACTGAAATCTCTAGTTTCTTTAGCAAGATGGTGTTACTGTTAATGAATTGGCACGAGTCTGGTGAAGTATCGTCTTTCGATTCCGATGAATCGCAGTTTTATATGAAAGAACCCGAGTGAAGTTATGGCGTCATTAACAATTAACATAATACCTGCATAAACTTAACGCGACAGGTTTTCATTCCCAACGAACAGCAGCCAATCACAAGAGAGCTGATATGGCGGAGGTTATGTACATGTATAAAAATAAACGAAAGCTAGTACCCAGTTAAGGACAATTCACAATTGGCCGAGAACGGTAATGCATATCGATCACAAATTGGAAAGTCGAATTTGCGCATTGGGATTTCATTTGTTTTTAAGTGACCCATGGTATTTTTTTTCACGTGCTTTCAATTCAGCCAATATAAAAGTTCACTAGAGTGCACATTTTCTAAATGCAGATCCATTGCAGTCGTACCAAGCTTTCATTAAAGTTGTTTATTGTACTTTGTTAATTTCTACCGGTTTTTGAGTTAGGCCACACGTATACTAGGATTTCTTCCAAATTGCAGGGAAGAGTCTAAATGTGCAATATAGATACAGGATGCCGTGGAAAGCTCCCCTATTTCAACTTTGTTGTTGTGGACCAGTCCTTAAAGACTAGTTTTGCTGCGATGTTAGGCAGAAAGTAAGTCAACAACTGACACAAACATGAAAGTCCGAAGCTTGCAAAACTTCTATGTTCATGTTTATATCAACGTCAGTGCATTCAACGTAACATAAAGCAAGCTTTAAATTAATTAAGTTTATATTTATGGGCGCTCTTTAACTGCTGTGGTCCTTAGCGTCCCATTCTATATTGAACGTGAAAGACTCAAGAGGCCTCTTTATCAGGCTTGAGGTTCTTTTACGTCCGTAAATCTACGACAAGGGACCACCGGCTTTACTTCCTTTCCGAAGGAAGCCATGCTAAGGAGTTTTACGCCCGAAAAAAAACCATCGCCCTCCGCCGGGTTTGAACCTACGACCTCGGGAAATAGACGCTACCATGGTAACCACTACACCACGGAGGACGACATAAAACAATCTTCCATGCGTACGTCAGTGGCGACTCCTAGCTGACTTTCTCTACACTTAACGGTTATTAGGGGTATACAAATTATTATTCGAAGTTTATTTTCCTATCTACTTTATTTTAATTGAGGTAAAACTTTCCGAAAATACTACATTACACATTTCGTTATAGATATAAATGCAACACCGATAGTCAAATGTTTTAGAACTGGACGCTCATCGCGAGAAACAACTGAATATCGACAGGATTTTAAAGAATGATGATATTACAAAAAAGTTATTCGAAATAAATTGTGTGTTTTAAAGACATCTACATTTTTTGTGTAGTCGTTTTCGTCTATCGCTTAACGTTTACCAGTTGTACAAAAGGATATAGATTTCCTCCCGAATGAAGAGGACTTAACAAGCTATTCCCAGAAAATTGAAGATATGCATTTTATTTATGTAAATATCTTTAATATATCGAAATCGTTAGAGCTATTTTTGAGAAAATCAAAAATTTCGAAAAATTTTCAATGTAAAGGGTAGTTTGAGGTGAAAAATTTTGTTTGAAATCTTCGTGTGGTATCTTTGGAAGGTACTGAACTTAAATACCTAGTTTGGTATTTATCCGACATTTCGCTTTTTAGTTATGCTGTTCAGACCACACACGCACGCTGTCCTTTTTCCATTTTTTTATTCAGGGGGCCTCAAAACATAACTTTTGATTAAATCTCGGTATAGAACCTTTTATTGGAATTAACTACCTTCTCTACCTACTATGTATGTGGTAGAAAAAGTAAAAGTCATATCCATCAGCAATAATTTTACTTTTTTGGAGAAAGAAAGCTTACAAACCTCCCTACTTTTGACAATCACACTGAACACAGTCATATCCCATCTTCTTAAATACTCATTTATAAGCACGTGCTTCGATACAACGGTCAGGCCGCTCCGCATTATATTCCACGATGAATAAGGGATGCGTCACAGTTTCAATCTGAATGTTAGAACGGTTATTGGAACCATCGCAGCCGCTTTTCTCACGGGATGGGCACAAAATAACGTAACTAGTTACTCAATAACGGTTACCGAGCCTGCAGTAGTAACGGGAACATCTTGAGTTGCAAGTACAGAACGTTGTTAAGGTGCGCCAGTTTTTGCACATCGCGGGTAGGAATAAACAATTATAATGTGTAGTAGCAAATTACGCGCGGCCAATCAAGATCCAGAGTTGCACAATTTCAACATGTCTCCCAAATTTCTCCAACTTTCGAATTCGGAAAGCAGGTGTGTGCCTACAGTTTCTGCTCGCCTTTAACCTTCTATGGTAAACAGTGGCCACTGAAAGACCGACAGGGTTAAATCAGTGTTTACCGAATCAAAGCTCGAAGTTAAAAGGGCTGCCTCATTGCCATAATGGTAAGTTGAATAATGTACAACTGCAAGCTTATGGCTTCCGTTTGCATGAATGCAATTATTTTTTCATTTACTCCCATCTGCAAGAGAAGCGTGGATAGCTTAGCCAATAGGGAGAGGGCAACAACACATCCCTACCTCCAAGTGTGCACAAGTCCAGCATCTTACAAGAAAGTAAACCCGCTCAGTGATTTTGATTAAAATATTACCTTTGTGAGAACAAATCGCACATCTAAAATTTTCTGTAAATACCAACTAAGTCCTTGTTCAGTAACTGGGAAATTGTAGCAGATAAACACAACTGTTACATTCACATGACTTTCTCTACCACGCACATAGTAGCGGTATTGCATTCCACCCAAAAATTCGTATCGAGATTTCGCGGAAATAAATACTTTGATGCTCCCTGAATAAACAAATGTCCGCGCACGCGTCTTTGAACATAACTCAAAAACGAAAAGCCGGATAAGCACCAGTAGCTTCCAAAGATGGGACAGGAAGATTTTGAAACTACCCTTCATATCAAACATTTTCCTAAAAAGACTCTAAAGATTTAGATTAAAATACCGTATATATTGAATTTTCTAGGAAGAACCCGGAAGGAATTCTCTACGAGCAGAAACAACCGGTAAACGTTAGGCGATAGACGTAAAAACGCACTGCACACCTCAATTCCTTTCCAACAACTTTTACAAGTCATTTCTCAGATATCCGTTATCAATACTTAGCCATTCATTTAGTCCTGTCGATATTCTGTTATTTCTCGCGATGTCATGGAAACAGTATGGAAGGCCAGCATATAGCGTCCAGTTGTTAAACATTTGACTATCGCTGTTCTCTATAACGAAATGTGTAATTTAGCTATTTCTGGAAAAGTTGCTCTGTAGTAAAATTAAGTAGGTTGAACAATAAACTTTCGTAAGAATAGTTTGTATATCCACTAATAAACGATAAATGGTAAAGAAAGTCATGTGAATGTATCAATGCTTATTTTGCTATCCACTTGACTGTAAGAAGAAACAACACATTACACGTTTCCTTATAGCTACGGGTAGAGGTTGTCTATCACGCTCGTGAGTAAAGAAACGATTTTCACGAAATGAAGTACAACCTGTACATTTGACACCTTTCCCCATTTTTATCTACGGTTTTAATAAATCAGACAGCATTTTTTTCTCTTCATGAACATAATTTTAAAATTTTGTTAAATCAGAAGTCAACACTAGTCAATAAATATTAAAATAAAATTTATGGAAACCACTAGTAACAATGACTTACACGCTGCTGCAATAGTTGAGCACCAATTTAAAGGTTCCTGTGTTCTCTTTTATCAGAAGATTTCAAGATGCGGTTTATCGAAACCGATGCCATCGTCTGCGAAGTAAACAAACTACTCTGAGAAAAACCGGCAAACATGAAATGGGATTCATTTTAGATGAACTTATGTGTTGACATTTCCATTATCCGGTGAATGGGTAAAAGCAATGACTCGTGTACATGGTCTACACCGTGTTTGCTTCATCACAAGGTGCGACAGCCGCAGGTAAACTCTACTGAACGCACCCGGATGTACGTTTTGTCATCCTCTTTGCTGAAGCGTATGCGTGCGATGGCGGAAAGCAAAAGCAGACCATATATTATCTGTTTATTAAATTTAACGCGAAATTCTTAAGAAAAGATAGAAGCAAGATGGACAAGTTGGCCCTACAACTGATTAGAAAAATATGCTGACTTTTTTTTTTCTTTCTTTCTGCACTGACTACATTTCAACTACCTTAGTCGATATTCACTTACTGAAAAAAGTCAGAAAAAAGAAAGAAAAAATATACTCCCAAACAAGATTTGAACCCGAAACCCCTTGAATAGGAAGCTCACACGCTACCACGATGACTACCTTCGGGAATGATCTCTTCAGGTTACCGGATTCCTATATCTGTGCAATTAAAGTACATAATATTCTTGAAAATGTATTAATTACTCCTCTTATTTCTGCCTTGTTCTTGCAACTGATATAATTACGTTATGTTACGCCTTGGGTCAGGATATTTAAGGCACTTGTCGCAGGTCTCAGGATGTAATGCCGTGTATCTAGTTGTTAGGAATTCTAACCTATATCGTTGCGCCATTTTAACATTTCATGGCCGCGGTTGCAACTCTCTGCAGTGCACGGCTACAAGTATGACGAGTGTTTGGGACAGGCTTGATGGATTTGAACAACAGTTTCCACATGTGGAAACCTTTGCAACTGTTGACAATACATGCTCCATTGTCGGAGTTTCTCTGTGTATAAGGATCTAGTGAGCTCAAAGCGCCAGCGACTTACTGTCAAAAGCATCGAAATGTTGTGTATAATCCAATATGACAAGTTTAAGAATTATTAGAACCCAGTAAATGGGATAAAGAAAATCCATGTAGCTGGTTCAAACCTAAATAAAGTCATTTCATCAACATCTTTGTATGTACTTTCAGAATCTTTTCTAACCACAATTTCCACCTTAAAATTCTTTCACTACTCACGAGTGGTAAATGTCGGAGGACCCCCCCCCCCACCAAAGTGACTCTATAGGTTTTCAATTTAAAAAGTTCAGCAGCTGTATGAAAAGAGGTTTTTGCTATGCAACATGTCTTAAAGAGCGTTCGAATGATGCAGCAATTTCGTCAATTTTTCCCTCCCTATTCGCTTCTTAGTTTTAGCGATCGGTTGTCCTAAAATTAATAACCAGACATTTGACAGTATCTCTATTTGAAACCAGCAAATATCACCTCAAATTGTCTACATGATTCCGTTTTTTTTATTTTCTCTATCACGTACCTAAGCAGGTAGAGAATGTACGCCACTCCACCCAAAAATTCGATTTCGAGATTTCACCGGAAATAGATGTCTGGAGGTCCCCTGAATTAAAAAAAAAGAGGCCTTTCTAGAAAAATGTCCATGTGTGTGTCTGTGAACAGCATAATTGAAAAACAAAAGTGTTTAGGTTTAGTACCTACCAAAGATGCGACACAAAGATGTTCAAGAAAATTCCTCCACCCCAAACTATTATTTTCATGGAACATTTTTCGAAATTTTTTATTTTCTAAAAAATAACTAACGATTTTTATTAAAACGTCATATATTAACGATATTTACATGACAAAATGTATATCTTGAATTTTCTGGGAATGGCCTAAGAAGTCCTTTTCATTTGGAAGGAAAGTTGTATAACTAGTAAACGTTAAGGGATGGCAAAAAATATACATATCTTTAAAACTCACAATTTATTTCAAATAAGTTTTTTGTGGCATAAGCCATTTCTGAGATATCCCTTATTAAAGGTTCCAAGTGTTCATTTCTTGTTCATTATGTCAAGTACCTTCAACATTCAGTTGTTTCTCACGATGTCATGGCCAGCATATAGCGTTCAGTTGTTAAACATTTGACTATCGCTCTTCTCTATAACGAAATGTGTAATGTAGCTGTTTCTGTAAACGTTTATTTGGATTAAAATATAGTAGAAGGAAAAATAAGCTTTGATAAGAATAGATCCTAATAAAGATACAGGGTAGAGAAAGTCATGAGAATTTATTAGATTTTTACGTATGTATCTTACAAAAAAAGTGTGAATTTGTCGGTAGGCATTTCAGTGGATTAAGAACAAGACAGCAACAATAATAGGAATACTCTAATTCACACACACACAACAAAGATGTTTGAATAAGCTGAGGACAAACTCGCATTAGTTTCCAACACTAGTTTCCTAAAGAGGTGCCAAAAATGTATGGACGACGGTGCACAGTTTCAGCATTTCCTTTCATAAAGTTGGTAAGTAGTTTTAAAAATGTTGTATGGTTTCATCCGCGCCTTTCTATGATAGCGGCAGACGGCAACGAGCGCCGAGGACGCGGACAGGAAAAACACCGCGCAGTCAGTTTGTAGTTTTTTGGCTCATCCTGTATATATATAATTGTCTATAAATAGACCGTTAAGTTCTCTTTGTTCTGAACGAATTTAATATAATTGGCGCATGGTAAGAGACAAGAGAAAATCTTATACACAAAAATGTTGATCTCCTTAGGCATATCAAATAAAATTCTTTGTACCTTTATTTCAGACATGTTCTTTATTACTGGTTTCTTTTTTCAAAAACGTGTACTTTTTACTTCTTCTACCATGTACATAATATGTACGTATAAGGCATTGTATTCCACTAAAAAAATAGATACCAAGATTTCACCGGAAATACACGCTTTTAGGCACCTTAATAAAAAAAAACTCTTAGAAAAATGTCGGCGCGCGTGTGTGTGTGTGTGAAGAGCATAACTCAAAAACGAACTTGGTATCTACGTTCACTACATTTTCAAGAGTATTCCCCCACGCCAAAATAGCCTTTACATGGAAGATTTTTCGTAATTTTTACTTTCTCTACTACGTATAGTAAGTAGGGGAAGTATTGTATTCCATCCAAAAATTCGATACCGAGATTTCACCGGAAATACATGTTTTGAGACCCCCTGAATCCAAAAAAAGCATTTTTGGAAACATGTCCGTGTGTGTCTGTGAACTGTTACTCAGAAACGAACATCGGATAAACACCAAACTTGGTATTTAGGTTCAGTATCTTCCAGAAATGCAACACGAAGGTTTTCAAGAAAATCCCCCACCCCAGATTACCCTTTACATGGAACATTTTTCGAAAATTTTAATTTTCTCAAAAATGGCTCTAACGATTTTGATTAAAACATCATATGTTTAAGATATTTTTATGACAAATAAAATGTATATCTTGAATTTCCTGGGAATGTCTCCAAAAGTATTCTTCTATGTGAACGACTTTTGCATAACTAGTAAACCATAAGAGATAGACAAAATTTTACTACACAAAAGATGTAGATCGCATTAAAATACACAATTTATGTCATATACATTTTTGTTGTTGAGTGAATCATTTTCGAGATATTGCTTGTTATTCCCTTAAATTTTCCAATACTTATTTTCTAAAATGGGAATTCGTTATTCATTTTTATGTCTTGGATATGCAAAGAGTATTAATCTGTGGCAAAGAGAATGGTGCTGCACCTAGCAACCAGCTATTAAGAGAGATGTCTATGCTTAAAGGCTACTGTATTTCTATATTGCCCTTGCAATTACAAAACAAGGGGAACATAGTACGCCTTAAGCGATAGTCAAATATTTTTAGAACTGGTCGCTATGTGTAAAATGTAATTCTCTTTGCATGTCAAAAGATCGTTTCTGCAAATATTTATCTCGATTAATATGAAATAGATGGAGAATAAGAGTTTGTAAAAACAGTAGAGAAAGTCATGCGAGAGTAACACGATTTTGATTAAAATACCACATATTAGAGATATTTGCATGACAAATAAAATGTATATTTTTAATTTTCTGAGAATAGCCTTTGAAGTCCTCATCTGATAAGACTTTTGTATAATCTTGTATAACTGGTAAGCGTTGAGAGATAGACGTAAATGTAGATCTCGTTAAAACACGCGATTTATTTCCAATATCTTTTTTGTGGCATGAGCCATTACCGAGATACCCGTTACTAATAGTGCGAATTGTTCAATACTTAGACATCCCTTTGAAGTCGTGTCAACATTCAGTTGTTTCTCGCGATGTCATGGAAACAGTATGGAAGGCCAGCATATAGCGTCCAGTTGTTAAACATTTGACTATCGCTCTTCTCTTTGTATCTATAACGAAATGTGTAATGTAGCTGTTTCTGTAAAGATTTATCTCGATTAAAATGAAGTAGATAGGAAAAGAAACTTTCGTAAAAATAATTTGTATACCCGCTAATTAGGGACATAGGGTAGAGAAAGTCATGAGAATGTAACGGATCAGAATTTATTAAGTAGTTGCTATTCGTTTCTTCTCGTGGTCATGGAAAGACAAGGCTAATAAATACTTTTATTAAATTATGAATTCAAATTAGGCGTTTTATAGCCCATGTACGTCAGAAAGTATGTGGCTTTTCAGTGGTGAATGAATTATTAAACTCGGTTGAGCGGGTTTTGAGATCAACACAAACACAAACACAAACACACACACACACACACACACACACGTTCTCTCGTAATAATAATATAATGCGTATTCGCAAATGACTTATCAGTTTCGAACCCAGTTTGGGTTCTGTGTCGTCACGTAGTGATAAAATTAGCGCGACTGGCCGTGCGGATTCTGTTATGTTATGCAACTGGCGTGTCCTTGCGCTCAGAGAAAGTAGCACATATCCCCCTCCAGCTTTTCCAATCTATTTACAATTTCCGTTCTTATCGGAACATGGCAGTGTCAACGTCCTCATTATCTTGGATTAAAAACATAAATTATTAATTAAGATCAATCGCACGCCTGCAACTTCGCTTTACGATAAATATTTGCTTTCGAATGTCCCACTATATGCAAAATACGAAAACAAAACACGGCTGTCGACATCGAGCGCTTAGCAACGAGGCAAGCGTCTTTCATTAGATTGGTTGTTAAAACTCATATTTCTGGTGCCACTTTTATAACCTAACCTGAACAATATTGACAAATGTGAACTACAGTAAATGTACCACTTATTACACTAAGCAGATGAGGTATCGTATTCTAAAAAAATTTGATGTGTTACACTCACATGACTTTCTCTACTGTTGTACAAACGCTTATTCTCCATCTACTTCATGTTAATCGAGATAAACATTTGCAGACTCTATCTCATTGCTAAGTTTCTTGTAGATGTAAGGGGAATGTATATTTACAAGGGCAATATCGAAATACAGTAGCCTTTAAGCACATACATATATCTTAATAGCTGGTTGCTAGGTGCAGCACCATTCTCTTTCCCACAGATTAATACTCTTTGCATATCCAAAACAAAAAAATCTGATGTGTTACACTCACATGACTTTCTCTACTCTTGTACAATCTAATTTTACAAACGCCTATTTTCCATATGCTTCATGTTAATCGAGATATCGAGATGTTAATCTTATTGGTAATTTTCTTGTAGATGCAAGGGGAATATGGTAGCTTTTAAGCGATAGTCAAATATTTTAATGCTGGTTGCTATGTGGCGCATTCCATTCTCTTTGCATGTCCAGGACAAAAAAAATCTGATGTGTTACACTCACATGACTTTCTCTACTCTTGTACATCTAATTTTACAAACGCCTATTCTCCATATGTTTCATGTTAATCGAGATATCGAGATGTCAATCTTATTGGTAATTTTCTTGTAGATGCAAGGGAAATATGGTAGCTTTTAAGCGATAGTCAAATATTTTAACGCTGGTTGCTATGTGGCGCATTCCATTCTCTTTGCATGTCCAGGACATAAAAAAAATCTGATGTGTTACACTCACATGACTTTCTCTGCTCTTGTACAAACTATTTTTACAAACGCTTATTCTACATATGCTTCATGTTAATCGAGATGTCAATCTTATTGGTAATTTTCATGTAGATGCAAGGGGAATATGGTAGGTTTTAAGCGATAGTCAAATATTTTAACGCTGGTTGCTATGTGGCGCATTCCATTCTCTTTGCATGTCCAGGACATAAAAAAATCTGATGTGTTACACTCACATGACTTTCTCTACTCTTGTACAATCTAATTTTACAAACGCCTATTCTCCATATGCTTCATGTTAATCGAGATATCGAGATGTCAATCTTATTGGTAATTTTCTTGTAGATGCAAGGGGAATATGGTAGCTTTTAAGCGATAGTCAAATATTTTAACGCTGGTTGCTATGTGGCGCATTTCATCCTCTTTGCATGTCCAGGACATAAAAAAAATGAATAACGAATTTGAGAAAAAGTATAAGTATTGAAAAATTTAAGAAAATCACAAGCAATATCTCGAAAACGGTTCACTCAACAAAAAAAAATGTATATGACATAAGTTGTGTATTTTAACGTGATCTACATTTTTTGTGAAGTAAAATTCTGTCTATCTCTTACGGTTTACCAGTTATGCAAAAGTCGTTCACAATAAAGAATACTTTTGGAGACATTCCCAGAAAATTCGAGATATACATTTCATTTCTCATGACAGTATCTTAAACATATGATATTTTCATCAAAATCGTTAGAGCCATTTTTGAGAAAATTAAAATTTTCGAAAAATGTTCCATGTAAAGGGTAGTCTGGAGTGGGGGGATTTTCTTGAAAACCTTCGTGTCGCATCTCTGGAAGATACTGAACCTAAATACCAAGTTTGGTGTTTATCCGACTGTTCGTTTTTGAGTTATGCTGTTCACAGACACACAGACACACACACACAGACACACACACGGACATGTTTCCAAAAATGCTTTTTTTGGATTCAGTGGGTCTCAAAACATGTATTTCCAGTGAAATCTCGGTATCGAATTTTTGGGTGGAATGCAATACTTCCCCTACTTACTATACGTAGTAGAGAAAGTAAAAATGAATAACGAATTTGAGAAAAAGTATAAGTATTGGAAAATTTAAGGAAATAACAAGCAATATCTCGAAAACGTTCACTCAACAAAAGAAATGCATATGACATAAATTGTGTATTTTAACGCGATCTACATTTTTTGTGTAGTAACATTTTGTCTATCTCTTATGGTTTACCAGTTATGCAAAAGTCGTTCACAATGAAGAATACTTTTGGAGACATTCCCAGAAAATTCGAGATATACATTTCATTTCTCATGACAATATCTTAAACATATGATATTTTAATCAAAATCGTTAGAGCCATTTTTGAGAAAATCAAAATTTTCGAAAAATGTTCCATGTAAAGGGTAGTTTGGGGTGGGGGGATTTTCTTGAAAACCTTCGTGTCGCATCTCTGGAAGATACTGAACCTAAATACCAAGTTTGGTGTTTATCCGACTGTTCGTTTCTGAGTTATGCTGTTCACAGACACACACACACACTGACATACACACACACACACACAGACATACACACACACACACGGACATGTTTCCAAAAATGCTTTTTTTGGATTCAGGGAGTCTCAAAACATGTATTTCCGGTGAAATCTCGGTATCGAATTTTTGGGTAGAATGCAATACTTCCCCTACTTACTATACGTAGTAGAGAAAGTAAAAATGAATAACGAATTTGAGAAAAAGTATAAGTTTTGGAAAAATTAAGGAAATAACAAGCAATATCTCGAAAACGGTTCACTCAACAACAAAAATGTATGACATAAATTGTGTATTTTAATGCGATCTACATCTTTTGTGCAGTAAAATTTTGTCTATCTCTTATGGTTTACTAGTTATGCAAAAGTCGTTCACAATGAAGAATACTTTTGGAGACATTCCCAGGAAATTCAAGATATACATTTTATTTGTCATAAAAATATCTTAAACATATGATGTTTTAATCAAAATCGTTAGCCATTTTTGAGAAAATTAAAATTTTCGAAAAATGTTCCATGTAAAGGGTAATCTGGGGTGGGGGATTTTCTTGAAAACCTTCGTGTTGCATTTCTGGAAGATACTGAACCTAAATACCAAGTTTGGTGTTTATCCGACTGTTCGTTTATGAGTTATGCTGTTCACAGAAACACACACGGACATGTTTCCAAAAATGCTTTTTTTGGATTCAGTAGGCCTCAAAACATGTATTTCCGGTGAAATCTCGGTATCGAATTTTTGGGTGGAATGCAATACTTCCCCTAACGTAGTAGAGAAAGTAAACAAATCGCCGGAAATACGTTTTGAGCTTCTGTGAACTGCATAACGAAACATTGGATAAATTCCAAGCCCAGTAAAGATTCTGCGAATATCCATCAAGTTCTCAATTAATGTTGTATAATCTTTTTGTAGCATTAACCATTTCGAAAACAAGCTTGTTGCTGGTTTCAATTTTCCCATTTTTAGATGTTCATCATGAGTATGGAATTTCAAAGTCAGCATACACAATCCACTTTGTTTCACTCCAGCCTCCCGTATCCATCTTTAGGTACAAGCAAATGTATTGCTCTAAGTGTTTATCTCGATTAACGCGAGAGAAAAAAAATTGTGTGTTACATTCACATTACTATCTCTGCCCACTCGTTTATTAGTGGGTATACAAACTATTCTTACGGAAGTTTATTTTCCTATCCACTTCATTTTAATAGATATAAGCATTTATAGAAACAGCTACCTTACACATTTCGTTATAGATACAAAGGGAACAGCGATAAAAATTTAGTTTTATTTATGGACACTCTTTAACTGCTGTAGTCCTTAGTGTCCCATTCTATATTGGGCGTGAAAGACCGTAATTTTGTTCAGAGGCATCTTTATCAGGCTTGAGGTTCTTTTACGTGCCGTAAATCTACGACACGGGACCACCGGCTTTGCTTTACTTCCCTTCCGAAGGAGATCGTGCTAAGGATGTTTACGCCCTAAAAAAATCCATCGCCCTCCACCGGGTTTGAACCAGCGACCTCGGGAACTAGAGGCACTACACCACGAAGGGCGACAGAACAGCGATAGTCAAATGTTTAAGAACTGGGCACTACATATACGCTGGCCTTAAAATTCCATAGTTTCCATGACATCGCGAGAAACGGGACTGGAGAGAAGGATAAAATATGAACAATTCAAACCATTAATAACGGAGGTCTCGGAAATGGGTGATGCTACGAAAAGAAAATAACTTGTGTGTTTTAAAGGGAACTCCATTTTCTTATGTAGTACGTTTTCGTCTATCACTTAAAGTTTACCAGTTATACAAGATTTCTTCCGAATAATGAGGCCTTTACAGTCTATTCCCACAAAGTTGACATACACTTTGTCATGTAACTATCTAACATATGGTATTTTTTATCAAAATCGTTGAAAATATTTCTATCTAAACTTTGGTATTTATCAGATTTTGCGTTTATAAGTTATGCTGTACACACGCGCGCGCGGACCTTTTTTAAAAATGCTTGTTTTATTCAAGGTGCCCCAAAACATGTATTTCCGGTGAAATCTCCGATATGCATTTTTGGTTGGAATGCAATACCTTCTCTACCTGCTTTCATAAGAATACTTTGTAGAGGAGTGGGTAGAAAGTCACGTGAATGTAACACGTTTAGATCTTTTAGAAAAATGCCTCCGTGTGCGAGAAAGAGAGCGGACTTTCAGCACTTTCCAAAGATGTTACATTTGCCTTACTCCAAAGGCTTTGATTGAGATATCTTGAATGACTTTTGTATAATTGGCAAACTCTCATTACACCTCACTGAAATATACGGAGTTGCGTTCAACACAAAAATTCAATACCCAGATTTCACCGGAAATACACGTTTTGAAGCCCCTGAATAACAAGAGGCATTTTTAGAAAAAGGTCCGCGTCTGTGAACGCAACTAAAAACAAAAAGTCGTATAAATACCAAAATTGGTATTAAAATTGAGACACGAAGATTTTAAAACAAAATCTCCCCACTCACAACAGCCCTTTACATGGAATATTTGTAAAAAAAAAATTGAATTTCTATAAAAAAATGGCTGCAACAATTTTGATTAAAATGGCGGATATTGAAGGTATTTACATGACAAATAAGACGAGTATCTTGAATTTTGTGGGTATAGCCTTCATTCGGACGTCCCGCCTCTCCTCTCATTGCTGTCGGGCAGAAGGATATGCCCTCCCGTGGTCAAGTCTGCAACTGTGCGCCGTCTCCTGTAGTACAATAGATCCCTCTTCATTCGGAAGGAACTAATAAACCTCGAGATACACATACATCATTTATTTCAAATAACTTTCTTTGTGGCATTAGCCATTTCCGAGAAATTCCTTGTTTTGTTTGATTTTACTTGAGGTTTGTCCTCGAACACGTTAGGTGATATCGGACAATGAATGAAATGATGCTCAAATGAGCCGGTGTCCTTAGAGCTTCAAGTTACCAGATATTCGTCTTCTCAGGATAATGTAAAACCAAGGATAAAGTCTTATTCGGACAATCACCCTAAGCGTGATTCGAACTCGGGACCTCTTGAATATGAGGCAGACACGCTATTCTCACACCAAAGGAACGGGCAAACCCCTTGTTATTAGTTTGGTTTCTTTTTCAACACTTAAGTTAATTTTTTTAAAGTGTCGCTTTTCACTTGTTTCTCGTGATGAATTTCAAAGCCAGCATAATTATAACAATGGCTTTTGTTTCCTTGTTTTTCTTTTATGGAGATAACTTGTTAACACGAATAAACATTTCAATACGGTTTGCGTATGTTTGTAAATAAACACATTCTTGGTTAAAAGAATTACTTTTAATGTAAATGGTGTGAAGTGTGCCAGATCTAATTTTGTACTCATTTCGAAGAAGGGAGTAAGGCATTCAGGCAGCGTTAGTCTGGCCGTCACCAGTATAGCAAGCGGATAGTTTTTCTGAGCTGGATGCTACAGTAAACAATACATTCCTCACAAAACTCGGAAATTCTGCCATGGAAAGCTACACATTGTTGACAAAAGTGTGTGGTGATCACTGTATATCTCGTATGCAAGTCTTCGAGTGGTTTAAGAAGGGTAGAGAAGACGTCGGGGGCCATCCACTACGAAAACTGAAGACAGCGTGCAGAAAGTCATTAAAATTGTTCGAGGAGACCGCCGAATCAACAGCTGAACTTCCCAAGTGCTGAGAACCAAAATCCTCACACCCGCGCAATCGAGTCAACTGCTGTGCTGAAATTCCTGAAAACATTCAAAATAATTCTGATTCCTTCAAAAAGGCAATTACGTGCGACTCAACATGAACCACAGTCAAGCGACAATCAACGCATTGGAAGAGCCCCGTTATCTGCCTGAGGTCACACCGTCAGTGAGGTTTATCACCAAAATGTTCTAGACGTTCTTCGCGTTCATAGGAATCAGGTTCGACTCCGTTGACGCAACACAAGATCTGCTGCAAACAGTGGAAGTATTAGAGCATGCATACGGCTTCTTTATTGGCACACATTCCATAATTATAAGAGAGATGTGTGGTAGAGAAAAGCCATGTGAATGTATCACTTCAGATTTTTATCTAGTTCGAATAAATTCAGAAACTTAACAGGTTTGATCGCCCCCGCTGCTGTATGAATTGGGCACACCTGTCATTTCCCTTATCTACAGCGACTGGCAGAATTTTCGGACAGGTAACAGCTACCTTATATTTAACAAAAGAAGAGTAACAATAACAAACATATATTGTTTCATTTTACTTACTCAGAAGTAACAGTTACTCATTCAGATACCAAAAATAAAAAATGCACTTCATTTCATGACGAACTAAACATAAACGTTTTACAAAAATATTCGGACAGAACATAAGTTCAACAAAAATAGAAAGAATGGAGCCTATGCAGGAATATTAGTATTTCGTGATTCTTCCCTTCCTCCAGTCACCGTCTCGGCATGCTCTCCACGAGTTTGCTTGTGGTAGAACGGGACAATTTGTTCCATTCCTCTTGCAGTCGTCTCCTGACATCAGCTTTGGAATTTAATACCTGGACTCTATGGGGGCGGATTCACAACTTTACGACAGTTGTACAGCAACCATAGCCGTCGTTGTCCTGATAAAGTTTGAAACCATCTCCTATACTCATATTTTGATACGGTAATTTGTATCACAAATTACTTAAATGTAAATAATGATTGTAATATAAATATGTATTTTTATGTGACATTGATTTCAGATGTTTATTGATTGTAATTATTATTGGTAAATAATAATATACGGCTTTACTGAAACTGTCAATAATAGCGCAATAATGCAGCCATGGGGTGAGCTGTTTATCATTACCGGGAACAAGGAAGTTACGTAATGTTTCGCGCCTTTTCGGTAGAAGCTTCTAGAATGTTTCCCTAAAAGCAATATGTATTCGTGGTTTTCATTGAATATTAAAATAGACGCTAATGTTGGCGCGTTTTATTAGCCAATAGCAGTTCATTTATAATCTTTAGGCATGTCGAGGAGTGGGAGTATATAAGCCAGGTCCGAGGTAGATCGCCACGCAGTTCAACAAAATTCTCAATACCTTGCACGTCGGTCGCCCAGTTCATCAAAATTTCTAGCACGCTGTATTCAGTTCGTCATAAGTTACGCGCAGCAGAATTACGAGAATCTAAAGTATTATACAGTTAAATATACACAAAGTTGAAGTACGTGAGTTAAAAGTGAGAAGTTATTACAAACAGTTTCAGTTTGGCGAGTATCCAGATCAATATGTAAAAGTGTTTGTGAACGTGTTCGGCAATAAAAGTTATAAAACCAATTTCGTCATTAAGTGTAATTTCTGGATAAAAGATTCCTTTCCGCTTCACAACCTGCACAGAGATATATGTTCTACCAAGATAAGATGATAGCTAGCCGGAGGACATTTAAAATAAATTATTTCAAAACTGATACAAATTGCTACGCCAGATGGAGCTACAAACCAAACCAACGAATGACGTCACAAGATGGCTTCAACACACGTGATGTAAACAACATTACGTAAAGCAAGTTACCGTTACAAATTGGCTCCCAAACGTGGGGCTACAATTAATGTTAAATAAATACAACATTAATACCGTTGCAATTTTCTGCACTTTTCTTCTTTAAAATCAGAAGATACTGGCTCACCTACTCCTTGAGCTGACATACAGCCCCAAACCTAACCGTGTTTTACTGTTGCCTGCATATTTCTTTCTATCTGAGCCAGAAACTCAATTTTGATTCATCGCAGAAAATTACCATCTTCCACCAGTCCATGTCTTTGCTAAGACACTCCTTAGCAAATCGTTGCCTTTTGATCCTATTTATTTTATTTATATAGGGCTTTCTCCTTGCAGTTCGGCCGTGAAATTCATCCCTCCGGGTTGTACTTGCACTTCTTTCCAAACTCGCTGTCAGCCTCAGCAGAATTAGCGGTTGCAGTAAGACGTGCATTTTTGTTTACCTGTCTTATTACTGCCCTCTCTTCTCTCGTAGCAAGAGTTCTCAATTCTATCTTGATATTTGTGTTGGCACATGTCATTAACAGCACTTCTCTTCATGTTCAGCAAATCTGCGATTTCTCAACATGTTTTTCCTTTTTCATGGTGAAATATCACTAATTGCCTTTGCTCAAATGTACTGTTCTTTCCTCTGCGTTCCATTTTACTCACGAATGCTTGCGTCTGCTTTGTGCATTTGAAAGGCACTAACTGAGACCTCCCCAGCATGCCTTGCGTTACTAAACATCTCCTGTGCGAAAAATATCGATAGGCACATTTTCGTATCTCAAGCAAAAAACAGGTGTTACTTCTCTGAAAAATGATCTACAAATCGCAATTGCCTTTTTACAGTACTTATGAAGAGCAAAGAATTCAGAGCTTAGTAATTTCAAATTTATTGTCCGCATTTTCTTTAATAATAGGGATACTACACATGCAGACCATCCTGTCCGATAACAGTATACAGACGGTCACTGTATACTAACAAATAGAGAAAATCTTGGACGTATTTGTGTGTATTTCAAGACCCATTCAACCCATTTTAATAATTCCTTCACTATCGAAAAGCCGTGTCTTCCAGACGGCCACGGCCTGTATGACATTTCCGAAATTGTAAAACTCGGGGGGGGGTATTCATGTTACCGATTTTCAATCTTGCTTCCTTGCATATCAGAGGATGTTTTTGGCCCAAAAGGGTAAATGGGGTTACTGTAGAGTAGGGGAAGTTGTACACCTATCGTGCATATTCTGGAAATGAAGTCCCCTAAGAGATAAGAGCCCACCTCCCACACCTGTGCTGCTACACATTCAAGAGCTCCTGCAAAGATGAGTGTCAGGTAACTCTAGGCTCTTGTACCCCAATTATTTATTTATGAACGCCCATTCTATATTGGGGGTGAAAGACTGGACATTTTGCTCAGAGGCCTCTTTATCATGCCATGTGACCTACTCGGTATTCCTATACAAAGATATATATATATATATATATATATATATATATATATATATATATATATATATATATATCGTTAAAGCACACAATTTATGCTAATCCCCCCCCCCTCGTGGTCATGTCATAGCGACACGTTCTTTAAAAATCTATCGCCATATCCATGTCGTCTTCCGTGATCATGCTAGCCTCTAGTTCCCAAGGTCGCGGGTTCAAACCCGGCGGAGGTCGATGGATGTTTTCGGGCGTAAAAATCCTTAGCATGGTTTGCTTCGGAAGGGAAGCAAAGCCGGTGGGCCCGTGTCGTAGATTTACGGCACGTAAAAGAACCTCAAGCCTGTTCAAGAGGCCTCTCAGCAAAATTATAGGTCTTTCTTTCACGCCCAACATAGAGTGGGACGTTAAGCAGCACAGTAGTTAAAGAGCGTCCATAAATAAAACTCAATTCAATCGGTTTATCCATCAAGTTTTCAACTCCTTTATTAGACATCTGCAGTGTTTAAATAAAATGTACACTTATACAATAGGAGGTAGAAAAAAATCGTACGTTTTGTTAAAACTTACAGAAATTTACGAAACCTAGTATTCTAAAAGCTTTGTACTTGATTTTCAAAATTTTACACCGAAAACTAAACCATTTGGTAAATCACAAATAAAACTTGGCGAGAATTATAGGATGCCTTGCAAGTTAAAAAAAATTCCCTTATATAATGCGTTCACATGACTTTCCCCACTCCCTCTTCTACAAAAGCTCATTCTACCTTGGAGTTGCAAAAGTATGAACCAAAATTACAGCATATCTACAAATTTTCTCTGTCTTGCGGTTTACCAATAACGCAAAATTAAGATATACTCGTCCATTTTATTTGTCACTTAAATATCTTAATTATTGGAATTTTATAATCAAAATCGTCAAGACCCATTTTTGAGAAACTTAAAACTAATGTGGGGGAATC
Organism: Deroplatys truncata; assembly: GCA_030765065.1. Taxonomy (NCBI): domain Eukaryota; kingdom Metazoa; phylum Arthropoda; class Insecta; order Mantodea; family Mantidae; genus Deroplatys; species Deroplatys truncata. Next base: position 72,720 of record JAUKNL010000218.1, read on the forward strand.
TTCTTGTCGCATCTCTGGAAGATGCTGACTTAAATATCTCTTTTTATATGCCGCCTTTAACATCTAAGGTCACATCGGCGACTTTGTATCTGGAACAACTGCTCATCGGCTTGGGTGTTCATACGTATCTTTGGGTTTGTTTACGTTGCGTTGTCTTCACAAACACTCGCTCATACTTCCAGACTCTACGGAGGATGGGCAACAATCCTCCAGCCGGGAATGGAACTCGGGTCCTCTGGATTTGGAAGTAGGCTGACCATCAGACCAGAGAGGCAGTCGAAATCGTTTTAGAGTTATGCTGTTCAGACAAAGACCTTTTTCTAAATAGGTTTACTCGATACCGAATTGTTGGGTGGAACGCGCGACGCAGCTAGCCAAATGTTCTGCTTTCTATCACCGACTCGAGGGAGGGAGGAATGTTTTATTAGCAAAACAGTATGTGTTTTTCCCTGTGAATCTCTGTTAGTAAACATTACAGGAGGCATATAAACGTACCCATTATTTTCAAACATGCAAGAAACTCACATAAAATGCAAATGACATTGCTTGCAGTCAATGCGCGAACAGCTGCTGGGTCAGGTGTGGCGCCAGGTATCGATCAGTTTATCAACACAGTTCCCTGCGTGTCCAACAACAGAAATAGGATTGATGATCACTTTGTGATCAAAACAGTTCCCAGGGCGCTCCACACATGAAGTAGAAACTGTTTCATCAACACAATACCCAAACGCCCCACAACTGAAGTAGTGTGCGTTATGATCAACATAGTTCCCAGGGTTCCCCACATCTGAAGTACAGCATGTTGGATCAACACAAACTCCCAGGACGCCCCACACCAGAAGTAGTGTGTGTTACAATCAACACAAGTTCCCAGGGCGACCCAACACCAGAAGTAGTGTGTGTTACGATCAACCCAAGCTCCCTGGCGACCCAAACTAGAAGTAGTGTGTGTTACGATCAACCCAAGCTCCCAGGACGCCCCACACTAGAAGTAGTGTGTGTTACGATCAATCCAAGCTCCCTGGCAACCCACACCAGAAGTAGTGTGTGTTACGATCAACCCAAGCTCCCGGGCGACCCACACTAGAAGTAGTGTGTGCCACGATCAACACAAGTTCCCAGGGCGACCCGCACCAGAAGTAGCCTGTGTTACGATCAACACAAACTCCCAGGACGCCCCACACCAGAAGTAGTGTGTGTTACCTACAACACAAACTCTCAGGACGCCCCACACCAGAAGTAGGGTGTGTTACGATCAACACAAGTTCCCAGGGCGACCCACACCAGAAGTAGTCTGTGTTACGATCAACACAAACTCCCAGGACGCCCCACACCAGAAGTAGGGTGTGTTACGATCAACACAAGTTCCCAGGGCGACCCACACCAGAAGTAGTCTGTGTTACGATCAACACAAACTCCCAGGACGCCCCACACCAGAAGTAGCGTGTGCTACGATCAACACAAGTTCCCAGGGCGACCCACACCAGAAGTAGTCTGTGTTACGATCAACACAAACTCCCAGGACGCCCCACACCAGAAGTAGTGTGTGTTACAATCAACACAAGTTCCCAGGGCGACCCAACACAAGTAGTGTGTGTTTCGATCAACCCAAGCTCCCTGGCGACTCACACCAGAAGTAGTCTGTGTTACGATCAACACAAACTCCCAGGACGCTCCACACCAGAAGTAGTGTGTGTTACAATCAACACATGTTCCCAGGGCGACCCAACACCACAAGTAGTGTGTGTTTCGATCAACCCAAGCTCCCTGGCGACCCACACTAGAAGTAGTGTGTGCTACGATCAACACAAGTTCCCAGGGCGACCCACACCAGAAGTAGTGTGTGTTACGATCAACACAAACTCCCAGGACGCCCCACACCAGAAGTAGTGTGTTACGATCAACACAAACTCCCAGGACGCCCCACACCAGAAGTAGGGTGTGTTACGATCAACACAAGTTCCCAGGGCGACCCACACCAGAAGTAGTCTGCGTTACGATCAACACAAACTCCCAGGACGCCCCACACCAGAAATAGTGTGTGCTACGATCAACACAAGTTCCCAGGGCGACCCACACCAGAAGTAGTCTGTGTTACGATCAACACAAACTCCCAGGACGCCCCACACCAGAAGTAGTGTGTTACAATCAACACATGTTCCCAGGGAGACCCAACACCACAAGTAGTGTGTGTTTCGATCAACCCAAGCTCCCTGGCGACCCACCCTAGAAGTAATGTGTGCTACGATCAACACAAGTTCCCAGGGCGACCCACACCAGAAGTAGTGTGTGTTACGATCAACACAAACTCCCAGGACGCCCCACACCAGAAGTAGGGTGCGTTACGATCAACACAAGTTCCCAGGGCGACCCACACTAGAAGTAGTGTGTGTTACGATCAACACAAACTCCCAGGACGCCCCACACCAGAAGTAGGGTGTGTTACGATCAACACAAGCTCCCTGGCGACCCACACCAGAAGTAGGGTGTGTTACGATCAACACAAACTCCCAGGACGCCCCACACCAGAAGTAGGGTGTGTTACGATCAACACAAGCTCCCTGGCGACCCACACCAGAAGTAGGGTGTGTTACGATCAACACAAACTCCCAGGACGCCCCACACCAGAAGTAGGATGTGTTACGATCAACACAAGTTCCCAGGACGCCCCACACCAGAAGTAGGGTGTGTTACGATCAACACAAGTTCCCAGGGCGACCCACACCAGAAGTAGTGTGTGTTACGATCAACACAAGTTCCCAGGGCGACCCACACCAGAAGTAGTGTGTGTTACGATCAACACAAGTTGCCAGGGCGACCCAACACCAGAAGTAGTGTGTGTTACGATCAACACAAGTTCCCAGGGGACTCACACCAGAAGTAGTCTGTGTTACGATCAACACAAACTCCCAGGACGCCCCACACCAGAAGTAGTGTGTGCTACGATCATCACAAGTTCCCAGGGGACTCACACCAGAAGTAGTCTGTGTTCGATCAACCCAAGTTCCCAAAATACTACAAACCTGAAGTAGAGCCGACAGCTGATAAGTTTATGATCAACACAGATTCCATGGTACCCCACACCTGAAGTAGTGTGTTGTGATCAACACAGTTCCCAGAGCGCCCCACACCAGAATTAGAGCCAACAGCTGATATTGATGTTTATCAACACAGTTCCCAGAGCGCCTCACACCTGAAGTAGTGTGTTGTGATCAACACAGTTCCCAGGGTACCCCACACCTGAAGCAGTGTGTTGTGATCAACACAGTTCCCAGGATGACCACACCAGAAATCGTGTGTTACGATCAACACAACTTCCAGGGTACCTCACACCTGAAATATAGCCTGTTATGATCAGCACAACTTCCAGGGTACCCCACACCTGAAGTAGAGCCTGTTATGATCAGCACAACTTCCAGGGTACCCCACACCTGAAGTAGAGCCTGTTATGATCAGCACAACTTCCAGGGTACCCCACACCTGAAGTAGAGCCTGTTATGATCAACACAACTTCCAGGGTACCCCACACCAGAAGTATAGCCTGTTATGATCAGCACAACTTCCAGGGTAGACCACACCTGAAGTAGAGCGTGTTATGTTCAACAATACCCAGGGAACCCCACACCAGAAGTAGAGCCAACAGCTGATATTGATCAGGTTGTTATGAATGGCCAACAGGCCACCTTGACCCTGAGGGCAAGCGCACTAGCTCACATTCACCAAATCAATAGCCCACTTTCCAAATAAATACATGGCCCTTCGCTGGTTAAGAAGTATAAGAGTTCATGTAACCACGTCACCCGGCACCGAGGTCTCTAAGGCTTGTCAATATTTCCACAAATACCTTTCTAAATATAATGCCCACGCAAATGAGCTGAGCTACAGAGGTGAATTTGACCCCTTAGTAAATGCCTCAACTCTTGTTTGCCATTTACAAATGAGGTGATTTGACGCTCCACTGTTGACTTTGTAAACATTTAATTGCAATAAAAATTAAATGCATCTAACATTAACATTCTTTTACAGCGCTAGTGAAAGTTTCGTCACAAGCAGGGGTTTTTCAGCCCGACGCCAAAACCGAGTGTTACGTCACAAAGTCACCTCTCTAACCTTGCAACTGTTATAACACCGCTTGGCACAATCGACAACAATATCGGCGCTCTGTTTACATGACCTTCACACCTTATCCATATGGCCGCCATCTTGCTACCCTGGCCACGACAGACGTTAATCAAACAAAACCATTTAAATACTTAAAGTTGCAATCAGCTGGCTTTCAACTGTCAACAAACACACACTGGACACAACGGCTGCGCCAGTCGAGCGTGTTTTGTTAACCGCTAGTTCCATGTCCTCGTCTTATTTTCAACAACATTTTTGAAACATATAGCCCTGCGTGTGTATACAATCGATCTGCAAGGACAGTCTGACCTTTACGTATTTTTACTTCTGGAACTTTCCTGCAGGGGCGTTCGCGGCACGGAACTTCAAAACCCGTATTGTGTTTTGCTTCCACCCCCTCCAACGTCTTAGTTCCCGACGCGAGTCTTTGTTTTTATCTCCAACAAGCTCGAACACAGTACGTGCTTACTGGCTTGCCTAGGGAATACGAGAGCTTGAGCACGATGTAATGCAATGCTGGTAACTGCTCTTCCATAAAACGGACAGTTTTCTCGTAACAAGGCAACATTCTGGCATATAATATTCCGATGACTTGTTTACCTTCACATACATAACCTTATCCTTCCAAGGTTTGTCCGCTGCCAGTTTTGGCATTTATATAAAACAGCACTCTCTACAATAAATGTATCAACAAAATAATTCCACTTCAGAAAGCATATACACCCATTCACAAAATTGTGCGATTCGCACACAAATGTTTCCCATAATCTAACCCATGCACTGTGTAGGGTCACTTGAATTTCTTTGTTTTGCTGACAGTTCAAGAATTGGTTTACATGTAACGCTGCACAACACAAAATTACAAACACTTCAATAATATAATATGTGAAGCAAACCAGCATGTACACAAGAGAGCCATGTCATAAGGCCTATTAAGGATCTCAAATGACAATACTTAGAGCTTGTGGCCGCAGAGCTGATGTTCATTTCATATTTAAATCAAGAACCATGACAATCGTATTAGCAATTGCAAGAATAACAAATTAAGCTCTAATTTTAATATACTAAACAGATATGTCTGAATACCTGACAATCATTATTCAGTTCTATCAAAACATAACCTTAAATTTGCTTATGAACACACAATTACTATGATATCAACATTAATTCCAGTACACCAAATCCTAACCTTCATAAACGCAAGAACGCAGAGTAATGACATGAAATGTATTATCTTAAGTCTTACGAGCAATAATTTGGATCAAAATAAAAATTCCAGGAAGAGCCTAATAATTATTGTACTCTATATTTAGCAACCTAAGACTTTTGTTTTTCATAACCTTCCGCACTTTTTACCTCCTCTTACTTTGTCAAGTTTTCGTAATCTTTAGCAAAACTGACAAGTGCAGAACCAGAATAGCTACAATTCTTACGGAACTAAAATTGTTTAAGATGTTAGCACTTCTGACCATAAAACATGCAATAAAATATAAGAAATAGTACTCACCTATTTTTTTCCAGTTCATTGTGAGTTGTCCTGAAAGCAGAAACAAGGGACATTAATCTTGTGCACAACGAAAACAATGGCTTGAGTCTAATATTCCTGCAGGAATCATACTCACCTGCTTCCCTGAGATTTCTTTGTCTTTGGCCTTTTCATGATCCTGAGATCATCTGGCATTGGCAGTGTCGATGCGTAACCATGTTCTGCTTCTGTAATAAAAACAGCGTCAAAATCAGCTGATTTCCAGGCCAGCAATTGACATGGGAGCCATGTTGACGTGGATTCCTATTCCACGACCCTAACTAAAACACATCTCTACTCACCCCGTTCTCGCCTTTCCAAGTATTCCGCAGCTTGCAAAAGCGCAGCAATGCTCATAATTGTTCTTTCAAAAGTAAAATAGTAAAAGAACGCAAATATAACACAGTATTTCGGTCTAAATAACAGCACTCGTCCGCGCCCTTACAAAATACTCCTGCATTTATTGATGTCAAACGCGTACAGAGCTTTTCAAGGAGACACGAAGAGAGCGGCGCTGTGGTTGGTCGACATTATCCAAGCTAAACCGATAGAACCAATGGCGTGCAGTGTTTCAAAAGCATGCACTACCTGAGTAGTCACGTGAATCTCATGCCTCGAAACAAAACAAACAGCTGGGTGAGAAAGGAAGGACGAGGAGCATGGCTGCGGGAACAGTCGCAAATAAAAACAAAACGAGCATTCATAGGTTAACCTCCAGAAAGTGTTCAAACCGAACACAGGAAAGTCGCTTAAACGTATACAAAACGAATGAATCCTTAGTTATAAATTCGCTCAACATCGCTATGTTAATGATTCTTTTATGTTAAATGTGACGTCCACAGGATACGGCATACGTACCATTTGCAAGAACAAAAGGCGTACATTAAGATCAATTTTAAATGCTGCCATTTTCGACGATAACATTATTTTGGATCTGTTAATAGTAACGGTAATGGAACTTTGTTATTTGGGAGACAATATTCATTTTCTAGGTAGAATATGTAATTTTTCTCCTGTTTTCACGAACATCTTTAGGAATCGAATAATACAGTTTTAAGAAACTCATAAAAAAAAAAAAAAAAAAAAGTATTAGGCATTTGTACTTCCAGATTGCTACTGTGGGATAAAAGCACCATCGAGCTTTAGAAAAGTCCCAGAAATTCTCTGTTTCTTCTTGGCCCTTATAAAACTTAAAACTAGAAAATAAAAAGGTTAAAAAAAAAAAAAACAGGCATTGTCGTTTACTAGCTGAATAAAAAACGATGCTATAAGTGGATATTAAACTTCTTTTCACTCAGATCCCAGAATAGAGAATCTGGCATTTAATACATACAATAAATCTAACTGGTTATGGTGATAAACATAAATTAAATTTTTAAAAATCTTGTGCAACATTGCTACCTATTCTATATTCCAGAATTCAAGAACTTTTATGGAAACGTTATGTCATTAAAATCTTGTGTATAACAGTCACATAACGTTCTCTAAGCATTATCTATTTTAATAGCTGCTCCACTAATTTTTCAGATGCTGTGCTTAAAGCAAGCCTTTGGCCCTTTAGAAAGAATCTCTTATGTAGGTATAAAAGCTTTCTCCATTTTCTTCATATTAATCATTATTAATATGAAGAAAGTATTTGTTTCAAATTTAAAAAAGGAGTCTAATGTGTTGCAATCGCAGTAAAGTAAAGCAACAGCAAGATCTTTTGAAAGTGGGTCACTGTGTGACGAGTGAAATTCCATTCTCTTTGCATGATCACAAGAAAAAAAGGGGGGGGGAAGAAAGAGAGAAAAAAGTTTACAATTGAAAAAAGCATTAAATATTTGAAAATTGAAACCAGCAACAAAGAATATCTCAGAAATGTTTAACATCACAAAACATGACATAAATTGTGTGCTTCATTTTTTGTGTAGTAAGATTTTGTCTATCTGTTACAAGTCACTCAGAATGAAGAGGACTTCATAGACTATTCCCAGAAAGATGAAGATATAATTTTATTTGTCATGCAAATATCTTAAACATATGGTATAAATAAAAATTAACAAAATTTTTCAATGTAAAGGGTAGTTTAGGGTAGGGGAGTTTTGTTGTAAATTGCGTTGCATGCTTGGTAGATACTGAACTTAAATGTCAAGTTTGATAGATTTCAAAGACGTTAGTAAGCTTACCTGAATCAATTTACAAAAAAACTAAGTTTGGTGTTCAACTGACTTTTCGTCACAAACACACATATACATGACATTTTTCTAAAAACGCTTTTTATTTTTGAACTTAAGGAGCCTCAAAACATGTATTTCTAATGAAATCTTAGTATCAAATGTTTGGATGGAATGCAATACTTCCTCTATTTAGTATAAGTAAGTACTAGAGAAAATAAAAATTCTAGCAGCATAATTAGCTGAGAGACAATAAAACAAGTGTCAAAACCTTTACTCTAATTCTATAGAGTTTCTGGAGGCCAAAACCTTGTAACAACCCTTTGTAATCAAGTTCGTTAGTGGGGCATGCTAAGCATTGCTAACATTAGAAATCAGCGAATCAATAACTGGGAAGATTATTTTTCTGGATGGTTGCAGACTGTGTTTTTTTCAATGAGGTTAACTTGGGGGCCTGGGAGCTTCACCTTTATTTCCTAGTACATGTTAAGAATTGCTGCTAGTGATGGGATGATATACCATAGTGATACTTAATACTCACTTTATAAAAAACTGTAAAGGCGATTGCTTCTTCTCTTAATTATTTTCCTATTCGTAGTTTTCTGTGTGTGTGTGTGTATTGTACTTACACTAACCCCAAAATTGTTCCTCTTTGGCATTCTCCAATTGGCAGCAACTTTTCTAACTTGTTAATGCCACAGTTTATATATTCCCTAATGTTACTCAAGGTAAATAATAATAAATTTCTTGTTTCCCTTTTTATGTAACTATATTTTGTGCTGAAAAGCTTCTTTTAAAAGATTTTCTAACCACAGAAATAGAAATGCTAGCTATTCTTCTTTATTCTACCTTCTTTGAAAATATAAACTAATATATATTTTACATGAAATTCAAACAACTAAAAATGTGTGTGTTACATCATTCTAACAATACATAACATGCGTATTTGTTCATGTGGTAATAAGTAGCTATTACCTGGAAACATAGCATTAGCATGAACACAAACAGGAAACAACAAATATGTTCATGCGCTGCTGGATTCACAGAGTAAATGTAATGGCTGAGAGAGATTGTCAGCTTCATTCACAACTCTGTTAACGCTGCATGTTTTCATTTAGAGACAAGGGTCTATGGAATCCAGCATTAATTCACCCACAAGAAAAGCAGTCAAGGTCTATCAAGAACTATATTCCAGCAACACTTTGAGGACATATGCAAGGCAATAATGTAAGGAAAGGTAGAATCAGATGACTGAAAAATTCAATGCCATAGCCGGGATTTGAACCACGCATCTCTCGGTTCAAATCCTGGCTATGGCATTGAATTTTTCAGTCATCTGATTCCACCTTTCCAACCCTGTCCAACACACGGCTTGTGTGAAAGAACAATTAATTGCAATAATGTAAATCATGGCTCCTTATCTAGCGTAAAGTTAAATTCAACAACTTTCAATAATGCAAAACTTAAAAATTTAAAAGTATCAAAGGTTTACCTCAAAGAATTAGGCATGCTCCCATCCCTAGCTTGTGCATTATCTGAAAACTACGTAAGTTATTAAACAGCTATGGGACTAAAGATAAGTTACAAAGGCTCAAAGTTACATCTACTGTAATTATCTAAAAAAAAAACTGTGTGTGTTACTTCCCATGACTTTCTCTACCCATTTTCATTTATTTGTATATAGCTTCTCAAAATACTGTTATGCAAACTTATTTCTGTGTTCATTTCACATTAATCAACATAATCGTTTGTGCAAATAGGCTCATGACATTTCATTTTAGAATCTCCCTCCCTCTCTTTGACACATTTTTCTGAAATGCTTTTTTCTTTCTTTTTTGAAATCGGGGGGGGGGGTCTCAAGGCATGTATTTCTGGTAATAATCTTGACATCAATTTCTTGGGTGGAATACAATATTTCCTCTTATCTAGTATAGCTACATGGCAGAGAAAGTAAAATGATTTCTTTGATTTTTTGGGATCTGAAAGCAAATATTTACATTGAATGTAATACTTCCTCTAATCTCTTGTAATGTTAGCAACCTTCTTGACAAGATACTCTCCGAAAATGTATTCATGTCCTGCAAACAATTTTTCATTTTCATAAATATTTGTTTTATTTCCTCTAGGTAGAGGAAGTTTGCTTTCCAGTCAAACTTTTGATACTGAAATTTCACCAAAAATACATCCTTTGAAGCCCACTAAATCCAAAAATGATCTGAGAGTGTAAAGTAGGACTCAAAAGTAAAATGTCGAATAAGTAGCAAACTTAACATTCATTTATTTATTTATTCTCCAACACTATATGAATCCTCATGCACCAAATGGAATGTTAAGAGTCATAAATACATATTACAAACTGTAATTAAATGGATAAATAAATGCCAGAAATAAAGGATATAAAAGCAGAGGCACAACATGATTTAGTGAATAATTTTTTCAATGGCTGTGAATAATTATTGATTTTACAATGATAGGGATGTCCTAGTACAATATATGTTCTCACTGCAACAGCAGCTGAAATACTGTTTCTTCTGACATTTGCACATAAGACCATCTGGTGGCTCTAAATGAAAACATTGCATGCAACTTTTAAATGTCCCGTGTCCAGTAAAAACTGTCTAACAATATAATTTGGTGTGAAATGTTTGTAAGGGATGTGTTCAAAACTTGAAGGAAAATTTTATTTCTTGTCAGTTGTCCATTTAAGCTGCTTAAGCTAACGTTATTCCACTTTTCTCTATTCCTTAAATATGAATTTGGACATAACAAATAGCTAAATTGGCAGAAACTGTCTCGCTTCCAACAATTCCAGCCCTTGAATTTGCTACTTGTGTTGAGGGAGGTGTTTCAACCAAACATTTCTGTGTCACGATCACTGCTGTATACTCTACATCTTGGCTTTGTGCATCGATGGAAATTGTCCTGTTTCAATCCTCGCTAAGTTTCTTTGTTAAGTGTGTCCTGGATGACGGTTCAACTGCTCCATGATATACAATTTTTAGAGCAGAGCTTACTCCTTTTAGTTTGAAATGTGAGAATACGTCAAAGATACCTCTACAGGTCGATTATTAACATAGGAAGCTCTTCTCCTGGCAGTGGTCTTCACTGCATTAATGGTTAACTTACTATCTAGACCCCAGTTAAGTATTTGATTCACAACTTGGCTTATTAAAGTCCTATTACAAACTATTTAAGATATCCGACTGCACATCTTCTAAGTTCACTCATCTACTTTTATGCAGCAAGTTTGTGTATTAAAGAAGGTTGCATTATTTTCTCAATTATATCATCTTCTCATTAAAATTTATCAGCAGTATGTATATCTTTAAATTTCTGAGAATAACCTGTTAAGTCCTCTTCATTCGGAAGAAATTTTGAATAACTAGTAAACCATAACAGACCGACAAAAATTGTAGATCTCTTTAAAATACACAATTTATGTTAAAATAACTTTTTCTGTGGTGTGAGCCATACCCAAAATATCCATTATTATTTGTTTGACTGTTTCAGTACTTAGTTACTCTTTTCTAAGTGTAGTGAAATCTGACTTGATTCTGTATCCCACATGTTGTACCTTCAACAAAAGTTTATTTTCATTAACTGAAGCAGATACAAAAATAAGCTTTCATATGAATAGCTTATAAAAAAATACAAGATAGTGGGCGGAGAAAGCCATGTGATGCTTTTATTTAATGTTTAACACTGAAAATAAGGAAAGGTTCTACTCATACCTTACTACATGCACCAGAAATCTGAAAAGATGCATATACAGGTTTCTAACACATATAACGTGTGTTTAATGAAACTAGTACCAATGGATAGAAAAACTCAAAAAGTTTTCTTACAGACGTTCAATATGAGCTCCTTAGATAACATGTCCAGCATATGATGTGTGGTCAATGAACAACTTCTGTTGAACTTCATTATGAAAGGTGCCCTACTGGTTGCAGTACATGTGAAAGATTCACTTCCCTAGCATCCATCAGATTCACTCTCTTGTAGTAAAATCACAGGCGCACTGGGTTCATCTACACAGATCTTGTTCAACAACAATTACAGATTGACTGATTAACGTCACAACACAGAACGCTCGCCAGCCATTTTGTAACTTCCAACAATGCACAATGTTGTACGTGAATATGCATCACTGTTGCCAACTATAACCAAAACTTTATTTCCATTGGCACTAATTTTGTTAAACGCAAGTTACACATGTTCAAAATCTGAAAGGTCATATTGCCCAAATATGCAAGCCTGCTCTTCAAATACTGTAGGTTGGTGACAACATTCACTTCTTGGTTGATGAAGCTGATCCACCGACAGACTGCTCAGGTTCTAGCAACTTGTACAACACGTTGACAAATTCTTGCTTTCCTCTCGTGTCTGTTCTGCATTTATGTCCAAAAATGGGCGGGAAATGCTTGTATTTTATACTCGACCCTGTCTCACTTTTTATTTGAATGGATGCTGGTACATTTTCACTTTCTCTACCACATACCTAGTCGGTATTGCATTCCACTCAAAAATTCAATATCAACACTTCACCAGAAATACGTGTTTTGAGGGCCCCCCCCCTGAATCAAAATAAAGCATTTAAGGAAATGTGCACGTGTGTGTGTATAAAAAATTAAATTAAATTTTATTGATGGACACTCTTTAACTGCTGTGGTCTTTAGCGCCCCATTCTATATTGGGCATGAATGACCGGTAATTTTGCTCAGAAGCTTCTTTATCAAACTTGAGGTGCCGTAAATCTACAACATGGGAGCAGCTTTACTTCCCCTCCAAAAGAACGATATTTGTGCCTGAAAAATCTATCACTCTACACCGCAACCTCAGGAACTAGAGGCAACCACTACACAATGGTGAGTGTGTGTGTGCGCGCGCGTGTGTGTGTGCATGTGTGTGCGCAACTCAAAAACAAAAAAAATGGATAAACATTAAAGTTCAGTATGTTCCAAGGATACGACACAAAGGTTTCCCTCACTCCAACAACCCTTTATGTGGAGCATTTTTCGAAAATTTTGATATTCTAAGAAATGGTTATAACAATTTTGATTAAAATAGCATATATTACAGATATTTGAATGACAAATAAAATATATATCTTGAATTTTCTGGGAATAGCCTGTGAAGTCCTCTTCATTTGGAAGCAATTTTGTATAAGTGGTAAACATTAAGTGATAGATGAAAACATACAATTTATTTCAAATAAGTTTACTTGTGGTATAAGCCATTTCTGGGATATCCGTTATTAATTGTTTGAATTGTTCATTACTTGGTTATTCTCTTAAAGTCGTGTCAACATTCAGTTGTTTCTCGCAGTGTCATGGAAACAGTATGGAATTTTAAGGCCAGCATATAGCATCCAGTTGTTAAACATTTGACTATTGCTGTTCTCTTTGTAACGAAATGTGTAATGTAGCTGTTTCTGTAAAGGTTTATCTCGATTAAAATGAAGTAGATAGAAAAATAGTTTGCACACTCACCAAAAAAGAATGGAGAGCAGAGAAAGTTATTTCAGATATTTTATGATGCATTTGTTAACTTAAGCAAAATTAATGTTGTGTTCTTCTCTGAAGATTTTTTTCAGTTTGTTGAACGTCTGTGGGTGAAGTTATTTTTGTAAAGACATGTTTTCTTCTGTTGTAATGAGTGACCCACTTCGTCTACTAAACCACTTTTTACTTTAATTAGCAGGTAGAGAAGATATTGCATTGCACCCAAAAATTCAATACCAGCATTTCACCGTAAAATGCATGTTTTCAGACCTCATGAATAAATCAATTAAAAGAAAAGAAAAAAAAAAAGCATTTTTAGAAAAAGTGGTGTGTGTGAACAGCATAATTCAAAAACTAAATGCCAGATAAATATCAAATTTGGTATTTAGGTTCAGTAACTTTAAAAGATGAAAAACGCATATTTTCAAGAAAATCCCCCCCCCGAACTGCCCTTTACATTAATTTAAATTGTTCATTTTCTAAAAAAAAATGGCTTTAATGATTTTTATTAAAATACCATATGTTTAAAATGTTTTCATGACAAAGAAAATATATATCTTGAATTTTCTGGGAATAGCCTGTTAAGTGCATTTCATTCCAAAGGACTTTACTGGTAAACCGTGAGAGACATATTTTACTACACAAAAAATTTAAATGTGATTAAAGCTCACTATTTATAAAGATAATTTTTGTTATTGTTTTCAACTTTGTAACACTTACAGTGTTTCCCCGTTGTTTCTTGGTCATACAAAGAGCACGGAATTTCAAATGCTCTGATTGTATAGAAGTAGAGAGAATAACAATACATTGAAGAAGTGTGGGTGGAAATTTTTATTAATTTTGTTTTCCAGAAATGACATGCTAGTACCAATTCTAGATCCTCAGACAAATGGAATGTGTGAAGACAAGAAGCAGAATGATCTCATCTCCAAGTACATCCTCATGTTTACACTGGGGTGTTATGTTGCCGCTGCAACCATAAGATCTCAAGTGTGGTCACGAGCAGGTGGATCGGTTGCAATATTTAAACATCATCACTCCGAACATCTACTTTTAGTTTGGTTATTATGCTTGCTCTTAATACCACCACAATTACTAGATCAAGCTAAAACAAGCCATTTCACCTTCTCTTCTCTATATCCAATGTTTATTCACCATTGCAACACATTTTACTGATCCTGAATATTACACTAAACAATTAAACATTTCAGCACCACTCTTCATTTCCTTTTAATGATGATGATATGCGGTTTAAGGACGCTAAACTGCTACGGTCATCAGCGCCCTTACAATGTGTAAAATATAAGGTCAAAATATAAAACAGGTAAAAGAACCGCATAGTTAAAAACGGGACACAAACCCGCGATGTTCAAAAAGCTAAAACTAACAATAATAGAACAATAACAATAACAACAATAACAATAATAACAACAATAATAACAATAACAACAATAATAACAATAACAACAATAATAATAATAACAACAATACAAAGTTCTGAAAAACCAACACACTAAAAGCATAGGCAATAAAAGATTAAAACGTGTCAGGAACTGTAGAATGCGACGGACATGAGCGCCATATGTCCACTGGGGATAAGAGTCCCCATAAAAACAGACAGAATAAAAGTACTACGCTAACAGACGCCCAACGCATTAAATGCGCAGATTAAAATCACTGTCATGAATAAAACGTAAAACACAATCTACAGCACGCGTGTCGTCTGCCAAAACGTTGGCTAGGCCAACAGGCAGACCCACACGAGCACGCAATGCAGCTAAAACCTGACACTCTGTTAAAATGTGACGCACCGTTAAGGGCACGTCACACTGCCCACAGAGTGGTGCGGGGTCACCACTGAGCAAATACCTATGACTAAAAACACAATGTCCATTCCGTAAACGAGCTAAAATTACCTCTTCCCGACGACAAGAACGAGAAGAGGTACCCCAGAGCAACGGGAAAGGCTTAACCTCCCGCAACTTGTTCCCCCGGAGGGCCGTCCACTCATCGCGCCAGCGCGAGAGGATGCGGCGACGTAAAATAACACACGAATCTGACGAGGGAACAACACAAGTAAAAAATCTGGGTAATAAAATCGCCGATTTCGCAGCGGCGTCGGCAGACTCATTACCTGAGATGCCCACATGACCTGGAATCCACATGAAGGACACGCTGATGCCAGAGGCACCAAGCGAGTGGAGCAGGTCATGTATGCGCTGTACAAGTGGGTGGTAATGGTACAGCGCATGAATAGTCTGAAGGGCACTCAGAGTCCGTACAAACAAAACAGTGCCGTAAGTCGTGCCGCTGAATGTATAAAACAGATTGATAAATGCTAAAAAGTTCGGCGGTAAAAATTGAACATTGTCGAGGTAAACGAAAAGTAAAACTCTGTACACCAAAAACAAAGGCACATCCTACTCCAACATCAGTCTTAGACCCATCAGTATATATAAAATGACAGTCCCCGAACTGCGCCTGTAGTTCTAAACAGGCGGATCTAAGAACAGATGCAGGGGTCGCATTTTTCGGCATCGACGTTAGCCCAAGGTGGATGTGGGCCTCAGCGCGCGACCATGGAGGAAAGCGCGTTTCCCCTCGGGTAAGGGCCGGCGCTGGCGTAACGTCCAAATGCCGAAGTAGCAGTCGAAATCGAACCCCTGGAGGGAGCAATGCAGAGGAGCTAACGAAATATTGGCGATCAAGCGAATCCTCGTAAAATACATCGAAGGACGGTTGGTTAGGCAAGCTTGAGAGCCGACAAGCATAGCTGCACAAAAGCATCTCACGCCGGAAGGACAGCGGAGGCTCTGCAGCTTCTGCGTACAGACTGGGTACAGGGCTAGTTGGAAAGGCCCCTGTAGCGACTCTTATGCCACGATGGTGAATGGCATTCAATTGACGTAACACAGATGGACGTGCCGACGAATAAACAATACACCCGTAATCAAGCTTGGATCGGACCAAAGAGCGATAAAGGCGAAGAAGGACGGTCCGATCAGCTCCCCAGGATGTGCCTTTTAAAACACGTAAAAGATTAAGAGAACGGTCACACTTTGCTTTTAAAAAGGAAACGTGCGAGGTCCAACACAACTTCCTATCAAAAATCAACCCCAAAAATTTCGCCTCGTCTGCAAACGGAAGTATCCCTGGCCCAAGATGGAGAGAGGGCGGAGGGAAATACTTCCGGCGCCAGAAGTTGATGCAGATGGATTTCTCGGCGGAGAAATTAAAGCCGTTGGCGTTACTTCAGGCGTAGAGACGGTCGATACAGCTCTGGAGACGGCGTTCGAGTAGACAGGTCCGCCGTGAACTGCAATAAATAGCGAAATCGTCAACAAAAAGGGACGATGAAATGCAGGTGGAATACAATCAACAACGGGGTTGATAGCAATCGCAAAAAGTGTGACACTGATACAGAGCCCTGCGGTACTCCGTTCTCTTGAATAAAACGACGAGATAAAACCGAGCCCACACGTACACGAAAGACGCGGTCCGTCATAAACTCCCGAAGAAATATGGGAAGACGACCGCGGATATTCCAATCGTGAAGTGTACGTAAAATGCCGCCCCTCCAACAAGTGTCATAAGCTTTCTCCAGGTCAAAAAATACAGCCACAGTTTGACACTTTCTCAGAAATCCATTAATATGCGTCGACAAGCACACCAGACGGTAGAGCGATAGCGACGAAAACCGCACTGAGCGTTCGCTAGAAGTTTCTGAGACTCAAGCCACCATGTCAACCGCCCGTTGATCATGCGCTCCATCACCTTGCAAATGCAACTGGTGAGGGAGATAGGGCGGTAGCTGGAAGGTAGTTGGCGATCCTTCCCAGGCTTAAGTATAGGGACAATGGTGGCTTCGCGCCAAACGGAAGGAAAAATGCCGACTTGCCAAATACGGTTATAGACCTGTAAGAGAAATAGTTTACTGTCGGCTGAAAGGTTCTTTAACATCAGGACATGAATGCCGTCCGACCCAGGAGCGGAGTGCCGAGAGCAATGAAGAGCGTGCTCCAGCTCCCTCATTGTGAATAGTTCGTTATAGCATTCATCATTAGCAGACCGAAAAGTATATGATTCGGAATCCAGCCGGGCTTTAATAGAGCGAAAGCCGGCGGAATAATGGTCTGAACTGGAAACCGCCTCAAAGGCAGCACCCAGAGTGTTAGCGATGGCAGCCGGATCCACTATGGTGGCATTAGAAACCTGAAGGCCAGAAACAGTACAATGTGACACTTTACCTGAGAAGCGACGAAGTTTATCCCAAACAACGGATGAAGGCGTAAAACGATTAAAAGACTCGACAAAACGAGCCCAAGATGCCTTCTTGCTATCCTGAATAATGCGACGAGCCCTGGCGCGCGATTGTTTAAAAGTCACCAAATTATCAAGTGTAGGGTGTCGCCGAAACACCCTAAGTGCAGTCCTACGGGCACGAACGGCGTCCCGAAAATCCTCGTTCCACCACGGAACAGGTGGCCGCCGAGGTTGCGAGGATGAACGGGGTATTGCGCGTTCGGCGGCAGAGAAAATAATAGACTAAGGTGCTGCACTAGTTGGTTAATGTCGGAGAAGGGCTGGTCGTCAAAATGCACGAGGCTGGAATACAAGCTCCAGTCGGCTTTTGCGAATAGCCAGGTAGGTACTCTGGAATGCTGTACGTGGTGCGACAGAAGAGAAACGATGCAGGGGTAATGGTCGCTGGAGTAGGTGTCAGCGACGACGTTCCACTGAAGACGACGTGCAAGCTGGAATGAGCAAATGGCAAGGTCCAGGTGAGAGAATGTACCAGAAGAATCTGAAATAAAAGTAGGTGCACCTGTATTGAGGATGGAAAGATTGAACTGATAAAAAATGTCGGAAAGAAGAGTTCCTCTCGAACAAGCCCTTGGCGAACCCCACAGTGGGTGATGGGCATTAAAATCTCCCAACAGAAGAAATGGTGTTGGGAGAGCGGACAGGAGAGCTCGAATGTCCGCGGGAGCGAGAGGAGACGATGGAGGTGAATACACAGAGCAAACAGAAAACAAAAAGCCGGGTAAGTGAAGGCGAACGGCAACAGCTTGCAAGTCGGATGTAAGTGTGACGGGTTTAAAATGAACGTCGTTACGCACTAACAACATGACACCTCCATGAGCAGGAGTACCCTCCTCCGGTTCAAGGTCGTAGCGAACCGGAGTATATCCTCGGAGATCAAAAGGATCGTGAGGGCGAAGCTTAGTCTCCTGCAAACACACGACCATAGGCGAATGGGAACGCAATAAAAGTTGCAGTTCCGCCCTATGCGATCGTACACCACGTACATTCCAGGTCAGGATAGCCACTAAGAAAAAAGGGATAAACTGTCTATTTAGAAGGGCGGCTTAAAATTACCTTTTGTTTAACCTTGGGGCTCGGGCTTTTGGTATGGAGTTGGTCAGACTCCATAGCTTCCTCGGAGGGAGGGCCCACGCGCTCAGTGCCAGAAACCGATTCAAGCGCCGTGAATCGGTTCTGGGTGGCGATGGGTGAGGGGTGCCGCTGAGCGCGGCCTGTCCCAGGACCTTCCTGGGACAGCGACCTCCGAGGAGGAGAAGGTGAACTATTGTTACCGCGCGCACGCGGAGGGTCTTTCAAAAAATCTTCCCTACGAAGTTTCTGCTTGGGCTTCTTTTCAGCGGGTTGCGACTTCATTGATTTTGGACCAGGTTTATAGGGCTTGGTAACAGTAGCTTTAATGGACGGCCGGATGGTAGTGGCGGTTAATCCTGTCATGGTCCAAGTCTGAGTTTCGGCATCTACTCGTGGTACTGGCGAGGCAACAACAGAACTAAATGTGCCAGATCGCAGGAGTGATGGTTGGCGCGCATGGTAACGCCTCCGGGCTTCAGCGAAGGAGAGTTTTTCCTTTACCCGGATCTTCTGGATCGCCTTCTCGTCCAAGTACCGCGGACAGTCGGCAAACGAAGCAGAATGAGACCCTTTACAATTAACGCAGACGGGGGCTGTTGAACAGGTACCTTCGTGTGAGGGCTGGCTACATGTTGCACAGATGTTAACGGTACTCTTACAGGAGACTTGCGTATGCCCAAAACGTTGGCATTTAAAACAACGCAGAGGTCTAGGAATATAAGGCCTCACAGAAATGCGTTCGTACCCTGCGGAAATGCTCGTGGGCAGTTCGACGCCATCAAATGTAATAAACAGGGTACGAGTGGGTACCAATACGCCGTCGCGTTTGGCCTGCACTCGATGGACCGCTGTCACCTTCTGGTCTGCAAGATATTCTACCAGGTCCTCGTCCGATATACCATCGAGGCTATGGGTGGTAATGACGCCTCGACAGGAATTCAATGTGCGGTGCTTCTCCACACGGATGGGATAGCCGTGGAGAAGCGTAGCGCGCAACAAGGTCTTACTTTGCTGATCGGATTTCGTTTGGGCTAATAAGGAACCATTCCGTAGACGAGTGCCGGACTGAACCGCACCAGCAATAGCATCAATGCCCTTTTGAATGATGAAAGGGTTCACCTTCTCAAAACTTTGTCCTTCTTCGGTTCGTGAAATGACCAAGTAACAACCAGTTGTTGGTGGTGTCACTTCTGTTACATAAACTTTTCGGCGCTTGTTAGTATTAATGGAGGAAGGGTGCTCCATAGTGAAATAAATCCTCCACCATTGCAACCGTCTCCGACCTCGGGCTCTGACTTCTCGGGCGTTACCCCGGCTTGGGTGAGTGGCCTATCTATACCAGACTCACCCCAGGGTCACACCTCCCAGAACATAGACAGAGGGACCCAATCGCCGTCAGAAGTCAGCAGCTCATGCAATGGCCCCCCCGCGGGACTGCAGTTGAACAGCGGATACGAACACAAACCCTACATGACGACCCCGGGTGGTGGGGATGACGCCATTACCCACTCACCCAGCTGCGCACCTGGTGCGCGGGTATCCGTCAGGCTGTGTCCACGGAGGATTAAAAGAAAGATAAAAGAAACTAAAACTGTGTGGGCGTTTCGGATGCAAGGTAGGCCGGCGAGGAAGAAAAAGAGATGCGTAAATGAATGGACGTGGTGCGAAATGTGCAGAAGTAAAAGCGAAGAAAGAAACGATGGCGAGGGGCGACATGATATGAAATGCACAGAACGCACGAGAGCCTACCTTGATTCCCCCGGTCACGAGAACGAACCCACCTCGACCGGACTGGGGTGGAAGGATGATGATGGCGATGATTGGCTCGGGTACCCCGGGTGCGCCTAACCTTTTCCTTTTAACAAATCTTTTATATTTCCTTTCATATAATTTCTTAAATTATCTGTCTCACAATAAAATTTATGAGAGTGGAGGCTTTTTATGATATTACGCCAATGGATGCATTTTTACGATTCTGTATAATGGTTCAAAGTGTTGCAGATTTTCACCATGGATATGATAAAACAAGTAAATCTTATACAGTGTTATCATAGATCGGAGCTTATCTGTGTGTCTATCCTTCATCATGATCATGGTCCCTCTTCATTGGACTACAACAAAATATATAGCAGCACCACGAGTGACCTCTAGTAAATGGTATACAGTGTTATGATAGACCAGAGCTTATCTGTGTGTCTATCCTTCATCATGATCATGGTCCCTCTTCATTGGACTACAACAAAATATATAGCAGCACCACGAGTGACCTCTAGTAAATGGTATACAGTGTTATGATAGACCAGAGCTTATCTGTGTGTCTATCCTTCATCATGATCATGGTCCCCCTTCACTGGACTACAACAAAATGTATAGCACCACTAGTGACCTGTAGTAAATGGTATACAGTATGGTCATCGCAGCCTTCGGATCCCCAAGCGGCGACCTTTGTGCAGTAGCCAAACACTTGTTCCCTACCCTCCCTAACCGCAAGCACCATAAAATCTTAGTGACATCCATGTGCATATGCGCGTTGTTGCCAAAATTAAAAATAGTATTTAAAAGCAAAACTTTGCAGGTGATTTCCACATGTACAGAATACAATCATGCAGTTTGTCTGCTTGCTTTACACACAAAATAACTATGTAAATAACTATGAATCGCATAGTAATTACATTTAAGTTGCAAACGCTTTAAAATATAACTGAACTAATGAATGATCTGAACTAATATACTGCGCTACAAGAATAGAAATGCATGTTAACATATCCGAGAGAAACTTAGAAACATGTTCCGAATAAACTATACATTGTTGGACTATCATTAAATAATTAAAATACATAAATATTAATTTATTTTGAAAGGAACTCTTACTCCCAAATCAAAGCATCATTTTTGATTATGCTGTGCGCGGAGCTATGGTAAAACGTTTTTTATCACTTGTATCACAACAATGTTTTATTAATATAAAGCTAATACAAGAAGTTGTGTATTGTTTAAGGTGTAAGATTTATAAGCATGACATCTTCTGTTTACTTAAATGAATAGCTTTATTATAAAATGCAGGATAAGTAAAAATACGAAGGCAAAAGAAAGAAAATAAAAAAAAAATCTTATGTATTATATTCACAAGATTATCTCTACTCACTCTTCTACAAACTACTTTCACAAAAGCTTATTCCATCTACTTCTTAAATAATAAGATAAAATTTCATTGCACATATCGTTGTAAATATAAGGATACATAGGCTAAAGCGATAGTCAGATTTTTAAAATACAGATGACTATATGATGACTTTGAAATTCCATGCTCTTAGCATGACCACGAAGAAAATACAAACAGAGACTTCCAACTTGTATTTCAAAATTCAAACCAACAACAAAAAATTTCTCGGAAATGGTTAACACAATTTGACCTAAAATTTGTCCTTTACCGAGATTGCATTTTACGCAGAGTAAGATTTTGTCTCTCTCTTAGAATTTACCAGTAATACAACAAGTTGAGAACGAGGAAAATTTTACAAGTTATTCCCAGAATATAAAATTCATGATACAAATTTTATTTTTCCTGCAAATATCTTAAACTTGCGGTATTTTACTAAAAATCGTTAAGCTGTTTTTGAGAAATTCAAAACAATAACAAACATTTTTCCACATAAAAGGTTCTTTTCTACATGTTCTTGAACATTACACATAAAAATCTGGCTTTGCTTATTCAGTTTTTGTAGCCCTTTTCTTCGTGGTCTTGGCATTACTGATATTCGGCAGAGGGTCACTTGCTGGTGCGACCGGAGGGGCATCAACTTGGTTCGTTTCCCAAGGTCTCCACATCTTAATTAAACTATTAAACGCTAATAACTATTAAACACTGCTAAACTTACAAAACTGCACTAAGTAAAACATTATATAACTTCTCTGAAGAAGTAATATAGAAGCTTAGCTGAACATGGAAGAAAAGCACGAGCGAACAGTCACAGCTGCTAAAATAAAACCGAAGAAACAGCAGAAATGACATTGCAACAACGCTTTGCTTTGGTGGAGCTGGAGAAAGGACCACGTGTTGTGTTTAAGGGATGGGAAGACCCTACTAATCGTTTACTGATGGGTTTATGGTCAGGCTTCAAAGCTTTCCGTTCGCTTTGAAGCCGGTTGGGGAAAGGATGCCCGGGACTAGTATACTATGATAGACCAGAGCTTATCTGTGTGTCTATCCTTCATCATGATCATGGTCCCTCTTCACTGGGCTGTAACAAAATATATAGCACCACTAGTGACCTCTAGTAAATGGTATACAGTGTTATGATAGACCAGAGCTTATCTGTGTTGTCTATCCTTCATCATGATCATGGTCCCCCTTCACTGGGCTGTAACAAAATGTATAGCACCACTAGTGACCTCTAGTAAATGGTATACAGTGTTATGATAGACCAGAGCTTATCTGTGTTGTCTATCCTTCATCATGATCATGGTCCCCCTTCACTGGGCTGTAACAAAATGTATAGCACCACTAGTGACCTCTAGTAAATGGTATACAGTGTTATGATAGACCAGAGCTTATCTGTGTTGTCTATCCTTCATCATGATCATGGTCCCCCTTCACTGGGCTGTAACAAAATGTATAGCACCACTAGTGACCTCTAGTAAATGGTATACAGTGTTATGATAGACCAGAGCTTATGTGTGTGTCTATCCTTCATCATGATCATGGTCCCCCTTCACTGGGCTGTAACAAAATGTATAGCACCACTAGTGACCTCTAGTAAATGGTATACAGTGTTATGATAGACCAGAGCTTATCTGTGTGTCTATCCTTCATCATGATCTTGATCCTCCTTTACTGGACTGTAACAAAATGTATAGCACCACTAGTGACCTCTAGTAAATGGTATACAGTGTTATAATAGACCAGAGCTTATCTGTGTGTCTATCCTTCATCATGATCATGGTCCCCCTTCACTGGGCTACAACAAAATGTATAGCACCACTAGTGACCTCTAGTAAATGGTATACAGTGCTATGATAGACCAGAGCTTATCTGTGTGTCTATCCTTCATGATCATGGTCCCCCTTCACTGGGCTACAACAAAATGTATAGCACCACTAGTGACCTCTAGTAAATGGTATACAGTGCTATGATAGACCAAGAGCTTATCTGTGTGTCTATCCTTCATCATTGTCATTGACCCTTTTCACTGGGCTACAACAAAATGTATAGCACCACTAGTGACCTCTAGTAAATGGTATACAGTGCTATGATAGATCAGAGCTTATCTGTGTGTCTATCCTTCACATTGTCATTGACCCTTTTCACTGGGCTACAACAAAATGTATAGCACCACTAGTGACCTCTAGTAAATGGTATACAGTGCTATGATAGACCAGAGCTTATCTGTATGTCTATCCTTCATCATGATCATGGTCCCTCTTCACTGGGCTACAACAAAATGTATAGCACCACTAGCGACCTCTAGTAAATGGTATACAGTACTATGATAGACCAGAGCTTATCTGTGAGTCTATCCTTCATCATGATCATGGTGCCTCTTCACTGGGCTACAACAAAATGTATAGCACCACTAGCGACCTCTAGTAAATGGTATACAGTGCTATGATAGACCAGAGCTTATCTGTATGTCTATCCTTCATCATGATCATGGTCCCTCTCACTGGGCTGCAACAAAATGTATAGCACCACTAGTGACCTCTAGTAAATGGTGTACAGTGTTATGATAGACCAGAGCTTATCCATGTGTCTATCCTTCATCATGATCATGGTCCCTCTTCACTGGGCTGCAACAAAATGTATAGCACCACTAGTGACTCTAGTAAATGGTATACAGTGTTATGATAGACCAGAGCTTATCTGTATGTCTATCCTTCATCATGATCATGGTCCCTCTTCACTGGGCTGCAACAAAATGTATAGCACCACTAGTGACCTCTAGTAAATGGTGTACAGTGTTATGATAGACCAGAGCTTATCTGTATGTCTTTCCTTCATCATGATCATGGTCCCCCTTCACTGGGCTGCAACAAAATATATAGCAGCACTAGTGACTCTAGTAAATGGTATACAGTGTTATGATAGACCAGAGCTTATCTGTGTGTCTATCCTTCATCATGATCATGGTCCCCCTTCACTGGGTTACAACAAAATGTATAGCACCACTAGTGACTTCTAGTAAATGGTGTACAGTGTTATGATAGACCAGAGCTTATCCATGTGTCTATCCTTCATCATGATCATGGTCCCCCTTCACTGGGCTGCTACAAGGTGCAACACAGGATCTTGTGGGATTAAAAATTTGATTGTACCACTAGTGACCTCTGGGAATAACCAAGAGTAAGCAATGGGTAGTGAATGGGCATAAACATTCAATAATGGATGACATTTGGCATCAAATCCCTCATGTAAATTGTTTATCTTATTATTCGTGTTCTACAGCTGTGACATATAAGTTTCCGATTTTTTGTGACAGTTTTTGTTTATAGTTGATATGTTCTGAAGCATAAAGTATGGACTATAAATGTGTGTATAGTCTAAAAACTGCTGTTCTTTGCTTTAATACATGTTTACTGTGATACCAGGAAGAGTTATAGCCTTGTGACAGAAACAACAGGTGTTTAGGGATTCTTGTAAAACAAAATTCCCATTTATTTTACATGCAATTTTTGTATATTTGGTGCACTGAACATTTTTCGCATTCTAAATTTCATTCATTGCAAAATTATTATGATTTGCTGGATGATGAAAAGTTTTACAGGTTTCATTTTCGGAAAGTTAGCAATTATGCATCTGCCCATTAACTCGCCATTGCATCACAGCTGATGATGGAGGCAAGGGGGCTCGGAAGCATGTTTGAAGGTAATTTGTAACAATAGTGAAGTGAATGTAAAGTGTTATGAACAAGGCTTTGGTAGCACAGTTGTTTACTAAGATCGCCACACAGAGGCGCTAATGTAAATAGTTAAGCCACAAGCTCTGGTATAAAAGGGAGAGGGAATCAGCTAAGAGCACTAGAGTGCTCATCCTGACAGCATGTTGCATCCTGTTCTCCTTTGTGAACCTTCAAGTCTAATCCACTAACACTTCCGAACAAGTGATAATTACTGAGTGTTAAGTTTCATTAAAACCTCCAGGACATCAGCTGTCTGCTCTTCTTCTGTTGGCAAGTCGCATCCACATATTTGAATCTTTATGATATAGACATTCTCCTATATGGTCACTTTTTACCTCCTCTAATACGTATAATGAGTACGGGAAGTATTGTATTCCACCAAAAAATTCAATACTGACATTTCAATGGAAATATATGTTTTGTGACCTCTTGAACTACCACCCTCACCTCCGAAAAAAAAAAGCATCAACATTTTTAGAAAAAGATCCATGTATGTGTCTGTGATCAGCATAGGTCAGTTAAATGCCAAACTTGTTATTTAGGTTTCAAGTAACAGAAATATCTTGTCGTTACAGTTATATATAAATACTTGTGGATCTACTCGAGTGTAATTTTGGAATGGGTGTTTGGAACTTGTCTTATTTTTGCAACTGTTATTGAACAGTAATAATTTTTCCCACCTCTAGTATGGATTGTTAAACGACACTGCAGCATGAAACTAAGATGCTAGAAGCATAAAATATAACAAACAAAAAATCTAAATGTTTGTCATATCTTGTTTATTGTTACTGATGCTCTGTCTTTCAATAAAACATGTTCTCTCAGTTTTTACTTAGTTTATCTGAATGAGTTGCTTTTCTATAAGTTTTTAAAAGTGAGGGAAGGTTTATCACTGTTATTTTAGTACTTTTTTCACTTTAAATTTAATATAATTGCGCACAGTGAAGGGAATGATTAAATTGGGAAAGTTACTGCTCCACTTATCGAATTACTGGCAGGGCTTAGGGTCCGCACATTTGGCTGCCAGTATCTGTAGCACAGGGTTGGTGAATTTAGAGATTGTCTGCTGGAAGTTTAGTTACATCAATATAGTGCTGATTTCCAGCAACATCATTAACTTTACCACCAGATGGACAACAATGGGAAAGCATATTGATGACCGTATCAACGGCAAAGTGCAAAATCAGTTTGTGCATTAGGATGTTGTTTTTTCACCAACACTGTAATTTGATAATTATCTTTTTGTAAAGTTTATTCAATTTGATGGCACTATACAGTTTTGGTAAATATAATCAATTGGGAGGGTTCACATTGTCTAAATGGAGATCCATTACTACCGTAAGGTCACAGACAGACCTGCTATGTGCGTACTGTAGTGATGACCTTTATCTTTATCAGCTGTGCTTTAAACAGACGGTTCATTCAAGACATCTGTGCGAGAGTGTTAATGTCTTGTTTGCCTGCCGACAAATTGACGTTTCAGCAACAAGTGTTATGTATGATACATATGAATCACACAGACAGGTGTGGGGACAATTTACTGGTAGTCTGCTACTGTTACACGCCTGGTTAATAAGTTTAGGACAACAGGATCACTAAACGCTTAAACCTAAGAAGACATGTTCTGTCGGAGGGAAAAATTGACAAAACTGGTACATTCATTTGTGGGGAGCGCTAAAAAAGATATCGCCATCGCCTCAGAGAAGGGCACACTCAATCGGGATGCTGGTTTACAGCTCAGTTCCTCCTGGAAACCGGCTACCAATATCGAAATTGACAGGCTCAAACGACACACAAAACACTGACACATTAGCTACCCTCCGAAGAAACGTGCTTTCTTCGAGGTCCACCACTTTAAACACAGCGAAGGCCGGCTTGTGTTTACTACGCAGTCCATGCCCGCCGCCATGACGAGTATATAAACGGGCCCAAAATACCGATCCAATCATTCTCCATCCTGAAGATGGGAGAGGTGTACGCTCCCGAAACGTCGATGTCTCAATATAAAAACAGAAATTATGAACACCACTAGTGGATGTTACTATCACCCATGAGGAATTATGGAACTAAAAACCCCCAGCGTAACAGCAGTGTGTGTAGCATGCATACAGCAGCTTTAGTTGTACCAAGCTTCATTCTCTTACTAACAGGAGTTCTTCTTCTTCTTTGTTAACTGTTTGTAGTTTTTGAGTTGCTACAGATGAACACATATTTCATCTCACGGCCACCTTCAAGAGTCGGATATGCACAACAACAAACTAAGTCTTCTTTCCCTTTCCCGGGACTCAATAAAGCTTCTGAATGCTGACATTTATCACTGCTCATCATCTGTATACGTTGCTCCATTTTCTAGTAGCTGCAACGAAGCCAGGCAATACCACTGCTTCCCCTTCATGTCGACAATAAGAAGAGCAGTTGCAATAGCTAGTGGCTGCTATAAAAAGATGCAACCTGAAGCATGTGGAAATGAACATTTTACTTACATTAACCACAATCGTAGGCAAAAGTGCAACATCCAAAGATGACTCAGCTGCCAAATTGATATCAGAACTATTCTCCAAGTTAATGACAAAGCAAGTTCCTACATTTGATTCATTACATCTGTTTACACTTCTCACTGGAACGCCACTAATGCAAGTGTCAAGTATACATTAAATATTGTTTGCTTTTCGCCACTTTTTAACGGTTTATTTGCACCTTCCTCTGCCATGAGAACTCAAATACCAACTGACTAAATCACAAGAGCTGAGCATACATGTGCTAGCGTATTATGAATGCCTGTTCGCTTATCATATTACACAAAGTGTTTATTTGGTACTCAGATAGCACCTTTGGGAATTCATTGCTGCATTTCTTGTATATGTAAGAGAATGGCAGTCATGTATACAGTTGGTATTACAAGCAATATGCTTTCAGTGGCGCAACAACAGACAAAACTCATATTTTGTGAGGCAGTATTTTAATACTTGAATAATTTCAATTGTATTTTTTATAATAAGTAAATTCAATAACAGCCCGCCTTGAAACAATATGTATGTAATAATTATTTAAATTGTATGTAACAGTCATTGCAAATGCTTATTTTTATAGTAAACATGTTTTAACAATTTTATGTGAATACATTACATACTCTAATAATGCAAGAGCTGTGAGAATAATAAGTTTTAAGTTGCTAACAATGAGGCAATAATGAGTTTGAGAGTTTGAATGTTACTATTCATGATTACAGCAACGATAATGTAAATTCAGTAACAGTTTAAAATTAGCCAATCAATAACAAAGAAAAGTTTTAAGTAAAATGCAGATATTCTATTGGACTAGAATTAGCCAATCAGAGACTTGAAATACAGAAGCTTACGGGTTTAACGGTTGAAACATGTTCCGTTGCTGGCAAACCTTGGTAGTGACCAGATGGAAGATGTGTTCTCTACAGAAATATTACGTTGAATCGTAAAATATGTCTACGCGTTAGGTAAGTGAAAGTATTAAAGAATCTCACAGCTCTTAAAAAGTGTAGTGCTTTATTAAAATGTGCAAGGATTAATAAAAGAAGTGAATTAAAAACCTTAAATTCTGTGTATGTCTACAATTATTGTCGTACCGCACCCTGCCTAAGAGATACATGACTCTACAAACATTACTGATGCAGCCGAGGCAAATTCAAACATAAATAATATATAGAAGCAGTTTTAATAACAAAGTTAAATATTATACTGTAAAACTTGGAGAAATAAAATAGTTGCCATAAGTAAAAAGAAGGTAATACTGAAAATGTTTAGAATGCCATTATTTGACAGATACTTTCTAATTTTTGTTTGATCTGCTCTAATATCATCATTTAAAGATTTGTGTTCACCCAAACTGAATTTGACTAGAGAACATTTCCAGGCTATGATTGTTAACACCTGTCTTAGAAATGCATTTGGCAAAGAAGGCAACAATTTATAATTGGTAAAGCTAATTCAAGAGACATCAGTTTTTTCTTAGTGATGAATTTCGTGAAGGACGCTCAAAAACTGCTGTTACTGATGAGAATATTGCTGCTGTTGGAGCAATGCTTGAAGAAGATCGATGGACATCTTATGAATTTGTTTAAGCAACTTTGGGCATTGATATGATTCAAATCCAAAATATTTTACATGAGAAAACTGTTCTTAATGGATTCCACATAAACTGACTCGCAACCAAAAACAACAATGCATTGATTGCTGCAGAAAACTCTGGAAAAATTCCAAAGTGCCCTTGAAATATGGTCTGGAATATCATTACTAGTAATGAATCTTGAATTTATTGTTATAGTTAAGGCTTGGATTTTGATGAAAAGTCATCTTTTTTCTTAGTTAGGGACAAGCTTATTGGAAATTAAGTGCATTCTGGGGCAAACAAATTAGATATATGTAAAAAATTAAATTGAGTTTTATTTATGGACGCTCTTTAACTGCTGTGGTCCTTAGCGTCCCATTCTATACTGGGCGTGAAAGACTGGTAATTTTGCTCAGAGGCCTCTTTATCAGGCTTGAGGTTCTTTTAGGTGCCGTAAATATACGACATGGTGCCACCAGCTTAATTCCCTTCTGAGGAAGCCAGGCTAAGGATGTTTATGCCCCCCAAAAAATCCATCACCCTCCACCAGGTTTGTATGCACAACCTCAGGAGCTAGAGGCTAGCAGCTAGTGGTAACCACTACACCACGAAGGACGATGTTAGACATATGTGGTTGTTTAGGTCATTAAAATGC
Organism: Deroplatys truncata; assembly: GCA_030765065.1. Classification (NCBI taxonomy): domain Eukaryota; kingdom Metazoa; phylum Arthropoda; class Insecta; order Mantodea; family Mantidae; genus Deroplatys; species Deroplatys truncata. Next base: position 103,055 of record JAUKNL010000218.1, read on the forward strand.
ATTTCTTCACATTTTCATAATAAAGTAATTTATTTATATTTATATGCATTTTTAGGTCATTTTCTTTGTTTTTCATAAATTTATTCATCATTTTTAAATACTCTGTGGTTAAAAGTTCATTTTCATATAATTTTTTTTTATAAAATAGTAACTTTGTAAGTGAGGTAGTCATCTGAATTAACAAGGTCCTCTCTTGACCTTGAAGACACACCAAACCGGGGAATCTCCGATTACATCACATATACATTGCATCAGTCAAGTGTCGCAGTGCTGGGCAATTGGGATACCAAAACAAAACAATCAACTACATCCCATTTGATACAGCATGTTTCAGAATACGGCGAAAACATACTCTCAACTGATGGAACTGCACTGTTTTGTAAAGTGTACAAAATTAGCAAATGATTCACCATACGATAATGTGTCAGGCAGGAAAAACATTTGCGACTTCTTCAAAAGACCCAATTACTGTTGCACTAACAAGTCACCTTCCTCAAGTGTTTGTTATTGCGTCATTTTCTGGTCATATAATTCCAGATAAATCAACTTTGCATAAAAACCACCTACAAGTAGGTTATGAAGACACATTTAAGTGAATGGGAAAAAACTGTACGTATCAATTGATGGCACAGAGAGGCGTTATATAGGTATCGTAGAAATTACCAGACAAATTTTTCTTCTGACCTCAAATTGTTGCATAAATCCATGTGTTTATTGTGGCAACATGCTCCTCTTCCTAACAGACCTTCTTACATGTGGGCCATGCTTGTCAGATCAACTTTGGAGAAGCAGATACACTAATTTGCACAGTAAAGAACATATTTTTGAAAGCACCAGCCCAAAGTATGTATTTCAAAGACAAAGCCCCTGGCAACACATGGTATGTACCATTGTGAGAGAGGTGGTGAATAGCTTTGGATTCTAAGGCAGGACATGCTTCCTCATACTCAAATCCAAGGTCAATTGGCTTTCATTAAATCAAGTTTTGCATTTTTGACGGAAACCATAACCCGCGTAGAAGAAAGTGGCATGACATTGCCAAAGATAGAATACACAATGTAAAATGTGAGTTTGGGCACAAAATTAGGCAGAAACTAAAATTTGTGTTGCACAAAAATAACTGTCAGGCAGTGACACAGCAGCATCTGTGGAAGTTTCTCAAAGTTTAAGTTCCTTCACTTCTGCAAGATGATAATGTGAATTTAGTAGTAATAATTACATTTTCTTCTTTAATTTTAAAATATAGTTATTCATTATTCGTCTATGACAGTTATTAGAACAATCAATATATCTGTATCTCCATAACCAATCAAAAAACAATACTTTAGACTTATATATAAATCAAATTCCCATAGTTAAAAACTGCGTAACATAATTCCTGGGAATCTGGATTGATAATGAATTCTCATGGGAAACTCATATACTACAACTAAGTGTCAAACTGAACAAATTAGTTATGCTGCTCGTAAATTGGCTAATGTGTGCTCCAAAGTAATACTAAAGAGAGCATATCACAGCTGCGTTGAGTATCAAATTAGCTATGGCATCCCCTTTTGGGCTTTCTCTCCACAATTCTCACAATCCAAAAAAGAATTTTAAAGGCAATTCTGAAGTTACCCATAAGAACACCAAGTAGATACATATTCAATGAACTTAAAGTTTTGCCTATCCCATGCCTATATATTCTTGAAACCTTAAACTTAATTCATAATAATAAACTATATTTCAAAAGAACTCAGAATATCACAACTAAAACACAAGAGATCTCAATAACTTACACTTAGGCTTACAAAAAGCCATTTCCCGTCTGGGTATCTTAATGTTTAACAAACTAGATACTTCAATAAAGAACCTTTAAAGGTAAACTAAGAAACCTACTTCTAAAAAGGTAATATTTACATATAAGTGATCCATGTTTTCCATAATACACATAATTAAAGTACATAGATTATTTAATTTTGTTATTCTGTGACAGTATTTTTGTAAAGAAACTAACATGTAATTGTTTTAGTATTACTTGCTGTGATGTAAAATTTCTATATATCCAATCCCGATGTGTCCGAAAAAAACAATGTAAAGTTGTTTCCCAAAGGATGAAAAAAGCTATTAATTGATTATTATGAAATAAATTCTTAATTTTTATTAGATCATTTTTTAACGCATTTAGGGCACTTTTATTACATTTTAATGGCATTTTATAGCTCATTTTCAGACAATTTTTAGTTCAACAACATCCGGGCCTTAGTTATGATCCTGAATCCTCAATGGGTATTTTGAACAGAACCTACATCTACAAAAGTCCGACGAATTTGCAGTGCTGCTAAGGAGATGGTTGCCTGTTTATTTTATAAAATGGCCCATACTGCTATTATAGCATTACAAGATTGGTACAGAAATGTCTGTTTACCGCAGATTTTTTAAAACGTTTGTGAAAAACTACTGTTACATTATGATAATGCGAATTAACAACTGAGTATCAGGATGCTGTAAAAGGTGAGCACCATACAGCCCTGTGATATCTTTTTGTTGCCAAAAATTAAAGATAAAATGTGTGGAATCAGATGAAGCAGAGGAACATTATACAACTGCCTCAAGGAAGAATGGCAATCATTGCTTTAAGGACTGGTTTCATTGATGTTAAAGGGGAATATTTTGGAAAATAATCAAATCATTAACATTTTTTAAAATTGCTCAGTGTTGCCCTTGTGTAAGACTTAGTACTAAAATTAAAATAAGTTCACAGTTAGTACTTCTTTGCTTTTTTAATATATATAACTCGGTGTTTGAAAGTTGTTTCCTGTAAGCTCACTTCAGCTTGACTTTTGTATCAGCATCATCAGAACAGGAAGAGGAGGAGGAGGAGGAGGAGGAGGATTAACAAAGCAATTCTTGTTTATTTAATTTTTATTTAGAAATGAATACATCATCACATGTAGTCGACTGGGGCAATGTCCAGAAGGGAAAGAGCGTTGTGCAAGACGTGTTGTATCGCTTGTAACAGGTAGAGACGAGCGAACATGACAGGCAGCAGCTGTGAGCGACATTCCTGCAAGGACCATACAGCAAGTTACTTCTCTCTTTAACCCTCTTCTTCCTGATGGACGTAGGCTATACAACATACTACAAGGCTTTCACTTTTTGCTGGAAATGTCATACAGTAGAAAAAAGTGATGTGTTGCATTCACATGACCTTTTCCACTCACTATTCATACAAAAGCTTTTTCTGGTTAACAGAGAAATTTTCTTTACATATAAGTGAGTGAACCGAGAGTTAGATCACCTCCTCCATTCTGATGTGTTACATTCACATCACTTTCTCTACCCTCTAGCATTTCTTACTGGAACTATTCTTATCAAAATTTATTTTCCTATCTATTTCATTTTAATCGAGATAAACCTTTACAGAAACAGCTACATTACGTTATAGAGAACAGCGATAGTCAAATGTTTAACAGCTGAACACTATATTAAATTTGAAATTCTACTCTTTCCATGACATTGCCAGAAACAGTTGAAAAGCGACAGACTTGAAAACAATGATAAAGTACTGAACAATATGAACCATTAATAATGGATATCTCGGAAATGGCTAATGCCACAAATAAACTGAATGCTTTAAAAAAATCTAATTTTTTTGTGCAGTATGTTATCATCTATCACTTAACGTTTACCACTTACACAACATTATACAAAATTCCTTCCGAATGAAGAGCACAGAAAACTCAAGATATACATTTTATTTGTCACAAATATCTTTCATATATGGTATTTTAATGAAAATCATCAAGAGCCATTTTGTAGAAAATAAAAAATTTCGAAAAATGTTTCATGTATAGTTTAGGGTGGGGAATTTTATTGAAAATGTTTGTGTCACATCTTTGCAAAATACTGAAACTAAACACCAAGTTTGGTATTATCCAAATTTTTGTTTTTGAGTGGTGCTGTTGAGAGACATTTTCTTAAACTCTGTATTTGGATTCACAGGGCCTCAAAACATGTATTTCCGGTGAAATCTAGATACAGCAGTAGCTTCAGAACCTACTAGGTACATGGTAGAGAAAGTGTTACATTCACATCACTGTGTGAGACATGAATGTAATTTCCATGTCTCAGTGACGTAATACAAACTTTATTGATGTCATGACTATGCAAATCAATCTACTAGCGCACTTGGCTGAGAAAATGTGGTACAAGAAAGCTAAGCTAGTGAATTTTTGTACCAAATACACTGGTTCTCATGTTCACAACCATTGCTGCCGCAGTCTGAAACTCCAGCTCTGTTTTCTTGAAGACGCATGACACTGTTCCTTGATAATGGCGGAGTGGCAAAGATCTAATTTTCTCTTCCTGGAGTTTTAGTGCGCCATGGTATTTTGGTTCCGCAGGAGACTGTATTGGAATTTTCTGGAAACCGGCAAACCTTTGAATTGTTGCTCAAGAACATGTTTCATTAATATCACTTTTGTGATATTGAAACTGGGCACCTTATGCTATTGTACTTGATTTCCTCTGTCCATTTCCATGTTTTTCCTTCTGCATGGCACCAAAATCCAGGAAGTCCTTCTGCTCCATTTCAACGATTTCACACAGCCTCTATTTTCAGGCAGTATTTTTAACACTTAAATGACGTCAGTCTAATTATATAATATAAAAAAAATAACAACCACCTTAAAGCAATATGTGTGTAATATAATATATAAAGTGTATATTACAGTCATTGTATTATGTTTATTTTTATTACGTAGATGTATAATAACTAATTAATCTTCAAGATTTAGAAGCTAGTAACAGTGATGTGTCATAATTTAAAATAAAGAGAGTTGAAGGTTGTTACACTATATCACTAAAATGTTCTTACTTGAACACGTTTCGGGAGACGGTTTGCTCCCATCATCAGCATTTATTACGTAGTTTAACAATGTAGGAGCTGTGAGAATAAAAGCAAGCTGCTTTCCGTAGCAAACAGAATTACAAAGTAGAAGCCGAAAGTTGCTAACAATGAGGTAACCTTGAGACAACAATAAATTAGAAAGTTTAAAAAAGCTACTAATAATTATTGGAACAATAATAATGTAATATTCAAAAAAAATTTAAAAATTGCCCATCAAAAACTAGAAAAGCTAAAAGTTAAATAAAGGTATTCCATTGGAGTAAGCTTAGCCAATCAGATACTAGAAATAGAGAAAATGTACAAATTCAGGGGGTAGATGTTACAAGATAGTGTGCCCAAGCAGTTTGGTTTGGTACGGGTTCAGTGTGAGACAAGAAAATTCATTGCGGTGAGAATAATATAAAGTTTAAAAGTGCAATTAACAATAATCTCACAGCTTTAGAGTAGGATATACCAGTGAAGTGTTATTTAATCGTGTGAAGGATTAATAAACAAAGAAGTACAATTATAATTTGTGTAAGCCTTGTTCTTTAGCCCACTAGCCCTGCTAAGAGATACGTGTTCTGCAAATTACTACTGACACAGCCGAGGCGTACTTATATAATATTTAAATAGTTATTACACATAAAGTAAACGTGGGGCAAAGGCCACCTGAAACTTTGTACTGTACATTGGGTGAACACTCCTAGAAAGTATCTCCCGCAAATTGGTGCCTAAACGTGGTGGAACCGCAACAATCAATTAAAACCCCTTCAGTTTTGAAGCAGTCTGAACAACAGTATACCATCCTGAAGGATCATAGATGTTTGTAGCCCTCTCTATACTGGTATGAACTGTATCACAAAGAAGCATTGCTATGTCGTCGTACAGCATGAAGAAACATGGTGCTCATATTGAACGTTTCGATTTTGTCCTCTGCAAGTGTAGGAAAACCCAACACCTGAATGCCCATCTTCTGGAGTTCTTGAAATATATATTATACTATAAATTAATTGAATCTTTGGATAAACTAAAACTTCACATACTTTAAATTAATGGAACATGTTTCGAAAGCTAATCTTGCTTTCATCTTAAGCTTTTTTGTGACTGAGCATGATGGGAATTCATGGAGGTAGTGTCATCTGGTGTGTCCATGATGAAGCTGCTTAGATTTTTGAGTGGTGGGATTTCAAAGTTCATTACCATTTTCATGCATTTGATTATGTGTATGTTTTCCCAAGCTTTAAGTTCTGTTGGATTGGTGGTGCATTTCAGGAGCCTGACTTTGGTGTCGTGGTTTGAGGTCCAAAAATGGTTTGCTATGGCCAGATTTGTCCATCTGTTTGTTGGAAACATGTCTGAAGTATTCTTTCCTTCACGTTTCAATATTTGTTTTTGTTTTACCAACATACATCAAGTCACCACTTTCACAGTTTATTACGTAGATGCCAGATTTTTGTTCTTGTGGAAGTTTATCTTTGACAGGGAAGCTAGTAGGTTCTGAATTGTGTGTTTATTCTGTGGTGCCAATGATATGTTGTATTTTTTTAAATTTGTGATTAAGCTGAGGATGGCATGTGAATTTTTTGAATTGTTGCTTTGGTTCCTGCATACACACGATAATATCTTCTGTAATGTTCTTTTGTTTCCAGAACTTTTTTACTTTGCTGTGGACTATATTGGAGGATGTAGTTGTATTCCTCTTTACACAAGGCTGTTACTCTGTATGTGTGGGTTTTCTAAAAATGCCAAACGGGAGGTGGGCTTGTTTCCTGAAGATCTTTAAGTCCAAATATGTGAGGAACCTGTCTTTCCAGTGTGAACTGTCTTGTAGGTACTAATATCATCTGACCCAGGTCTTGAACAGCAATGGTAATTCTTGTTTCCAAGTGGCTCATGAAAAGTTCAGCAAGAAATGGTGAGAGTGGGTTTCCCATAGCTAATCCAGAAGTTTGTTTATAATATTTATTGTTGAACTGAAAGAAGTTTTGTTGGATGCAAATATTAGCGAGGGTAGACTAGTCCTCTATTTCTTCCTGTGGGATTCCAATGTCAGTTTTAGGACATGATAATTTGGAAGTAGGAGTGCTAGGGAAAAGGGATTTCACATCAAAAGACATCATAGAATCTTCTTTGTTGATGAATGTGTTTTGGAGATAGTCGACTAATTCAAAAGAGTTTTTGATGCTCCTGCTATCAAATGTTTTTAAGAGACCAGCCATTTGGAAACTTTCTATGTAGTGGAGTCTATATGTTATCATATTATAACCTGGTTTATGTATTTTTGGAAGGGCATATAGCCTTGGAAGAGTTGGGTTATCTGGCTTGATTTTGAATTTTTGATAGAATTTTGACATCTTTAATTGTTTCTGTAAAAGACTTGATGCAGGATTTTAGGGGGTCAGTTTTGATCTCTACATAGTTATCGTCCAGAAGAAGATTTTCTGTCCTAGAGAAGTAATCTTTTTTGTTCAAAATAATGATTTTGTTCCCCTTGTCGGCTTTTGTATATATGACAGGTTTTTTTTTTCAACAATTTTATGGTTTTCTTGTGGTTATTACGGTCTTGGTCCTGACTGAGCTTTTTCAAAACTTTTTCACATTCTTGTTTAATTGTGGACTGTTCATTGGGTTGCAGCTTCTGGGTGGCTATTTTAATGTCTGGTATGTAGTCTTCAATTTTTACGGAGAAATCTACGCAAGTTTTTAACCCTTTGTTAAGCAAATTTTCTTCATCCGTGGTGAAAGTATGATTTGAAAGGTTAACCACATTGGTTTCTTTTGTTTGAACAAGGAATTTACTATTTACTGTTTTCTTTTTCTAGTTTTAGGTTCTGTAGTTTCTTTTTCATTCTGTTGGTTTTGGTGCACTCAAAATTATGAGGTGATTGGACTGTAAGTTGATAAATGTAAAGAGTGCATTTGAAGTTCAGTGCTACTCAGTTTTGCGTAGTGTTTCCTTCTTTCTGCAGATTTTTGTTGTCTGCTGTTGCGATTAAATTTAACGATACATTTAATGAATTTTGGGGTGACCTGATGCAAAGGTTGAGCAACTGTATATCTGCTAAGATGAATTTGCTTTATTTTTTTTTTTTTTGTTGTTTTTTTTTGTTTTTTTTTTTGTTTTGTAGTTTGAGGAATTTTTGATGTGTTTTTTCTTTCCAGAAACTTCTGTGTTGAAAAGAGAAATACGATTGGAAGTTTCTACTTTGAGAGACACCATCTTGAATGTTGTGAATATGCGTGTTGATATATTCAGAGAAAATTAACACTTCTGACAGCTTGTGTGAAAATTGTAACTTGGTGTATGTTGGTAAAACAAAAAGAAATATTGAAACGTGAAGGAAAGAATACTTCAGACGTGTATCCAACAATCAGATGGACAAATCTGCCATTGCAAATCATTTTTGGACCACAAACCACGACACCAACCCCAAAGTCAGGCTCCTGAAATGCACCACCAATCCAACAGAACTTGAAGCTTGGAAAAACATACACATAATCAAACGCATGTAAATGGTAATGAACTTTGAAATCCTGCCACTCAAAAATCTAAGCAGCTTCATCATGGACACACCAGATGACACTACCTCCATGAATTCCCGTCATGTTCAGTCAGAAAAAAGCTTAAGATGAAAGCAAGATTAGCTTTCGAAACATGTTCCATTAATTTAAAGTACATGAAGTTTTAGTGTATGCACCGACTCAAGAGTCAATTAATTTATTGTCTCTTAACTTCTGAATAACACTTTCTATTAGGCATTATGCTACTTTAGCCACATGTAAAGTCTAACTTTCCTGGTAGCAGTATTGTACCAGTCTTCTTTTATAGAAAATGGCCTTACAGCTTCTAAGTCAATTCCAGTAAATGGCATTCTCCTGCTCGGGCCCGCTCTTTATTTCATTTTTTAGATTTCTTGCTGCCTCTTTTCTCTTTAGGTGTCCAGAGTTCTGGTCTTTCTCAGCCTGTTCATTTCGAAAATGATAGCAGTGTACCTTTTCTAGGTACATAAAAGCCTAGGTTAAACTCTGTATTGAATATTTATTTCTCTTAAGAGCCAATATTTTTCAGCGGTAACCTGTATGTCTTCACAATTTTCTTATATCATTATTTTTATATTTAGAGCTCCCAGTAATAACTACCATGCAGTGATGGAACAGCAGGAAATTATTTGATATGACTCCTTATTTCTCTTCCTAGTCTCGTCAGGTCTCCTTATTTCTGGACGATGACAAGGATGAGGCAGCACGGTGATAATTGTTTTTGTGCAATAGTCACGCACCAACAGGGGTGCAAGAGCCATGAACTGTCTCGCCACACTTCAGGCCGTTTCCTTCTCACATTTTCTCCCAGGTTCGCAACATGTCCCAATAGTCAGTCTTTGATTGGCACGCACAATTTCGTTGGCGTTCCTGACATGAGACCTTGAAGGGCGTCCTGAACAAGGGTCATCTTTAACTTCCATCTGGCCATTTTAAACTGTGTGAACCATTCGTAACACCAGCTATGGCTTGAGCACTCCTGCATCATTTGGTGTCTCTGTAAAGGTTTTCTTGAGTTTCACACAACATTTAATGCAGATGCGTTGCTCCTCTAACTCAAACTGTACGACACATCGTTCTACTCAATACAGCACTGAACAATAACTAACAGACATACAATAATGAAACTTCCGGCAGTTACACATTAAACACAGGCATGTGCAGGGATACCAACCACATACTTTGCTCCAACACTCCATTGGTGCAAAATTACGAATGTTCCGGAATTTTTTGAAAGACCTCGCATTTCATAGTATTGCAAAGGTACAATCAAAATGAACAAATAAAGCAAGTGTTATTAGAGGGTATATTCACTTATGGAAAAGTAAACAATTAACACATTTGACTTGTATACCGTCCAAGTGATACTTTCAGTGCTACAGCAGGTATAGTGCGAGTGAGGTTAAGGAGCTATCAGTAAGCATGGCCAAACATACGTTCATTTAAGAGTGACAAATACACAACAACCTTATTTATTCCATCCTCATTAATGCAGACCTCTGCTTTAGGATTGATGTTTTTGCTTACTTTAACTTTTCTGCTTCTCAAAGGCAGCACAAATTTGAAAACAAAAGAAATCTACATAGTATTTCAGAAAACAAAAGTGTCATGTCTTGTGTTATATGATGCAGATTTCAGTCATTGCTTCAGCCTTGGGCTTATTGTGTTACCAGTATCAGCCTGTGCCCTTTACCAAGGAATACAGCAGATATGGTTTCAAATTATTCTAAAAACATTTTCTAAAACCATATTATGTGATGGGCTCTTTCGGTTTCTTTCTTCCACAATCTGCAATCTAAGTTACCCTGAAAAATGCTGACATGTGTTACATTTAAGTAAGCTTTTCCTACATGATTTTCTAATAAATAGTTTACCATGTTTGTTTCCTAGCCAGGTTTTATGACGTTAATAGCCTTTCTTACTAGACATTGAGATGTTTGTTTCTAGAGCTGGCTCTGTGAAGCTGCTCCTTGTCTTGCAAATTCATCAGCTTTTTCATTTCCCTCTATGCCGCTATGACCTGGCACCCAGATAAGCTGAACTTCATTTTGTTCTGGATTACCCCACATAGTCCAGGCTGGCTCACAAGAAGCATACAACATTGTGGTTCGCAAAAGCCTGGTAATGCATATCAATCACAAAGTGGAAAGACAATTTTGTGCATTGGGATTTGTTTTGTTTTTGATGACCTATGATATTTTTTCAACCGATTCTGATTCAGCCAGCATAATGCAGGTTAGCCAATGTCAAAATTTGATAGAATAAACAACTAAAAGCAGATCCATTTTCATTTCCATTTTCTGTAGTCGTACCAAACTTTCATTACTTTATTTAATGCATACAATAAAGTTATTTGTGGTTTTTTGTTAATTTCTACTGGTTTTTGGTGTTCTTTTAGTTTTTGATAGTATTTTTGTGGTAATGGCCAGTTGTGAGCTGCAAACTACAGGTGACAACCAGCACTCAATGGGTCATATAAATAGAAGTAAGCAAATTCTCCAGAGTAGTTATTCAGAAGCAGCGCTTCAAATAAATGAGAAGTTACTCCAATGATAGCCTAATCTCTGTACAGGTACACTTCTTCTTTTGCGTTAACATTAATACCTGCCATGTGTAGCAACTGTTGTCTTTCACAGCTTCAACACTAATGGGAAATTTCATCCATATATTTGCCAATGTTAAGATGGCATTTATTACCTCCGTAAATACTAGAGATACAGTGGTCTTCTCCAACTCTGCGTTCAAAACCCTGGTCACCCACATAATGCCCCCCCCCCTTCCAAAAAATGCTGCACTGAACATCCTGATAAAGCCCTTTACAGATTCTCAACTTTTCTATACAAATCTGCCATTTCAACATTTCCTCCTCAACTCAAGTCACCTACCAACGTAACTCCAAAATTCACTAGCAATCACTGTGCCAGGTGACAATAATGCATTACAATGGAGTAGCAACAAATGCCACATTTTATTCATATGGCCCAGTGGATGTGAGGACGCTAGAACTTGTTCCTACTTGCAACTTCATGTCACGCCTGAGACTTGACCAAGTCTTCTTTCCCAGGAAAGTGATCTCCCCGGTTATTGTGGACCCACAGCGCCAGTGAATCACCAAATTTACAGTTGTTTCTCAACGGTTTGTGATAGACATTTACTAAAATAATTCCAGAAGTCCGTGTTAATGAAGAATGTGCTTTGTTTTCTGATAACAATGACACAAAGTATTAATGGCCAAGATTTGTCAGACTTTCAGAGATTGATATTTCACAAACTGGATTGATGAAAAGAAAAGAAAGTTAACGTGTGTCTAGCAATAAAGATATATCAAATACTAAACAAGAGGTACGACTTACTGTGAGAATGCGAACTCTTCGGTAGTAGACACTGAATCTGCTGCACAGTGACACCAGGAAGATACACATGTGGTTCGGACTGGATGCTGCTGCTTGTTTCACGACGTTGGGGTATCCCATCAGGTACACAAACAGTATCTCCCACTCCTCCTGCGTTAACAAAACATGTTTACACTGTAACTCCTGACATTCTGGATTATTCAGTAAATACTGCAAGTTCACCTAGTGGTTTTATACATCGCCGATTCAAATTGCAATTATGTATTTCAAGATTTCTACACTTGTTTGTGTAGCAAGTTTTTGTATATTTCCTATTCTTTACCAGTTATAGAGCCAGCTTCACCAACTGATGTTACAAATCTCTTAAGATCTTGTTTGTTAACATTTAGTTCCAAGTTTAACATAATGTTAAAACTCTTGCATTTCATTAAGCTCTTACAGAAAATTGTCAGTTAACTACACGTTAACGTCAAAGACAACTGCAACAAAATAGCTTTCAAGACGGTGGTGACCAAACTACACAGTTTCTGAACGCACTCCAATCCACTTTTGTTTATGTATCTCAGTGCGCTCTGTGTCAATAGCAGACAGCAGCCATTGACAATTGCCATGATGCCATGTGATGTTTCTGAGTGAGGTTAAAATCACAAAGTCAAATGAAATTATTAATTATAGAACTGGTTACTAAGTACAGACGTATTATCGGGTATGAAAAACCTGACGGTCTTACAGTAAAGGATAAGGATGTAGCCTGGGAGAAAGTTCCCCAGTAATTTAATTGGAATGGGCGCAGGTCCAGTAAGCAACTGTTGTGGCTAACAAAAATGTCAGGTGTGAGGAGCAGTGGACGAAAGTGTCTTATCATTGATTAAGGACCAAGGAGACTTAAAACTTCTTGAAGCAATTGCTTTCAAAACTCTCCGAATAAACTCGCAAGCAGTAGCTTTGGAAATAGCAACATTATGACCTACCATTAAATGAAAAGTGCCAGTAACATAAAGTGTCAAAGTAATTAACACTTGCAGTATAGCAGAAAGAGCCATAAAACCATACCTATGACCCTTTGGAGTCCCTAGTGATTTAAAAATTGCACCTTTTGCAAGTTTTCAAATGTATTATGATGCACAACTGCTCTTCCATTAGGAATAACATTCAAATGCAGCAAACTCATTCAACAGTTTGGTTTGCAGCAGCCACTTTAAAACTTCTAACACTTGCTAAATGCCTTAACATAGAGGCACAGCAGCATTAATTTAACACCAAGTTTAACACATTGTTAAAGTTAACATTGCTCGATAAAACAGAATTTGCATTAACTTCATTGTTAAATCAGTTTAACGTTGTTAACATTTGGCATTGGTTGGTGAAACCAGCCCTTAGAATATTTATTCAGAACTAGTGAACATTGTCCACGGCTCTGGCAGTTTATGTAAAACATCAATTTTTTAAATACTTGTTTACTTAAAGCAATTACAACATTACTGGTATGCTCCAAACTGCCTCCCATTAGCACTGGTTTTTTATGTTACTACCTGCCCTAAAAGAATGAAGACACCAGGCACATTCATGCCAAGTGCAAGAACTGACTCAGTTGCATTTTTATTTTTTCAATCATAATTGAGGTCTGGAGAACACAAATATGAGGTTTAAAGTCAATTTCAAGGATAAGTAGGCTATGTGCTCTAAAACCCAAACCACCAAGATAACATTTCTCATCCTACTTATATAGGCATTTTTCATGTTCATACAACCAAGTACTTTCTATACACCAGGGAAAGAAGCTATGTTTATTATTGTTCCATATTTTTGAAAAATGGTCCACTGGAAATGACCATAGTCAGTCACAGGAACAGACAATGTGATACCAAGTGTTATGCTTCAAGTGCTAAGTTATTTACACATTCGAGGTCCGTCAAGATTAGCCCTGGTCACTTCAATGTTACTATCTTCCTCACACACTGTTTCTTACCTCTCTCAACTTCCATTTTCCTTCTCACATTTCACAAAATATCTCCTAAACCTCAAACATGACATCAATCTAAAAACCTTTGATTTATTTTTACAATGATATTATTTTTTAGGCATTTCTCTCTAATAAATCTTTTCCTCCATTCCTTTACATACCATCATCGGACATATTCCTTGTATAACTAAGTTCCCTAATTTTGTACTCCCCTAACCTATTGCTTCCCTTTGTTTCAGTCCTCGACCTGACGTATAGATAGCAGTTGTTGTTTCTAACAAATGACTATGGTAGAAAGTACCACCCTTATAAAGCTTAAGTTTAATGTTTGATGATGCTAAGTTGTTTAGTAATTGCTTAGCAGCCAGCACAGCGAATTTGTAAACATGGATAAAACTGCCCATCGTTATGTGATACAATACTTTCATTTGAAAGGTCTTAGTCCAACTAATATTAAAGCTGAGCTAGATTCTACTCTGGGGGAGTCTGCTCCTTCGTTTACAACAGTAAAATATTGGGTGGCACACTTTAAGCGAGGCCATACAACCTGCCAAGACAAACATCGCAATGGTAGACCAAATGAGGTGACCACACCAGAAATTGTAAAGAAAATCCACAAAATGGTATTGGATGATCGACTGAGTGCGTGAGCTAGCAGACATAGTAGGCATTTCAAACAGTGCTGTACACTGCACACTAACTAAAAATTTAGACATGAGAAAGCTGTGTGCAAGATGGGTGCCGCATTTTCTCACAATGGAGCAAAAACAGCGTCGTGAGGATGTTTCAGTACAGCGTTTTGCGATGTTTCGCTGCAATAAATCCGAGCTTTTGCATCGATTCAAAACCATGGATGAAACACGGGTCCATCACTTCACACCTGAGATAAAGGAACAGTCAAAACAGTGGATTGAAAGGGGAGAATCGGCTCCAAAGAAGGCAAAGACAGTTCGATTTGCAGGCAAGATCATTGAGTCAGTCTTTTGGAATGTGTGTGAAATAATTTTCATTGATTATGTTCAAAAAGGGAAAAGAAAACAATTGTGAGTATTAAGCAAACTTATTGCAGCATTTGAATGCTGAAATCAAGCAAACACGGCTACATTTAGCGAAAAAGAACGTTCTGTTTCATCAAGACAGTGCACAAGTTCACACATGCAGTATCGCCATGGTTAAAGTACAAATTGCTTCCTTGTGCACCCTATTCACCAGAATTAGTCCCCTCTGATTATTGTTTTCTGTTTCCAAAGTTAAAGAAATGGCTTGGTAGTAAAAGATTTGCCAACAGTAAAGACCGGAGTCTGCAGTTGCTGACTACTTTGCAGAAATCAATGGCTCTCACTATAAACAGGGTATCGAAGCTATTGAACACTGCCGCGAAAAGTGTATCGAGCTGAATGGAGATTATGTAGAGAAATAAAGATTCTTTTGTGTTTTCTTTGTTAGGTCAGGTACTTCTGCGACAGCCCTCGTACTTTTCTTTTACAAACTCCATATTTATCATTTTGTGATATATGAATGATCTCATTTCATTACTCCTTGCACTCAGCTCTTGTTTATCAATGTCCCCATATCTTCCTGTGACAATTTTCCTGAATCCCTGTATCACTTCATGTCTTTGTTCCCATGTCACGTAGCCCTACTGTTGCTAAGAACTCTTGTTTATCAATGTCTTCATATCTTCCTGTGACAATTTTCCTGAATCCCTGTATCACTTCATGTCTATGTTCCCATATATCACGTAGCCCTACTGTTGCTAAGAACTCTTGTTTATCAATGTCCTCATATCTTCCTGTGACAATTTTCCTGAATCCCTGTATCACTTCATGTCTTTGTTCCCATGTCACGTAGCCCTACTGTTGCTAAGAACTCTTGTTTATCAATGTCCTCATATCTTCCTGTGACAATTTTCCTGAATCCCTGTATCACTTCATGTCTATGTTCCCATATATCACGTAGCCCTACTGTTGCTAAGAACTCTTGTTTATCAATGTCCTCATATCTTCCTGTGACAATTTTCCTGAATCCCTGTATCATTTCATGTTATTGTTCCCATGTCACGTAGCCCTACTGTTGCTAAGAACTCTTGTTTATCAATGTCCTCATATCTTCCTGTGACAATTTTCCTGAATCCCTGTATCACTTCATGTCTTTGTTCCCATGTCACGTAGCCCTACTGTTGCTAAGAACTCTTGTTTATCAATGTCCTCATATCTTCCTGTGACAATTTTCCTGAATCCCTGTATCACTTCATGTCTATGTTCCCATATATCACGTAGCCCTACTGTTGCTAAGAACTCTTGTTTATCAATGTCCTCATATCTTCCTGTGACAATTTTCCTGAATCCCTGTATCATTTCATGTTATTGTTCCCATATATCACGTAGCCCTACTGTTGCCCTCAGCTCTTGTTTATCTATGTCCTCATATCTTCCTGTAACAATTTTCCTGAATCCCTGTATCACTTCATGTCTTTGTTCCCATGTCACGTAGCCCTACTGTTGCTAAGAACTCTTGTTTATCAATGTCCTCATATCTTCCTGTGACAATTTTCCTGAATCCCTGTATCACTTCATGTCTATGTTCCCATATATCACGTAGCCCTACTGTTGCTAAGAACTCTTGTTTATCAATGTCCTCATATCTTCCTGTGACAATTTTCCTGAATCCCTGTATCATTTCATGTTATTGTTCCCATGTCACGTAGCCCTACTGTTGCTAAGAACTCTTGTTTATCAATGTCCTCATATCTTCCTGTGACAATTTTCCTGAATCCCTGTATCACTTCATGTCTATGTTCCCATATATCACGTAGCCCTACTGTTGCTAAGAACTCTTGTTTATCAATGTCCTCATATCTTCCTGTGACAATTTTCCTGAATCCCTGTATCATTTCATGTTATTGTTCCCATATATCACGTAGCCCTACTGTTGCCCTCAGCTCTTGTTTATCTATGTCCTCATATCTTCCTGTAACAATTTTCCTGAATCCCTGTATCACTTCATGTTATTGTTCCCATATATCACGTAGCCCTACTGTTGCCCTCAGCTCTTGTTTATCTATGTCCTCATATCTTCCTGTAACAATTTTCCTGAATCCCTGTATCACTTCATGTCTTTGTTCCCATGTCACGTAGCCCTACTGTTGCTAAGAACTCTTGTTTATCAATGTCCTCATATCTTCCTGTGACAATTTTCCTGAATCCCTGTATCATTTCATGTTATTGTTCCCATATATCACGTAGCCCTACTGTTGCCCTCAGCTCTTGTTTATCTATGTCCTCATATCTTCCTGTAACAATTTTCCTGAATCCCTGTATCATTTCATGTTATTGTTCCCATATATCACGTAGCCCTACTGTTGCCCTCAGCTCTTGTTTATCTATGTCCTCATATCTTCCTGTGACAATTTTCCTGAATCCCTGTATCACTTCATGTCTTTGTTCCCATATATCACGTAGCCCTACTGTTGCCCTCAGCTCTTGTTTATCAATGTCCCCATATCTTCCTGTGACAATTTTGGTGAATCCCTGTATCATTTCATGTCTTTGTTCCCATATATCACGTAGCCCTACTGTTGCCCTCAGCTCTTGTTTATCAATGTACTCATATCTTCCTGTGACAATTTTCCTGAATCCATGTATCATTTCATGTCTTTGTTCCCATATATCACATAGCCCTACTGTTGCCCTGAGCTCTTGTTTATCTATGTCCTCATATCTTCCTGTGACAATTTCCCTGTATCATCTCATGTTATTGTTCCCATATATCACATAGCCCTACTGTTGGTAAGAGCTCTTGTTTATCAATGTCCTCATTACTTCCTGTAACAATTTTCCTGAATCCCTGTATCATTTCATGTCTTTGTTCCCATATATCACGTAGCCCTACTGTTGCCCTCAGCTCTTGTAATCGTAGTCAAGTAACATTCATGGTTCAGATGTTTTCTTGGTAATCTAAAACTCTTTTCCAAATATAATTTTCTGACAACTGACTTATCCTCTACGAATAATTCAAAATTCTTTAGCACCATTCCTCCCATGTTAAGTTTTCCCATTTCTAGTAAATACCGTACATTAGCTATGTTCTACAGTATACAGCACAGCATTAACTTACAAAATGCTGTTAATATCATACCTGTTTTGTCCTACCCTTCTTCCACTCTCCGTATTTCTATTCTATACATCCATCTTGATTCTACAAGTGCTGTGTATAATAACCTCTCAAACCAATCTACCTTCATCATTTTGGCAATAACATTTTCTTACATATCCCACTGCCGACTTCTCTTTTGCTAATGCCCAATTTTTTTTATCCTAGTCCCCCTTCCAACTTCATTTTACCCCCGGATATAAAAAAATCTTTCACTATTTGGATTTCTTTCCCTCCCATGATCCGCTAATGATAATATAAATAATAAAATGAAATCAGATGTAGAACTCCTCTCAGAAGCTGTATAAAGCCATATTCAAATATAAAGTAATCATTTCTAAGCGCGTGGTGTAAGGGGGCGGGGGTTGAAAGTCATGTGTTATGGAGGAGGAACCAGCTGCTTCGCTCTGTTCTGGCGTCAGTACAGCCATCAGTGAACAAGACATTCCTTCGTCTGTTGCACAACTCATTATTATAAAGTTTTTAACCAATGAAGGGGTTAAACCCTCAGAGATTTGAAGGCACAGTTTGATGACAATAGACCTATCCAAAACTGAGCATTTACTTGAGCCAGAGAAGTGAAGGGTGGCCGAGAAATTGTAAAAAAATTAAGCTCATGTTTGACGCCCAGGCCAAGTCTCATAGATGACAACATCGGTGCCTATCGGAGGTGTTTGCCGGTGCACAATGAAGAAGTTGGTATCAGTGCTTGATGTGTTCTGAAGTTGTTAACTGAACAGCAAAAAACGGAGGATCATTGCATGTGATAAGACATGGGTCCATCATTACACTCTGCAATCCAAAACAATGAAGCCTGCCCCGTGAAGGCCAAAACCTGACTTCAGCCGGGAAAGATCTTGCGACAGTCTTTTTTGACTATAGAGAAATTTTACTCATGGATTTTCTTCACGATCAATGCAGGTTACTATTACCACTTGTTAAAGTCAGGTACGGAAACAGTCCATCAGAGATGTCATCCTTCTGCATGACAGCTCTAAGCCTCACACAAGAATTGGACACATTGGAGAACCCTCGACCACCTGCCCTACAGTCCAGATTTTCCCCCCCTCACTGACCATTGCTTGCACAGCAGCAATTTGAAACAATGAAGATGTTGAGGAGCATGTGCACAAGTGGTTGATGACACACTGTCAAAGCTTTTTCAGCAAGGAATGTCCAAGATTCCAATTGTAGGCAAAACTGTGTAAAGCATGAGGGAGGCAATGTAATCAAAACCTGAAGCTGTCACTTGTGTATGTGATTAATCAAATAATACCATTTACATTTGAATCAGCCTTGTATATTGGAGAATGTGAATATACGTAAAGGACTGAATACATTATGACATTAGTGTGTTCAGTGGGCAAGTCCAACTGTATACCAAGTGGTCTCCTGTGTCCTGAACACGACAATGTTGAGAGTATGGAAAGTAACAAAGCTGAGAGGTACAACTGTCTTTATAGCATGAGCACCTACAACCAAATGTACAATGAAAGTTTATCTGGTGAACACACACTTAGCTACACCTCGTGGTTAGTGATCTTATCAAATCCACATTGTTAATGTGTTGTCTACTACTTAAATAGAGCAAACTGGCACGGATTCTGATCAACTTGTTTGTTGATAAACTATGTTATCTCAAGTTTTAATAATTAAAATGTAATAAAGGAAGTGTAACATATACTGAGAATTTGACACATGATAAATTATATACATATTATGTCATTATTTGGTCAATTTCTTGCATTTACATTGAGATTTTTATATTACTCACGTTTTACACAAGGATAAATATCACTATTCAAGTGAGAAATAACAGTAGCTTATTTTTGAAAAAAACATCATTTCTATTTAACAGTTAGTCCAGAAAGTGTTGCTTATGGTTGAGGGGTGGCTATTGTGAAGTCATGTTCATTTGTGTTTTCTTTATCTCCGAACCCAAAAGAGTTAATGCCACAGTATTTTAACATCTGCCTCGTAAACAATTTTCTTAATTTTATTTTTAGGTTCTTCAAACAATAACATGCAACAGATGTATTTTTAATTAATCTTATACATTATCCATTATCATCATATCTTTTTTCTACCTATGTAGCAGTTATATCCGTATATAAATTAATTTATAATCTTCTGTATAATAATTTTAATATACCAATAAACCTCATGTTTAGGTTATTTTTTGTAATTACAGGGTCATTTATTAAAAATGTTACAGTCACATTATAGGTCATTAAAATCCCAGCCCGAATTACAATAAAGATTTTCAATGTCACCTACTTGGACATTTCTGTCTCCACAACGACTCAACGGCCTTTAGCACGGTGGCCGCTGATGTGTGCCACCATCTTCCCCAAGAGATGGATAGCATGTTGTATGTCCACCAGGCTTAAACCCCTTGTGATACTATTCATGAACATTTGAAACAGTGTGGACACTTGCAGTGCATCCCAAGGAAGCTACTCAACTTCTTTTGTCCATGTTAATGTCTAGTGGTACTAATTGTTTAATTACAGATTCACGATCTGCTTCTCAAGGTTTTTATTCATTTTTCTGTCAGAAATCATCACCACAACTTTATCCCTACAGCTTCTGTTCACTTGCAATAGATCAAATAAATAGTCTAAGAGGAACTGTTGCAAACTGAATACTCTATTACAAATAATAAAGAACACTCATATGAAAAGTACAGAAATGAGACTAAACAGTAAGAAAACAGATAATAAAAATGCTGAAACTGTTCAGAAATTCAGATATCTAGGTAGTACAGTTGTTAATGACGGTGTAGTCCATGAAAATCTTAAGAACAGAACAAACAAACCACATGGAGCTTTTGTCCTAATACATCCAATCTGAAATCTGACGTTATATCATACATGAAGATTCTGTGTCCTGGCATTATAACAGCAGGGAATCTGTCTCACTTCTCTACAAGAGTTTGTTATCACATAGGAATCATACATGAAGATTCTGTGTCCTGGCATTATAACAGCAGGGAATCCCTCTCACTTCTCTACAAGAGTTTGTTATCACATAGGAATCATACATGAAGATTCTGTGTGCTGGCATTATAACAGCAGGGAATCCGTCTTACTTCTTTACAAGAGTTTGTTGTCACATAGGAATGATACATGAAGATTCTGTGTCCTGGCATTATAACAGCAGGGAATCTGTTTCACTTCTCTACAAGACTTTGTTGTCACATAGGAATCATACATGAAGATTCTGTGTCCTGGCATTATAACAGCAGGGAATCCGTCTTACTTCTTTACAAGAGTTTGTTGTCACATAGGAATCATACATGAAGATTCTCTGTGTTGGTACTATAACAGCAGGGAATCTGTCTCACTTCTCTACAAGACTTTGTTGTCACATAGGAATCATACATGAAGATTCTGTGTGCTGGTATTATAACAGCAGGGAATCCCTCTCACTTCTCTACAAGACTTTGTTGTCACATAGGAATCATACATGAAGATTCTGTGTCCTGGCATTATAACAGCAGGGAATCCCTCTCACTTCTCTACAAGAGTTTGTTATCACATAGGAATCATACATGAAGATTCTGTGTCCTGGCATTATAACAGCAGGGAATCCCTCTCACTTCTCTACAAGAGTTTGTTATCACATAGGAATCATACATGAAGATTCTGTGTCCTGGCATTATAACAGCAGGGAATCCGTCTTACTTCTTTACAAGAGTTTGTTGTCACATAGGAATGATACATGAAGATTCTCTGTGTTGGTACTATAACAGCAGGGAATCTGTCTCACTTCTCTACAAGACTTTGTTGTCACATAGGAATCATACATGAAGATTCTGTGTGCTGGTATTATAACAGCAGGGAATCCCTCTCACTTCTCTACAAGACTTTGTTGTCACATAGGAATCATACATGAAGATTCTGTGTCCTGGCATTATAACAGCAGGGAATCCCTCTCACTTCTCTACAAGAGTTTGTTGTCACACAGGAATCATACATGAAGATTCTGTGTCCTGGCATTATAACAGCAGGGAATCCCTCTCACTTCTCTACAAGAGTTTGTTGTCACATAGGAATCATACATGAAGATTCTGTGTCCTGGCATTATAACAGCAGGGAATCCCTCTCACTTCTCTACAAGAGTTTGTTATCACATAGGAATCATACATGAAGATTCTGTGTGCTGGCATTATAACAGCAGGGAATCCGTCTTACTTCTTTACAAGAGTTTGTTGTCACATAGGAATGATACATGAAGATTCTGTGTCCTGGCATTATAACAGCAGGGAATCTGTTTCACTTCTCTACAAGACTTTGTTGTCACATAGGAATCATACATGAAGATTCTGTGTCCTGGCATTATAACAGCAGGGAATCCGTCTTACTTCTTTACAAGAGTTTGTTGTCACATAGGAATGATACATGAAGATTCTCTGTGTTGGTACTATAACAGCAGGGAATCTGTCTCACTTCTCTACAAGACTTTGTTGTCACATAGGAATCATACATGAAGATTCTGTGTGCTGGTATTATAACAGCAGGGAATCCCTCTCACTTCTCTACAAGACTTTGTTGTCACATACGAATCATACATGAAGATTCTGTGTCCTGGCATTATAACAGCAGGGAATCCCTCTCACTTCTCTACAAGAGTTTGTTATCACATAGGAATCATACATGAAGATTCTGTGTCCTGGCATTATAACAGCAGGGAATCCCTCTCACCTCTCTACAAGAGTTTGTTATCACATAGGAATCATACATGAAGATTCTGTGTCCTGGCATTATAACAGCAGGGAATCCGTCTTACTTCTTTACAAGAGTTTGTTGTCACATAAGAATGATACATGAAGATTCTCTGTGTTGGTACAATAACAGCAGGGAATCTGTCTCACTTCTCTACAAGACTTTGTTGTCACATAGGAATCATACATGAAGATTCTGTGTGCTGGTATTATAACAGCAGGGAATCCCTCTCACTTCTCTACAAGACTTTGTTGTCACATAGGAATCATACATGAAGATTCTGTGTCCTGGCATTATAACAGCAGGGAATCCCTCTCACTTCTCTACAAGAGTTTGTTATCACATAGGAATCATACATGAAGATTCTGTGTCCTGGCATTATAACAGCACGGAATCCGTCTTACTTCTTTACAAGAGTTTGTTGTCACATAGGAATGATACATGAAGATTCTCTGTGTTGGTACTATAACAGCAGGGAATCTGTCTCACTTCTCTACAAGACTTTGTTGTCACATAGGAATCATACATGAAGATTCTGTGTGCTGGTATTATAACTGCAGGGAATCCCTCTCACTTCTCTACAAGACTTTGTTGTCACATAGGAATCATACATGAAGATTCTGTGTCCTGGCATTATAACAGCAGGGAATCCCTCTCACTTCTCTACAAGAGTTTGTTATCACATAGGAATCATACATGAAGATTCTGTGTCCTGGCATTATAACAGCAGGGAATCCGTCTTACTTCTTTACAAGAGTTTGTTGTCACATAGGAATGATACATGAAGATTCTCTGTGTTGGTACTATAACAGCAGGGAATCTGTCTCACTTCTCTACAAGACTTTGTTGTCACATAGGAATCATACATGAAGATTCTGTGTGCTGGTATTATAACAGCAGGGAATCCCTCTCACTTCTCTACAAGACTTTGTTGTCACATAGGAATCATACATGAAGATTCTGTGTCCTGGCATTATAACAGCAGGGAATCCCTCTCACTTCTCTACAAGAGTTTGTTATCACATAGGAATCATACATGAAGATTCTGTGTCCTGGCATTATAACAGCAGGGAATCCCTCTCACTTCTCTACAAGAGTTTGTTGTCACATAGGAATCATACATGAAGATTCTGTGTCCTGGCATTATAACAGCAGGGAATCCCTCTCACTTCTCTACAAGAGTTTGTTATCACATAGGAATCATACATGAAGATTCTGCGTCCTGGCATTATAACAGCAGGGAATCCGTCTTACTTCTTTACAAGAGTTTGTTGTCACATAGGAATGATACATGAAGATTCTCTGTGTTGGTACTATAACAGCAGGGAATCTGTCTCACTTCTCTACAAGACTTTGTTGTCACATAGGAATCATACATGAAGATTCTGTGTGCTGGTATTATAACAGCAGGGAATCCCTCTCACTTCTCTACAAGACTTTGTTGTCACATAGGAATCATACATGAAGATTCTGTGTCCTGGCATTATAACAGCAGGGAATCCCTCTCACTTCTCTACAAGAGTTTGTTGTCACATAGGAATCATACATGAAGATTCTGTGTCCTGGCATTATAACAGCAGGGAATCCCTCTCACTTCTCTACAAGAGTTTGTTGTCACATAGGAATCATACATGAAGATTCTGTGTCCTGGCATTATAACAGCAGGGAATCCGTCTTACTTCTTTACAAGAGTTTGTTGTCACATAGGAATGATACATGAAGATTCTCTGTGTTGGTACTATAACAGCTGGGAATCTGTCTCACTTCTCTACAAGACTTTGTTGTCACATAGGAATCATACATGAAGATTCTGTGTGCTGGTATTATAACAGCAGGGAATCTGTCTCACTTCTGTACAAGAGTTTGTTGTCACATAGGAATCATACATGAAGATTGTGTGCTGGTATATAACAGCAGGGAATCTGTCCCACTTCTCTACAAGAGTTTGTTGTCACATAGGAATCATACATGAAGATTCTGTGTGCTGGCATTATAAAAGCAGGGAATCTGTCTCACTTCTCTACAAGACTTTGTTGTCACATAGGAATCATACATGAAGATTCTGTGTGCTGGTATTATAACAGCAGGGAATCTGTCTCACTTCTGTACAAGAGTTTGTTGTCACATAGGAATCATACATGAAGATTGTGTGCTGGTATTATAACAGCAGGGAATCTGTCCCACTTCTCTACAAGAGTTTGTTGTCACATAGGAATCATACATGAAGATTGTGTGCTGGTATTATAACAGCAGGGAATCTGTCCCACTTCTCTACAAGAGTTTGTTGTCACATAGGAATCATACATGAAGATTCTGTGTACTGGTATTATAACAACAGGGAATCTGTCCCACTTCTCTACAAGACTTTGTTGTCACATAGGAATCATACATGAAGATTCTGTGTGCTGGCATTATAAAAGCAGGGAATCTGTCTCACTTCTCTACAAGAGTTTGTTGTCACATAGGAATCATACATGAAGATTCTGTGTGCTGGCATTATAAAAGCAGGGAATCTGTCCCACTTCTCTACTATAGTTTTTTAGTCACATAGGAATCATACATGAAGATTCTGTGTGCTGGCCTTATAACACCAGGGAATCTGACCCACTTCTCTACTAGAGTTTGTAGTCACATAGGAATCATACATGAAGATTCTGTGTGCTGGCATTATAAAACAGGGAATCTGTCTCACATCTCTACAAGAGTTTGCTGTCACATAGGAATCATACATGAAGATTCTATGTGCTGGCATTATAACAACAGGGAAATCTGTCTCACTTCTCTACAAGACTTTGTTGTCACATAGGAATCATACATGAAGATTCTGTGTGCTGACATTATAACAGCACGGAATCCGTCTCACTTCTCAAAAGAGTTTTTGTCACATAGGAATCATACATGAAGTTTCTGTGTGCTGACATTACAACAGAATCTGTTTCCCTTCTCCACAAGAGTTTGTTGTCACATAGAAATAATACATGAAGATTCTGTGTGCTCACATTATAACAACAAGGAATCTGTCTCACTTCTCTACAAGAGTTTGTCACATAAGAAACATACATGAAGATTCTGTGTGCTGACATTATAACAGCAGGGAATCTGTTTCACATCTCTACAAGAGTTTGTTGTCACATAGGAATCATACATAAGGATTCTGTCTCACTACTCTACAAGAGTTTGTCACATTAGAAACATAGAATAAAGATTCTGTGTGTTGGTATTATAACAACAGGGAATCTGTCTCCCTTCTCTACAAGAGATTTGTTTTCACATAGGAATCATACATGAAGATTCTGTGCGCTGGTATTATAACAACAGGGAATCTGTCCCACTTCTCTACAAGAGTCTGTTGTCACATAGGAATCATACATGAAGATTCTGTGTGCTGGTATTATAATAACAGGGAATCTGTCGCACTTCTCTACAAGAGTTTGTTGTCAAATAGGAATCATTAATGAAGATTCCGTGTCCTGACATTATAACAACAGGGAATCTGTCTCACTTCTCGACAAGAGTTTGTCACATAAGAAACGTACATAAAGATTCTGTGTGCTGGTATTATAACAACAGGGAATCTGTCTCACTTATCTACAAGAGTATGTTGTCACATAGGAATCATACATGAAGATTCTGTGTGCTGACATTATAACAACAGGGAATCTGTCTCACTTCTCTACAAGAGTTTGTTGTCACATAGGAATTATACATAAGATTCCGTGTGCTGGTATTATAACAACAGGGAATCTGTCGCACTTCTCTACAAGAGTTTGTTGTCAAATAGGAATCATTAATGAAGATTCGGTGTCCTGACATTATAACAACAGGGAATCTGTATCACTTCTCTACAAGAGTTTGTTGTCAATATGAATCATACATGAAGATTCTGTGTGCTGACATTATAACAACAGGGAATCCCTCTCACTTATCTACAAGAGTTTGTTGTCACATAAGAACGTACATAAAGATTCTGTGTGCTGGTATTATAACAACAGGGAATCTGTATCACTTCTCTACAAGAGTTTGTTGTCAATATGAATCATACATGAAGATTCTGTGTCCTGACATTATAACAACACGGAATCTGTATCATTTCTCTACAAGAGTTTGTTGTCAATATGAATCATACATGAAGATTCTGTGTGCTGACATTATAACAACAGGGAATCTCTCTCACTTATCTACAAGAGTTTGTTGTCAATATGAATCATACATAAAGATTCTGTGTGCTGACATTATAACAACAGGGAATCTCTCTCACTTATCTACAAGAGTTTGTTGTCAATATGAATCATACATGAAGATTCTGTGTGCTGACATTATAACAACAGGGAATCTCTCTCACTTATCTACAAGAGTTTGTTGTCAATATGAATCATACATGAAGATTCTGTGTGCTGACATTATAACAACAGGGAATCTCTCTCACTTCTCTACAAGAGTTTGTTGTCAATATGAATCATACATAAAGATTCTGTGTCCTGACATTATAACAACAGGGAATCTGTATCACTTCTCTACAAGAGTTTGTTGTCAATATGAATCATACATGAAGATTCTGTGTGCTGACATTATAACAACAGGGAATCTCTCTCACTTATCTACAAGAGTTTGTTGTCACATAGGAATCATACATGAAGATTCTGTGTGCTGACATAATAACAGGGAATCTGTCTCACTTCTCCACAAGAGTTTGTTGACACATAGGAATCATACATGAAGATTCTGTGTGCTGGCATTATAACAACAGGGCATCTGTCTCACTTCTATACAAGAGTTTCTTGTTACATAGGAGTCATACATGAAGATTCTGTGTGCTGGTATTATAACAGCAGGGAATCTGTCTCACTTCTCTACAAGAGTTTGTTGTCACATAGAAATCATACATGAAGATTTTGTGTGCTGGCATTATAACAACAGGGAATCTGTCTCACTTCTCTACAAAAGGTTGTTGTCACATATGAATCATACATGAAGATTCTGTGTGCTGGTATTATAACAACAGGGAATCTGTCTCACTTCTCTACAAGAGTTTGTTGTCACATAGAAATCATACATGAAGATTTTGTGTGCTGGCATTATAACAACAGGGCATCTGTCTCACTTCTATACAAGAGTTTGTTGTTACATAGGACTCAAACATGAAGATTCTGTATGCTGGTATTATAACAGCAGGGAATCTGTCTCACTTCTCTACAAGAGTTTGTTGTCACATAGGAATCATACATGAAGATTCTGTGTGCTGGTATTATTACAACAGGGAATCTGTCTCACTTCTCTACAAGAGTTTGTTATCACATTGGAATCATACATGAAGATTCTGTGTGCTGCTATTATAACAACAGGGAATCTCTCTCACTTCTCTACAAAAGGTTGTTGTCACATATGAATCATAGATGAAGATTCTGTGTGCTGACATTATAACAACAGGGAATCTGTCTCACTTCTCTACAAGAGTTTGTTGTCACATAGGAATTATACATGAAGATTCCGTGTGCTGGTATTATAACAAAAGGGAATCTGACTCTCTTCTCTACAAGAGTTTGTTGTCACATAGGAATCATACATGAAGATTCTGTGTGCTGGTATTATAAAAACAGGGAATCTGTTTGACTTCTCTACAAGAGTTTGTTGTCACATATGAATCATACATGAAGATTCTGTGTGCTGACATTATAACAACAGGGAATCTGTCTCACTTCTCTACAAGAAATTGTCGCATAAGAAACATACATAAAGATTCTGTCTCCTGGAATTATAACAGGGCATCTGTCTCACTTCTATACAAGAGTTTGTTGTTACATAGGAATCATACATGAAAATTATGTGTGCTGGAATTATAACAATAGGGAATCTGGCTCACTTCTCTACAAGAGTTTGTTATCACATAGGAATCATCCATAAAGATTTTGTGTGCTGGCATTATAAAACAGGGAATCTGTCTCACTTCTCTACAAGAGTTTGTTGTCACATAGGAATCATAAATGAAGATTCTGTGTGCTGACATTATAACAACAGGGAATCTGTCTCACTTCTATACAAGAGTTTGTTGTTACATAGGAATCATACACGATTCTGTGTGCTGACATTATAACAACAGGGAATCTGTCTCACTTCTCTACAAGAGTTTGTTGTCACATAGGAATCATACATGAAGATTCCGTGTGCTGGTATTATAGCAACAGGGAATCTGTCTCACTTCTATACAAGAGTTTGTTGTCACATAGGAATCATACATGAAAATTCTGTGTGCTGGAATTATAACAACAGGGAATCTGGCTCACTTCTCTACAAGAGTTTGTTGTCACATAGGAATCATACACGATTCTGTGTGCTGGTATTATAATAACAGGGAATCTGTCGCACTTCTCTACAAGAGTTTGTTCTCACATATGAATCATACATGAAGATTCTGTGTGCTGACATTATAACAACAGGGAATCTGTCTCACTTCTCTACAAGAGTTTGTCACATAAGAAACGTACATAAAGATCTGTGTGCTTGTGTTATAAAAACAGGGAATCTGTCCCACTTCTCTACAAGAGTTTGTTGTCACATATAAATCATACATGAAGATTCTGTGTGCTGACATAACAACAGGGAATCTGTCTCACTTCTCTACAAGAGTTTGTTGTCACACATGAATCATACATGAAGATTCTGTGTGCTCGTATTATAACAACAGGGAATCTGTCTCACTTCTCTACAAGAGTTTGTCACATAAGAAACGTACATAAAGATCTGTGTGCTTGTGTTATAAAAACAGGGAATCTGTCCCACTTCTCTACAAGAGTTTGTTGTCACATATAAATCATACATGAAGATTCTGTGTGCTGACATAACAACAGGGAATCTGTCTCACTTCTCTACAAGAGTTTGTTGTCACACATGAATCATACATGAAGATTCTGTGTGCTCGTATTATAACAACAGGGAATCTGTCTCACTTCTCTACAAGAGTTTGTCACATAAGAAACGTACATAAAGATCTGTGTGCTTGTGTTATAAAAACAGGGAATCTGTCCCACTTCTCTACAAGAGTTTGTTGTCACATATAAATCATACATGAAGATTCTGTGTGCTGACATAACAACAGGGAATCTGTCTCACTTCTCTACAAGAGTTTGTTGTCACACATGAATCATACATGAAGATTCTGTGTGCTGACATAACAACAGGGAATCTGTCTCACTTCTCTACAAGAGTTTGTTGTCACATAGGAATCATACATGAGCATTGCGCGTGCTATTATTATAACAGCAGCGAGTCTGTCTCACTTCTCTACAAGAGTTTGTTGTCACATAGGAGTCATACAAGAAGATTCTGTGTGCTGGAATTATAACAACAGGGAATCTGTCTCATTTCTCTAAAAGAGTTTGTTGTCACATAGGAGTCATACATGAAGATTCTGTGTGCTGACATTATAACAACAGGGAATCTGTCTGACTTCTATATAAGAGTTTGTTGTTACATACGACTCATACATGAAGATTCTGTGTGCTGACATTATAACAACAGGGAATCTGTCTGACTTCTATATAAGAGTTTGTTGTCACATAGGAATCAGACATGAAGATTCTGTGTGCTGACATTATAACAACAGGGAATCTGTCTGACTTCTATATAAGAGTTTGTTGTCACATAGGAATCAGACATGAAGATTCTGTGTGCTGACATTATAACAACAGGGAATCTGTCTCACTTCTATACAAGAGTTTGTTGTCACATAGGAGTCATACATGAAGATTCTCTGTGCTGGAATTATAACAACAGGGAATCTGTCTCACTTCTCTACAAGAGTTTGTTGTTACATACGAGTCATACATGAAGATTCTGTGTGCTGGCATTATAACAACAGGGAATCTGTCTCACTTCTCCACAAGAGGTTGTTGTCACATAGAAATCATACATGAAGATTTTGTGTGCTGGCATTATAACAACAGGGCATCTGTGTCACTTCTATACAAGAGTTTGTTGTTACATAGGAGTCATACATGAAGATTCTGTGTGCTGGCATTATAACAACAGGGAATCTGTCTCACTTCTCTACAAGAGTTTGTTGTCACATAGGAGTCATACATGAAGATTCTGTGTGCTGGCATTATAACAACAGGGAATCTGTGTCACTTCTCTACAAGAGTTTGTTGTCACATAGGAGTCATACATGAAGATTCTGTGTGTTGGAATTATAACAACAGGGAATCTGTCTCATTTGTCTAAAAGAGTTTGTTGTTACATAGGAGTCATACATGAAGATTCTGTGTGCTGGCATTATAACAACAGGGAATCTGTCTCACTTCTCTACAAGAGTTTGTTGTCACATAGGAGTCATACATGAAGATTCTGTGTGCTGGAATTATAACAGCAGGGAGTCTGTCTCACTTCTCTACAAGAGTTTGTTGTCACATAGGAGTCATACAAGAAGATTCTGTGTGCTGGAATTATAACAACAGGGAATCTGTCTCATTTCTCTAAAAGAGTTTGTTGTCACATAGGAGTCATACATGAAGATTCTGTGTGCTGGAATTATAACAACAGGGAATCTGTCTCACTTCTATATAAGAGTTTGTTGTTACATACGACTCATACATGACGATTCTGTGTACTGGCATTATAACAACAGGGAATCTGTCTCACTTCTATACAAGAGTTTGTTGTCACATAGGAGTCATACATGAAGATTCTCTGTGCTGGAATTATAACAACAGGGAATCTGTCTCACGTCTCTACAAGAGTTTGTTGTTACATACGAGTCATACATGAAGATTCTGTGTGCTGGCATTATAACAACAGGGAATCTGTCTCACTTCTCCACAAGAGTTTGTTGTTACATAGAAATCATACATGAAGATTTTGTGTGTTGGCATTATAACAACAGGGCATCTGTCTCACTTCTATACAAGAGTTTGTTGTTACATAGGAGTCATACATGAAGATTCTGTGTGCTGGCATTATAACAACAGGGAATCTGTCTCACTTCTCTACAAGAGTTTGTTGTCACATAGGAGTCATACATGAAGATTCTGTGTGCTGGCATTATAACAACAGGGAATCTGTGTCACTTCTCTACAAGAGTTTGTTGTCACATAGGAGTCATACATGAAGATTCTGTGTGCTGGAATTATAACAACAGGGAATCTGTCTGACTTCTATACAGGAGTTTGTAGTTACATACGATTCATACATGAAGATTCTGTGTGCTGGAATTATAACAGCAGAGAGTCTGTCTCACTTCTCCAGAAGAGTTTGTTGTCACATAGGAGTCATACATGAAGATTCTGTGTGCTGGAATTATAACAGCAAGGAATCTGTCTCACTTCTCTACAAGAGCTTGTTGTCAAATTGGAGTCATACATGAAGATTCTGTGTGCTGGAATTATAACAACTGGGAATCTGTCTCATTTCTCTACAAGAATTTGTTGTCACATAGGAGTCATACATGAAGATATTGTGTGCTGGAATTATAACAACAGGGAATCTGTGTCACATCTCTACAAGAGCTTGTTGTCACATACGAGTCATACATGAAGATTCTGTGTGCTGGCATTATAACAACAGGGAATCTGTGTCACTTCTCTACAAGAGCTTGTTGTCACATAGGAGTCATACATGAAGATTCTGTGTGCTGGAATTATAACAACAGGGAATTTGTGTCACTTGTCTACAAGAGCTTGTTGTCACATAGGAGTCATACATGAAGATTCTGTGTTCTGACATTATAACAGGGAATCTGTCACACTTCTCTACAAGAGTTTGTTGTCACATAGGAATCATACATGAGCATTGTGCGTGCTGATATTATAACAGCAGGGAGTCTGTCTCACTTCTCTACAAGAGTTTGTTGTCAGATAGAAGTCATACACGAAGATTCTGTGTTCTGACATTATAACAACAGGGAATCTGTCTCACATAGAGTTTGTTGTCACATAGGAGTCATACATGAAGATTCTGTGTGCTGGAATTATAACAACAGGGAATCGGTCTCACTTCTCTACAAGAGTTTGTTGTCACATAGGAGTCATACATGAAGATTCTGTGTGCTGGAATTATAACAACAGGGAATCTGTCTGACCTCTATACAGGAGTTTGTTGTTACATACGAGTCATACATGAAGATTCTTTGTGCTGGAATTATAACAGCAGAGAGTCTGTCTCACTTCTCTAGAAGAGTTTGTTGTCACATAGGAGTCATACATGAAGATTCTGTGTGCTGGAATTATAACAACAGGGAATCTGTCTCACTTCTATACAAGAGTTTGTTGTTACATACGAGTCATACATGAAGATTCTGTGTGCTGAAATTATAACAACAGGGAATCTGTCTCACTTCTCTACAAGAGTTTGTTGTCACATAAGAGTCATACATGAAGATTCTGTGTGCTGGCATTATAACAGCAAGGAATCTGTCTCACTTCTCTACAAGAGCTTGTTGTCACATAGGAGTCATACATGAAGATTCTGTGTGCTGGAATTATAACAACAGGGAACCTGTCTCACTTCTCTACAAGAGCTTGTTGTCACATAGGAGTTATACATGAAGATTCTGTGTGCTGGCATTATAACAACAGGGAATCTGTGTCACTTCTCTACAAGAGCTTGTTGTCACATAGGAGTCACACATGAAGATTCTGTGTGCTGGAATTATAACAACAGGGAATCTGTGTCACTTCTCTACAAGAGCTTGTTGTCACATAGGAGTCATACATGAAGATTCTGTGTGCTGACATTATAACAACAGGGAATCTGTCTCACTTCTCTACAAGAGTTTGTTGTCACATAGGAGTCATACATGAAGATTTTGTGCGCTGACATTATAACAACAGGGAATCTGTCTCACTTCTCTACAAGAGTTTGTTGTCACATAGGAATCATACATGAAGGTTCTGTGTGCTGACATTATAACAACAGGGAATCTGTCTCACTTCTCTACAAGAGTTTGTTGTCACATAGGAATCATACATGAAGATTCTGTGTGCTGACATTATAACAGCAGGGAATCTGTCTCACTTCTCTACAAGAGTTTGTTGTCACATAGGAATCATACATGAAGGTTCTGTGTGCTGGAATTATAACAACAGGGAATCTGTCTGACCTCTATACAGGAGTTTGTTGTTACATACGAGTCATACATGAAGATTCTTTGTGCTGGAATTATAACAGCAGAGAGTCTGTCTCACTTCTCTAGAAGAGTTTGTTGTCACATAGGAGTCATACATGAAGATTCTGTGTGCTGGCATTATAACAACAGGGAATCTGTGTCACTTCTCTACAAGAGCTTGTTGTCACATAGGAGTCACACATGAAGATTCTGTGTGCTGGAATTATAACAACAGGGAATCTGTCTGACCTCTATACAGGAGTTTGTTGTTACATACGAGTCATACATGAAGATTCTTTGTGCTGGAATTATAACAGCAGAGAGTCTGTCTCACTTCTCTACAAGAGCTTGTTGTCACATAGGAGTCATACATGAAGATTCTGTGTGCTGGAATTATAACAACAGGGAACCTGTCTCACTTCTCTACAAGAGCTTGTTGTCACATAGGAGTTATACATGAAGATTCTGTGTGCTGGCATTATAACAACAGGGAATCTGTGTCACTTCTCTACAAGAGCTTGTTGTCACATAGGAGTCACACATGAAGATTCTGTGTGCTGGAATTATAACAACAGGGAATCTGTGTCACTTCTCTACAAGAGCTTGTTGTCACATAGGAGTCATACATGAAGATTCTGTGTGCTGACATTATAACAACAGGGAATCTGTCTCACTTCTCTACAAGAGTTTGTTGTCACATAGGAGTCATACATGAAGATTTTGTGCGCTGACATTATAACAACAGGGAATCTGTCTCATTTCTCTACAAGAGTTTGTTGTCACATAGGAATCATACATGAAGGTTCTGTGTGCTGACATTATAACAACAGGGAATCTGTCTCACTTCTCTACAAGAGTTTGTTGTCACATAGGAATCATACATGAAGATTCTGTGTGCTGACATTATAACAGCAGGGAATCTGTCTCACTTCTATACAACACTTTGTTGTCACATAGGAAGCATACATTAAGATTCTGTGTGCTGACATTATAACAACAGGGAATCTGTCTCACTTCTCTACAAGAGTTTGTTGTCACATAGGAATCATACATGAAGGTTCTGTGTGCTGACATTATAACAACAGGGAATCTGTCTCACTTCTCTACAAGAGTTTGTTGTCACATAGGAATCATACATGAAGATTCTGTGTGCTGACATTATAACAGCAGGGAATCTGTCTCACTTCTCTACAAGAGTTTGTTGTCACATAGGAATCATACATGAAGGTTCTGTGTGCTGACATTATAACAACAGGGAATCTGTCTCACTTCTCTACAAGAGTTTGTTGTCACATAGGAATCATACATGAAGATTCTGTGTGCTGACATTATAACAGCAGGGAATCTGTCTCACTTCTCTACAAGAGTTTGTTGTCACATAGGAATCATACATGAAGGTTCTGTGTGCTGACATTATAACAACAGGGAATCTGTCTCACTTCTCTACAAGAGTTTGTTGTCACATAGGAATCATACATGAAGATTCTGTGTGCTGACATTATAACAGCAGGGAATCTGTCTCACTTCTATACAACACTTTGTTGTCACATAGGAAGCATACATTAAGATTCTGTGTGCTGACATTATAACAACAGGGAATCTGTCTCACTTCTCTACAAGAGTTTGTAGTCACATAGGAATCATACATGAAGATTCTGTGTGCTGACATTATAACAACAGGGAATTTGTCTCACTTCTCTACAAAACTTTGTTGTCACATAGGAATCATATATGAGCATTGTGCATGCTGATATTATAACACTAACAAGCTATAACACTGAAACATGAGATCTTGCAACATATCAACGTCTCTACAGCACAGACTTTGTATCAGTTGATTATCCAGCAAGGGACAGATCCTGTTAGAAACAGTGCAGTGCAAGCAATTCCATATTATACAGCCACATGTTGAACAAAGGCTCTGTATAAGGAATACAGAAAGTTAAGTGTTTGTTAGCTGAATGCATAAAACATACCTCCTTGTTCAGTTTGGAGAAATTCACCTCTGATAAAGAAGGCAGTGGTGGGTAATAACCTGTGGACACTTTGTCTTGAAACTGTTTCATGATGGCAGACAGTCGAGCACAGTTATACAACACGAAACATGCCCCTGCAACAAACAATACTTGCTATAGCTTACATATGTCTAAGACCATCTATTACTTCAATACTATAAAATGAGGAACTTTCTATGCATGTGGGATAGTTTCACTATGGGCACCCTATTCAAGTATATTACTTCGGAAGTAACATTTACTTAAACAGTCCATGCTACAAAAGTAGGTTACTCTGGAAACAATGGAGAACTCCACTGCAATTTACGAGAGTAATTCCAAGTAAGGTCTCCAATTTTTTTTAAAATACAAAGAAACTTTTATTGCCAACAAATGGTACATAGTTTTGAAGCTTTAACATTTGTCTATTTTTCTACATAATCGCCATTTTGGTCGATGCATTTTTGTAGACGCTGTGGCAGTTTTTGTATGCCTATGTCATACCAGCTTGCTGCCATGCTCTTGAAAAAGTGATGGACCTCATTTTTCACTTCATCGTCGTCACCAAAGCACCTTACAGCCAAGTGGTAGTCACTGGGTGCTAAGTCTGGACTATAGGGTGGATGGGTGATGGTTTCCCATCCAAACTGTTACAGAAGATTCATGGTTTGATGGGCGGTGTGGGGGTGAGCATTGTCATGGAGAAGGGTTATGCCCTTGCTCAACATTCCTCTTCTACGGTTCTGAATTGCCCGTCTGAGTTTTTTTAAAGTCTGACAATACCTGTCAGCATTTATTGTTGTCCCAGGATCCATAAAGTTGACCAACAATATCCCCTTTCGATCTCAAAACACAGTTGTCATGTCTTTACTGGCAGACTGTGTTCTCTTGAATTTTCGCGGCTTGGGTGAACTGGAATGCCGCCACTCACATGATTGTTGTTTGGTCTCAGGTGTGAAGTGGAAAGCCCAGGTTTCATCACCCGTGACTATTGAATCCAAAAGATTGTCCTTTTCATCTGCATAGCGTTGAAGGAATTGGCGGGAGGTTTCAGCGCGTTGCCTTTTGTGATCTTCTGTCAGCATTCTTGGGACCCATCTTGCGCACACCTTCCGAAATTTTAATTCTTCAATCAAACTCTGATGAATAGTGCTTCGAGAAATCTCAGGAACAACAATGCAGAGCTCGTCGAGAGTGATCCGCCGATCTTGAAGCACGATTAGTTCAACCTTTGCGATTGTTTCGTCAGAAATGGACGGTCTCCCGCATCTTTCCTTGTCATGAATTTCCGTGCGACTATTTGCAAATTCTCTACACCACTTGCGGACATTTTTGACATCCATACAAGACTCTCCATACACTTCCATCAACTGTTCAATGAATTTCGACAGTTTTAACCCCTTTTGCACTCAAAAAGCAAATAACTGCACGAACTTCGCACCTGGCGGTAGTGGCTAACGGGAGCTCCATTATAACTGGCTACCAACCCAAGACTGAGGGCGCTAAGAGATGTGCGGTGGTTCGGAAGAGAGTGGGGGGAGGAAGGAAAAAAGCAGTATGGTGGGATTACCCTCGTACTTGAAGTGATCGGGGATAAGCTTATATGCGACAGGAAAAGGTGTGGGAGAATGCTAGTTGATCAGTCAGTCAAAGGGATAAATATTTTATTAATTGTTCCTTCACACAAGCCATGTGTAGGAGAATGTTGGAAAGGTAGAATCAGATGACTGATTCTACCTTTCCTGGTCAGTCCTGGGCTGGACTGCCATAGCTGGAATTTGAACCACGGATTGCTCTAACCAACTGAGCTATCATGGCAACATGCTGGACAACATTAAATTGTATCTTTCCAGCCTTCATTTCAGCTTTCATGAAAGAACAATTAATTACCATTGATTGAGGTAACAGTGAAATTGAGTTTTATTTAAGGACACTCTTTAACTACTATGGTTCTTAGCATCCCATTGGTAATTTAGCTCAGAAGCCTTTTTATCAGTCATGCCCAACCAATTGTGTATTTTTGTTAAACATCTCCTTCAATGTGAAGAGTCTAGGATCGTACCAGCCTACAAGAGTCACTGTCAACAATTACTTTAAACAGGGTAACAATGTCTCATGCCATTTTTTGAAATGTTTGGTTATCCATCCTTAAAAACAAACACTCTACAGCTGTCAGAGGAAACAATATTCCAAGTAAACAGATGCAATGTAATGAGCGTTCCTTACATTAAAACATGTCTCAACAATTTGTAGGTAGCATTTGGATTCATCCTGTACAACTGGCCATGATTTACCAACTACTATGAAAACAGAAGACGCAGAAAAAAAAATGAATTGAATAAGTTTACAGTGCTCGAATATGCATGTGATACCAATGACAAAATATTTTAATAGAAAGTTTTGCTCTATTTCCTTTGTACTTAAGGTGTAATCACGTTTCCTAGCACGGCATGTTAAATACTTGAATAAAGACAGAAAATTGCTAACATCAGATATCAGCGAAGCAATATTTTATACTTAACTGAGATTATTTTTTGAAATTGTGGCAGACTATGTGTCGCTTTCAAAGAGGTTAAGTTGGAAGTTTAAGCCTGGTGGCCATGCAACAAGGCCTCCTTGTGCTATCCATCTCTTGGGGAAGATGGTGACACATAACAGCCACTATACATATCACAATAGCCACCCCGCAACCCTTGTCTGGACTAACTGTTAAATGGGAATTATGTTTTTTCGAAAACTAAGTTACTGTTATTTCTCACTTGAATACTGATGTTTATCCTTATGTGAAACATCAGAAATACAAAAATCTCATGTGTTACACTCACATGACTTTCTCTACTCTTGTACAAACTATTTTTACAAACGCTTATTCTCCATATGCTTCATGTTAATCTTATTGCTAATTTTCTTGTAGATGCAAGGGGAATTGGTAGGTTATAAGCGATAGTCAAATATTTTAAGAGCTGGTTGCTATGTGGAGTATTCCATTCTCTTTGCATTACCAGGACAAAAAAAATTAAATAACGAATTTCAGAAATAGTATAAGTATTGGAAAATTTAAGGGAATAACAACCAATATCTCGAAAATGGTTCACTCAACAAAAAAGTATATGACATAAATTGTGTATTTTAATGTGATCTACATTTTTTGTGTAGTAAAATTTTGTCTATCTCTTATGGTTTACCAGTTATGCAAAAGTCGTTCACAATGAAGAATACTTTTGGAGACATTCCCAGAAAATTCGAGATATACATTTTATTTGTCATGAAAATATCTTAAACATATGATATTTTAATCAAAATCGTTAGAGCCATTTTTGAGAAAATTAAAATTTTCGAAAAATGTTCCATGTAAAGGGTAATCTGGGGTGGGGGAATTTTCTTGAAAACCTTTGTATCACATCTCTGGAAGATACTGAACCTAAATACCAAGGTGCCAGTTTGCTCTATCTAAGTAGTAGACAACACACTAACAATGTGGATTTGATAACATCAGTGAACTTGCCCATACACTAACCACAAGGTGTAGCTAAGTGTTGTACTCACATGTAAGTACCTCTTCTTCACTAACATAAACTTTCATTGCAACCACAAAAAGAAAGCAATAGTCAGATTTCTAAAAAGCAGGTCACTATATGATGGCTTTCAATTTTCACATTCTTTGCATGACCAGGAGAAAGCACAAATTACCACTAGAAAAAAGTATAACTATTTGAAAATTCAAACAATAAGAAAGAATATCTTGGAAATGATTAATGCCACAGAAAATTTTGAGAAAAATTGGGTGCTGTAACGAAATATACATTTTCTGTGTAATAAGATTTTGTCTATCTGTTACGGATTACGAATTATACAAAAGTGTCATTATTTTTATATAAAATTGCTTAAAATATTGAACTTATACAAAATTAATTATGTAAAATAGTTTCAAAACATTGGACAAAGATGAAATTCATGAAACACAGTTGCTGGCTTATCCAACGCTGCAGCTTTTTAAACTCAAATGACAAATTAATTCATTTCTTTTACACTTTCTTTATGAGGTTATTCTATAATGTTCCCTGCCATTGTAAGTGTAAAGTGGTACATTTCCTATAACCAGAGACTGCAGCTTCAGCAGAATGCCTTACATCTTTGTAATTCAAACGCCACACTTGCCTGTTTTTATATAAATGCCTCTTGGATTATTATTCATTCCTTTATTATTAAAAATTGCCTACATGTGTAATTAATTCATTAGTGTAACTGCTACAATGAATGTTATTTATTGCCTTCCAGTCAGTTCATATTCTCTTTACAAGCAACAATGAGTGTCATCGTGTAAAGAGGTAACAGTAGGAAGGGTTTTAATTATCGCTTGTTTACTTTGCTTGCTGTCAGATCATACCTCCTTCGACAGCAACAATGTGTGCCCGAGCTAAAATGTCATATCATTGTTGTTCTAAATTTCTCTTTCTTTCAGTTTTCATTGTGATGTTGTTGTGCTAGTAACGTGCCAGTGTTCCTTTACGCAGTAAATTGCGAAGTTACATTAATACTTTTGGATCCGACATATTAACAGTAAAATACTTCTGTGAACAGTCAGTGAACTATGAAAAGAAATATTTCATTTCCCAACATATCAGTACGCACAAAAACACTTTCCAACGCTACTACGAACAACATTTATTTGGCAACTGTAACATCGAGTCGAAAATCGTAATTTGCATTTGACTTATGTAAAGCTAGAATCCCTTTGGAATCCTACCTTAAGACAGTTTTTGGAGAAGTATATGCATGAATCTGTGCCCACTGAGTCAAGTTTGCGAAAATGTTACAATGATGTAATGTAAGTTGTTAAAGGTGAACTAAAAAATAAAAAGATCTAGATTTCAATCGACAAGTCGTTGTTGCCATGTTGGACAATTACATCCTTCAGAAGAAGAATCAATAAAAGCATTTCTGTTTACAACAGTGTGTCTGGAAAAAGTTAATACTTCAACTGTCGCACAGTTACTGTGGCCTCAAGAAATTCAATACTACAATGTATTACTCTTCATCTCAGATGCTCCATCATACATCAAAACCGCTGGGACAACTTTTAATTGCAATTTAGTTTTATTTATGGACACTCTTTAACTGCTATGGTCCTTAGTGTCCCATTCTATACTGGGCGTGAAACACCGGTAATTTTGCTCAGAAGCCTCTTTATCAGGCTTGAGGTTCTTTTACGTGCCATAAATCTACGACACAGGACCACCGGCTTTACTTCCCTTCCGAAGGAAGCCATGCTAAGGATTTTTACGCCCCGGGTTTGAAGCCACGACCTCAGGAACTAGAGGCTAGCATGGTAACCACTACACCATGGAGGACAACTTTTAAGGTGCCATTTCCAAACATACTTCATGTGACCTGCATAGCACATGGTTTTCACAGGGTATCAGAAGAGATACAAAGCTCATTTCCGGATGTCGATAAATTGATTTCAATTATGATTTGTGAAAGATCCATCAAGGATTCAGACATTTAAAGACCTCTGTCCCCTGAATTATCATAACGAGATGGGGAATATGGATTTCAGCAGCAGATTACTGTGCTTCAAATTTCGTGAGTATAACTAAGGTGGTTGCCGCTCTGGAGCACGAGCCATCTTCAATTGTAGGAGCAAAGAAATTTCGCAAGTTTCATTGCGGCTGAGTTCTGTTTCCTGCCAGCTTTAAGAAAGTGATGATGATGATGAGATGCGGTTTAAGGGCGCTAAACTACTAAGGTCATCAGCGCCCTTACAATGTATAAAATATAAAGTCAAAAGGATAAAAGAACCGCATAATTAAAAAACGGGACAGAAACCCGCGATGTCCAAAAAGGCTAAAATTAACAATAATATAACAATAACAATAACAACAAGAATAACAATAACAACAATAACAATAACAACAATAATAATACAAATATCTGAAAAAAAAACCAACACACTAAAATCATGGTCACTAAAAGAATAAAACGTGTCAAGAACTGTAGAATGCAAGGAACATGAGCGCCTTATAACCGGGGAGAAGGGCCCCATTAAAACTAACAATATAAAATCAAACAGCTAAAAGGCGCTCAGCGCATCAAATGCGATGGCTAAAACCAATGTCAGTGATAAAACGTAAAAGACATTCTACAGCATGCGCGTCGTCTGCCAACACGTTGGCTAGGCCAACAGGCAGACCCACGCGAACGCGCAGTGGAGCTAAAACTTGACACTCGGTTAAAATGTGACGGACCGTTAAGGGCACGTCACACTGACCACACAGAGGTGCGGGATCACCACTTAACAGGTATCTATGACTAAAAAGGCAATGTCCGATACGAAGGCGTGTTAAAAGTACCTCTTCCCGACGAGAAGTACGGGAAGAGGTAGCCCAGACTAGCGGAAGAGGTTTAACCTCCCGCAACTTGTTCCCCCGGAGGGCCGTCCACTCATCGCGCCAGCGCGAGAGGATGCGGCGACGTAAAATAACACACGAATCTGACGAGGGAACAACAGAAGTAAAAAATCTGGGTAATAAAATCGCCGATTTCGCAGCGGCGTCGACCGACTCATTCCCTGAGATACCCACATGACCTGGAATCCACATAAAAGAGACGCTGATGCCAGAGGCACCAAGCGAATGGAGCAGGTCATGAATGCGCTGTACGAGGGGGTGGTAAGTGTACAGTGCGCGAATACTTTCAAGAGCACTCAGGGAGTCGGAACAAATAAAACAGTGCCGTAAGTCGTGCCGCTGAATATATAAAAGAGACTGATAAATGCTAGAAAGTTCGGCGGTAAAAAATCGAACATTGCTCTGGTAAACGAAAAGTAAAACTATTTCCACCACAAAAAAGGCACATCCTACTCCAGCATCAGTCTTAGATCCATCAGTAAAGATAAAAGGCAAGTCCCCAAATTGCGACTGAAATTCTAAAAACGCTGATCTAAAGACTGAAGAAGGGGTCTCATTCTTCGGCATTGACGATAGCCCAAGGTGACAGAGGGCCTCAGCGCGCGACCATGGAGGAAAACTCGTTTCCCCTCGGGTAAGGGCCGGCGCTGGCGTAACGTCCAAATGCCGAAGTAGCAGTCGAAATCGAACCCCTGGAGGGAGCAATGCAGAGGAGCTAACTAAATATTGCCGGTCAAGTGAATCCTCGAAAAATGCCGCGAAAGACGGGTGGTCAGGCAAGCTGGAGAGTCGACAGGCATAGCTGCACAACAGCATCTCACGCCTGGAGGACAGCGGAGGCTCTGCAGCTTCAACGTAAAGACTGGGCACGGGGCTAGTTGGAAACGCCCCTGTAGCGACTCTAATACCACGATGATGAATGGGATCCAAGCGACGTAACACAGATGGACGTGCCGATGAAAAGACAATACACCCGTAATCAAGTTTGGATCGGACCAAAGAGCGATATAGACGCAGAAGGATGGTCCGATCAGCTCCCCAGGATGTGCCACTTAAAACACGTAAAATATTAAGAGAACGGTCACACTTTGCTTTTAAAAAGGAAACGTGCGAGGTCCAACACAACTTCCTGTCAAAAATCAACCCCAAAAATTTCGCCTCGTCTGCAAACGGAAGTATCCCTGGCCCAAGATGGAGAGAGGGCGGAGGGAAATACTTCCGGCGCCAAAAGTTGATGCAGACGGATTTCTCGGCGGAGAAATTAAAGCCGTTGGCGTTACTCCAGGCGTAGAGACGGTCGATACAGCTCTGGAGACGGCGTTCGAGTAGACAGGTCCGCCGTGAACTACAATAAATAGCGAAATCGTCAACAAAAAGGGACGAAGAAATGCCAGGTGGAATACAATCAACAATGGGGTTGATAGCAATCGCAAAAAGTGTGACACTGAGTACAGAGCCCTGCGGTACTCCGTTCTCTTGAATAAAACGACGAGATAAAACTGAGCCCACACGTACACGAAAGACGCGGTCCGTCATAAACTCCCGAAGAAATATGGGAAGACGACCGCGGATATTCCAATCGTGAAGTGTACGTAAAATGCCGCCCCTCCAACAAGTGTCATAAACTTTCTCCAGGTCAAAAAATACAGCCACAGTTTGACACTTTCTCAGAAATCCATTAATATGCGTCGACAAGCACACCAGACGGTAGAGCGATAGCGACGAA
This sequence comes from Deroplatys truncata, assembly GCA_030765065.1. NCBI lineage: Eukaryota > Metazoa > Arthropoda > Insecta > Mantodea > Mantidae > Deroplatys > Deroplatys truncata. The sequence goes on from JAUKNL010000218.1 coordinate 146,888, forward strand.
ACCCGCACTGAGCGTTCGCTAGAAGTTTCTGAGACTCAAGCCACCATGTCAACCGCCCGTTGATCATGCGCTCCATCACCTTGCAAATGCAACTGGTGAGGGAGATAGGGCGGTAGCTGGAAGGTAGTTGGCGATCCTTCCCAGGCTTAAGTATAGGGACAATGGTGGCTTCGCGCCAAACGGAAGGAAAAATGCCGTCTTGCCAAATACGGTTATAGACCTGTAAGAGAAAGAGTTTACTGTCGGCTGAAAGGTTCTTTAACATCAGGACATGAATGCCGTCCGGCCCAGGAGCGGAGTGCCGAGAGCAATGAAGAGCGTGCTCCAGCTCCCTCATTGTGAATAGTTCGTTATAGCATTCATCATTAGCAGACCGAAAAGTATATGATGCGGAATCCAGCCGGTCTTTAATAGAGCGAAAGCCGGCGGAATAATGGTCTGAACTGGAAACCGCCTCAAAGGCAGCACCCAGAGTGTTAGCGATGGCAGCCGGATCCACTATGGTGGCATTAGAAACCTGAAGGCCAGAAACAGTACAATGTGACACTTTACCTGAGAAGCGACGAAGTTTATCCCAAACAACGGATGAAGGCGTAAAACGATTAAAACACTCGACAAAACGAGCCCAAGATGCCTTCTTGCTATCCTGAATAATGCGACGAGCCCTGGCGCGCGATTGTTTAAAAGTCACCAAATTATCAAGTGTAGGGTGTCGCCGAAACACCCTAAGTGCAGTCCTACGGGCACGAACGACGTCCCGACAATCCTCGTTCCACCACGGAACAGGTGGCCGCCGAGGTTGGGAGGATGAACGGGGTATTACACGTTCGGCGGCAGAGAAAAGAATAGACGTAAGGTGCTGCACTAGTTGATTAATGTCGGAGAAGGGCTGGTCGTCAAAATGCACGAGGCTGGAATACAAGCTCCAGTCAACTTTTTCGAATATCCAGGCAGGTACTCTGGAATGCTGTACGTGGTGCGACAGAAGAGAAACGATGCAGGGGTAATGGTCGCTGGAGTAGGTGTCAGCGACGACGTTCCACTGAAGACGACTAGCAAGCTGGAGGGAGCAAATGGCAAGGTCCAGGTGTGAGAATGTACCAGAAGAATCAGAAATAAAAGTAGGCTCACCTGTATTGAGGATTGAAAGATTGAACTGGTAAAAAATGTGGGAAAGAAGAGTTCCCCTGGCACAAGCCCTTGGCGAACCCCATAGTGGGTGATGGGCATTAAAATCTCCCAACAGAAGAAATGGTGTTGGGAGAGCGGACAGGAGAGATCGAATGTCCGCGGGAGCGAGAGGAGACGATGGAGGTGTATACACAGAACAAACAGAAAAGAAAAAACCGGGTAACTGCAGTCTAATGGCAACAGCTTGCAAGTCGGACGTAAGTGTGATAGTTTGAAAGTGAACGTCATTACGCACCAAAATCATGACACCACCATGGGCAGGAGTACCCTCCTCCGGTTCAAGGTCGTATCGAACCGGAGTATATCCTCGGAGATCAAAAGGATCGTGAGGGCGAAGCTTAGTCTCCTGCAAACATACGACCATAGGCGAATGGGAACGCAATAAAAGTTGCAGTTCTGCCCTATGCGATCGTACACCACGTACATTCCAGGTCAGGATAGCCATTAAGAAAAAAGGGGATAAACTGTCTATTTAGAAGGGCGGCTTAAAATTACCTTTTGTTTAACCTTGGGGCTCGGGCTTTTTGTATGGAGTTGGTCAGACTCCATAGCTTCCTCGGAGGAAGGGCCCACACGCTCAGTGCCAGAAACCGATTCAAGCGCCGTGAATCGGTTCTGGGTGGCGATGGGTGAGGAGTGCCGCTGAGCGCGGCTTGTCCCAGGACCTTCCTGGGACAGCGACCTCCGAGGAGGAGAAGGTGAACTTTTGTTACCGCGCGCACGCGGAGGGTCTTTCAAAAAATCTTCCCTACGTAGTTTCTGCTTGGGCTTCTTTTCAGCGGCTTGCGATTTCATTGACTTTGGACCAGGTTTATAGGGCTTGGTAACAGTAGCTTTAATAGACGGCCGGATGGTAGTGGCGGTTAATCCAGTCAAGGTCCAGGTCTGAGTTTCGGCATCTACTCGTGGTACTGGCGAGGCAACAACAGAACTAAATGTGCCAGATCGCAGGAGTGAAGGTTGGCGCGCATGGAAACGCCTCCGGGCTTCGGCGAAGGAGAGTTTTTCCTTTACCCGGATCTCCTGGATCGCCTTCTCGTCCAAATACCGCGGACAGTCGGCAAACGAAGCAGAATGTGACCCTTTACAATTAACGCAGACGGGGGCTGTTGAACAGGCACCTTCGTGTGAGGGCTGGCTACATGTTGCAGAGATGTTAACGGCACTCTTACATGAGACTTGCGTATGCCCAAAACGTTGGCACTTAAAACAACGCAGAGGTCTAGGAATATAAGGCCTCACAGAAATACGTTCGTACCCTGCGGAGATGCTCGTGGGCAGATCGACGCCATCAAATGTTAGAAACAGGGTACGAGTGGGTACCAATACGCCGTCGCGTTTGGCCTGCACTCGATGAACCGCTGTCACCTTCTGGTCTGCAAGATATTCGACCAGGTCCTCGTCCGATATGCCATCGAGGCTATGCGTGGTGACAACGCCTCGACAAGAATTCAAGGTGCGGTGCTTCTCAACACGGATAGGATAACCGTGGAGAAGCGTGGCGCTCAACAAGGAGTTACTTTGTGCCTCGGATTTGCTTTGCACTAACAACGAACCATTACGAAGCCGAGTGCAGGAAAGAACCGGACCAGCAATTGAGTCAATGCCCTTCTGGATGATAAAAGGGTTCACCTTCTCGAATGATTGTCCTTCCTCTGTCCGGGTAATCACTAAGTAACAACCAGCTGTTGGCGGTGCTACTTCTGTTACTAAAACTTTTCGGCGCTTGTTGTTTATAATGGAGAAAGGGTGCTCCATAGCGAAAAAAATCCTCCACCATTGCAACCGTCTCCGACCTCGGGCTCTGACTTCCCGGGCGTTACCCCGGCTTGGGTGAGTGGCCTATCTATACCTAGCTCACCCCAGGGTCACACCTCCCAGAACATAGACAGAGGGACCCAATCGCCGTCGGAAGCCAGCAGCTCATGCAATGGCCCCCCCGCGGGACTGCAGTTGAACAGCGGATACGAACAACAACCCTACATGACGACCCCGGGTGGTGGGGATGACGCCATTACCCACTCACCCAGCTGCGCACCAGTGCGCGGGTATCCGTCAGGCTGTGTCCACGGAGGATTTAAATAAAAAGATAAAAGGAACTAAAACTGTGTGGGCGTTTCGTACGCAAGGTAGGCCGGCCAGGAAGAAAAAGAGTTGTGTGAATGTCGTGGTGCGAAATGGTCGGAAAGGACAAGAGAAGAAAGAAACGACGGTGAGGTGCAGTATGAATGGAATGTAAAGAACGCACGAGAGCCTACCTTGGGTCCACCGGTCACGAGAAGAACCCACCTCGACCGGATGGGGGTGAGGGGATGAATGTGGCGATGATTGGCTCGGGAACCCCCGGGTGCGCCAAAAACCCGTACTCACATAAGGTGAGCCCCTGAGGGGTTTAAGAAAGTGAACAGCCTTTACGAAGTCAGTGAAATTGTGGATGATTGGAGAGGGGAATGGGGTTCATTAGTTAGCAAAAAGTGTAAATGGTGTTTCCGAAAAATCCTAACTTAGAAACATTTAAAAATCTCTACAAAATGACAATTCTATGGCAATAGAAATGGACCTTTCAATGTTTTAGATTTGCTCCAATTACCTCTGCAGATGTTGAGAGGTCATTTTCTCAGATGCAACATGACTCCAGAAGATTTAAAAAAGCATTTGGTTGTTCATGTGCAACCAGTAAGCCGATAATGCATAGGCCTTTAACAAACATTTTTATTTTTCTATCAAGTACAATTAGCATTTTGTTTAAAATTTTAAAGTTACTTTAAAAATATAATATAACGATGCTAACATAAATGCTGATTGTACAAATTGTCTGAATGGTTTAGTCTAGTAAATAATTAGGCATAATGCAAGCTTTTTCTATTACCTACTTTAGCTATTTATAATGGCTAAATTTGTTGTCTCTGTTTATGTATTGCCACTATTGTGGCAAGTTTGAACATGTTAGGTGTTTTAAGAAAGGTTAGTAGTGACAATTTTACAACATTATATTATTAATTAATACAATTGCACTGGGGATGCGGGAGGCAGATCATTCATCACTTCCAATGTATTTTTTTCCCTTTGTACTCAATTTCCATTATCTCCATAGAATCAGCTAACTCTACTGAATAAAAAGTAATGTCAAAAAATACAACAGTCTCCCATTTGATATCAAAGCACCAGTTAACAAATCTCAGTTGGAAAACAAACTCTTCAAATACCTACTTTAATAATCTTTGTAGGGCTTGTTGAAATATTTAGTCAATCGTAACCACGCACTAGGTGTGTGGGTGGGTGGGTGGGTGTGGGTGGGCGGGTGTGCGTGTGTGCGTGTGTGCATGCATGCGTGTATCATTTTGTTTGTGTACTCTTTCTGTGTTTACTCTTTTGTACACTGGTGTGCAAAACCTAAGGACGAAAGTAATCTTCGCATGATGTTACACTGCCAAATAATGTAGCTTGATAAAACTTGAATCATACATAGAGGGAACAGGCAACTAAACGAAATATGCAACGAGACGAACAGAAATGCCATAGACCATAAGCTACACTGAAGTCAATACGACATATGATGGCTCTCTAGATTTACAGAAACAGATACATGGTGCTTAAAAGGTGTATGATCATCACGGACAGCAGTGCATGCTCTGTATCGTGCTCCCATGCTGGCCACAAGCAGTTCTTGTGGTAGGGTGTTCCATTCCTCCACCAGCGCTGTTGGATGGCCGTTGATGCATGTGCTGCAATGTGTCTCCCCAAAGCATCCTACACGTGTTTGATGCGATTTAAATCGGGAGAACGGGCAGGCCACTCCATTTGCCGAATATCCTCTCATTCCAAGAGATCCTCTGCCTGCGTTGTTCGATGCGGTCGCACATTGTCATCCATAAAAATGAAGTCAGGGCCGACTGCAGCCCTGTAAAGATGCACATGGGGAAGGAGTACAGTATCACAATAACATTGACCAATGAGCGTACCATGTTCAAAGATTTGGAGGTCCGTGAGCCCATGCAACATTATGCCTCCCCAAACCATAACACCCGAACCACTAAAACGATCATCTTCAAAGATGTTCCTGGGTTCATTACATGTTCCGACCTCTCGCCAGATGAGGGTACGTCGAGAATCACTACTTAGACTGAATCTGCTCTCATCCAAGAAGAGCACGCAACCCCATCCTTGTTGGTCCAATTTTGACGCTCTTGGGACCATCGCCGATGTGCAGAGGTCAATGGAAAACAACGTACTGGCCTTCGAGCAAAGAGACCACCTCTGTATAGTCGCTGTGCCACTGTGTATCGTGAGATTACACCCGCTCTTTGGTGTGGATCCCTTCTTGCCTGTTGCACAATGTAGCGGTAGTTGAGCGTGGTCGACCACCACCTCTCCTTGCTTGGGACAGCAGTACCTGTGGTCTGGAAGGTTCCCCATGCTGTTAGCAATTCCAAACCCCTGAGCAACACTCGTCACACTTTGCCCTTCTTTCAGTTTCCCAATGATTCTTCCCCGTGTGAAGTCATCCAAATGGTGTCTACGGGCCATGTTGCAATGAAGAACAGTGCACCGTAACAGCTCGCTAATTGCCACACACCGTCTTGTCCTGTTTTGTCAACTGCCCCGTGTTGCAGGACCAGACCCATTTGGCACTATAGGCTCGCTACACTCACGTCATGTGACGTCCAGCTTTCTGTGTACGTGTGAGAGACCTCCCGCACCTTCATCTACTTCCACCAAGTAGTTCATTTGTTATGTTACTTTACCCATCTCGTCCTTAGGTTTTGCACACCAGTGTATTTTGCTTCTGCCTTGACTGTAAAGGGCAGTCCCTACCTAGAGCAGAATGCTCATTGGGAGCTTATTTGTAAATAAATACAAAATAAATTATATTGGTGGTATTTGTATTATTTTACATGGAATAACAACTATCTTTTACCCCATGGCATTCTCAATGAAAAGTCAAAAGCTTTGCAAATATGTTGTTTTTTAACCCCAATGTGTTCGTATACATGGGCTTTGTAAATCCTTTTTAATTTGTTGATAATTAATGAATTGAAATTAGGTGCTTTGTAGCCCATGTCTATCAGAAGAAATACTCCTTTTTAATAGTGAAAGAATTATGAAAACATTTCTAAGATCACATGTTCTCTGTTTATAATGTTGCTACACCAGCAATGTTAGTGAACTCTGACACGACTGTCTCCAATGTGCTTTTTTTCTCTCCAGGTCTTTTATTCTCAACTATTGCCTGATATTTTTACTTTCTCTACTACGTATAGTAAGTAGGGGAAGTATTGCATTCCACCCAAAAATTCGATACCGAGATTTCGCCGGAAATACATGTTTTGAGACCTCCTGAATCCAAAAAAAGCATTTTTGGAAACATGTCCGTGTGTGTGTCTGTGTGTGTGTCTGTGTGTGTGTGTGTGTGTGTGTGTGTGTCTGTGAACAGCATAACTCAAAAACGAACAGTCGGATAAGCACCAAACTTGGTATTTAAGTTCAGTATCTTCCAGAGATGTGACACGAAGGTTTTCAAGAAAATCCCCCCACCCCAGACTACCCTTTACATGGAAGATTTTTCGAAAATTTTAATTTTCTCAAAAATGGCTCTAACGATTTTGATGAAAATATCATATGTTTAAGATAATGTCATGAGAAATGAAATGTATATCTTGAATTTTCTGGGAATGTCTCCAAAAGTATTCTTCATTGTGAACGACTTTTGCATAACTGGTAAACCATAAGAGATAGACAAAATTTTACTACACAAAAAATGTAGATCGCGTTAAAATACACAACTTATGTCATATACATTTCTTTTGTTGAGTGAACCGTTTTCGAGATATTGCTTGTTATTTCCTTAAATTTTCCAATACTTATACTTTTTCTCAAATTCGTTATTCATTTTTTTTGTCTTGGATATGCAAGGAGTTATAATCTCTGGCAAAGGGAATGGTTCTGCACCTAGCAACCAGCTATTAACAGATATGTATGTGCTTAAAGGCTACTGTTTTTCTATATTGCCCTTGTAAATATATATTCCCCTTACATCTACAAGAAAATTAGCAATAAGATAGGGTCTGCAGATGTTTATCTCGATTAACATGAACTAGATGGAGAATAAGCGTTTGTATAAATAGTTTGTACAAGAGTAGAGAAAGTCATGTGAGTGTAACACATCAGATTTTTCTAAGAGGTTTTCCAGTCTTCATGAATGAAGTTTTCAGAACTGCTTCGTTTTCTCTCTTCCAATTTACAGTGAAATCTCATTAGCACGTTCATCATTAACACTTTTTTCTGCGTATGATGAATCATAAAATTTCGGCACTCAATGTAATAAATAACATTCGTTTAGTACGTTTTCTCGCTCCCGCTTACTACATTCTAAGTTTGACATCCTCAATTGCTATTTTGGCCAATCCTTGGTCAATCCAGTGAGGGTGTTGAGTGTTGCCCAAACATACGTAGATTGTATTTTAACTTTTCGTTTGCAATGGAGAAAAAGAAACTGCGGCAAATAAACAGTGAAAAACTGAAAATCCTTGAAGAAGTAAATCACAACCTAAACATGAAACTTGTGGATATAGAGCAGAAGTTAAACATTCCTCTATCAACGTTAAACACAATTGTTAGCAAACGTAAACTTATTGAAACTGCTTTTGAAGAAGGGAAAAGTGCTAAAAGAAAACGTAATCACCCTGGTCAGTTTCCAGAATTACAAGGTGTTCTACTAAAGTGGTTTACACAAGCAAGAGCTTCAAATACACGGTACTGCGGTTCGAGCTCAGGCAACACATTTAGCACAGATGTCACTGGATGATTTCAAAGCGTCCAATGGCTGGATTGAAAGATTCAAGAATCTTCATGGCTTAGTGTACAGATGTGTGCGAGGTGAGGCTGCTGCCCTAGATAATGACGCTACACTGAAAACATACAAATGTGGAAAAACATAACACTCCTGTCAATTTTGAAAGACTATAGCCCTGACGATGTTTATAATCAGATGAAACGGGACTATCTTTCCATCTTTTGCCAGACAAAACCCTGCATTTTACGTGCACAAAGTGTCCGGTGGGAAACTTAACGGGGAGAGGATTACAGTTTTGTTATGCTGTAACACTGATTATTGGAAAAGCACGCAGTCCGTGATGCTTTAAGAATGTGCGATCTTTTCCGTGGAAGTACACTTGCAACACAATAGCCTGGATAACTTCTATGGTATTTGAAAATTTGGGACACAAGATGGGAAATTGCACTCTTCCTTGATCAGTGTGCTGTTCATCCACCAAATGTTTCAAATTTAAGAAACAAAGATCATTTTCCTCCCAGCAAACTGCACGAGTAAGCTACAACCTTTAGATCAAGGCAAACAAACGTATCGGAAGAGGCTGGTACAGAAAAGGTTAGCTGCACTTACATACTGTGCATTTCATTAGCACTCCCTGGGATTCTGCAACGCATGATATTATTTAATAAAGCTGGATTCTTGCCGATCACATCATGCTGCAAGATGATTTTTCCGAGAGTGAAGAATGGCATCAGCAGGTCTTTTGTAACATACGTAAACATTGACAATGAAATTCCAGTATGTGAAACAGCGACAATAGATGAAATACTTGAAGAAAGAAGAAGCATCAGTGATGATGAGCCAGTACCTACAGTGGACATAGTGAAGCGATATGTGGGCAGTTTTAAAGTTGATGACGATGTACTTAACAAGATGAACATTAAAACCAACAAAGCAATCAACCATAGATATGTATTTCAAACCAATGTAAATAGTGTCCACATTTCACATCCGTTTGGGAGGTAAGATGTATTATTAGATAATCATGTTCTTAAACTGCAGATTTTGTTTTCCCATCTATGATGCCCAAATCTTTGGGTCCCTGCAAAAATGTAGTAATGAGATTCTACTGTATTCTAAGCACTAACTTCGTGCTTCGAACATTTGTTTTAAGGTTTACAAATTTGCCAATGGTAGCATTTCATTGAATGCCAAAGTTAACACAGGTTATCCTAGAGAGTTGCTATATAGATGAAACCGTGATTGTGGAACAAGAGTTGTCAGATAATGCTACAGTACCAAACTGATCATAGTTATCTGTATATTTCTTCTATTCTTTTAACTATTTTATAAGAGATTTAAACAAAATTTGTTCTCAAAGCTGAGTAAATCTCCTCATACTAACTCTCTCACATTCTTTTATTGTACTGTAAATTTAAACATCTGAACCATGTTTGAATAAGCTAATAACAGTCATGACAAAGTTGAAACACATCACCAACCCAGAGTAAGCTCAAGTGAACAATATGTCACTTCCATTAAGAGTAAAGTACTTCTCAAGTATTTAATTCCTTTCAGATACCGTCATATAGTATGTTACTACAGGATTAAACAGAACACAAATATAGGTTAGAATTTACTCTTGCAACCTGTTTGGAGTAACTAAGCTGTCGACTGCACTACAAGGAGGAAGGTCATGTTTGATGATGTTGACAAAGAATGCGAGATCCATATAACAGTTATACAGACAGAAAGAATCTTTTACATTCCTTTTGAAGTCATCCTCCATGGTGTAGTGGTTATCTAGTTCCTGAGGTCGCAGGTTCAAACCCAGCAGAGGGCGATGGATATTTTTCGAGCATAAAAATCCTTTGAAAGGGAAGTAAACCTGGTGGTCCCATGTCGTGTAAAAGAACCTCAAGCGTGATAAGAGGGGCCTCTGAGCCCAATACAGAATAGGACACTAAGGACCACAGCAGTTAAAGAGCATCCATAAATTAAACTCAATTTAATTAAATACTTTTGAACCTGCTTGTAAGCAATTACAGGAGTCCTGTGAGTGTTTCAAACACCTGCTGGTCGTACCTTTCATCGCATTGTTACAACGTTTTTGAGGTTAAGACCAAGATACACAAATAAATATGTTCAGAAAATAAAAGCCAATTCTTTTGCAGCTTTCCCACACAGTGAACTTTTCTCAAATCAGAGTTCTCCATCAACATGCAAATGAAAATATCAACATTTTAAGCTGCTCATCAGTATCACACTTTCCAGGCATTTCTCTTCCACCAACTTTTGATACGGTAATTTGTATCACAAATTACTTAAAGGTAAATAATAATTGTAATATAAATATGTATTTTTATGTGACATTGATTTCAGAGGTTTATTAATTGTAAATATTATTGGTAAATAATAATATACGGCTCTACTGAAACTGTTAACAATAACGCAATACTGCAGCGGTGGAGTGAGTTGTTTATCGTTACCGGGAACCAGGAAGTTACGTAATGTTTCGCGCCTTTTCAGTAAAAAAAGCTTCCAGAATGTTCTCTAAAAGTAATATGTATTAGTGGTTTTCATTGGATGTTAAAATAGACGCTAATGTTGGCGCGTTTTATTAGCCAATGGTAACTCATTTATAATCTTTAGGCGTATCTTGAGGTAAGCGCATAAATAGCCAGGCTCGAAGTCGGTCGCCCCGCAGTTATACAAAATTCTCCGTACACTCCACGTCGATCCCGCAGTTCAACAAGATTCTTAGTACACTACACGTCAACCCCCAGTTCAACGGAATTCTCAGTACACTACATGTCGCCAATCAGTCCTTCATTTCGTCATAAGTTACACGCAGCAGAAGTACGAGAAATCTTATAAAATATTCTACAGTTAAATATACAAAGTTGAAGTACGTGAGTTAAAAGTGATAAGAAGTTATTATAAACAGTTTCAGTTTGGGCGAGTATTCAGATTAATATGTAAATGTGTTAGTGCACGTGTTCGATAATAAAACATTATAAAACACATTTCTTCACTAGTAATTTTTGGATAAAAGATTCCTTTCCGCTTCACAACCTGTAAGAAATACATGCCTACCAAGATCAGATGATAGCTAGCCGGAGGACAATATACATAACCTTAAATTATTTCAGAAACTAATTGATACAAATTGCTACGCCAGATGGAGTTAAACGAACCAACAAGGAGTGACGTCACACAAGATGGCAACACGCGTGAAGTAAACATATATTTGCTATTGCAAATTGGCTCCACAACGTGGTGCTCTAAACATAAACACGTAAATTTGTACTCTCGCAAATTGGCACCCATAACGTGGGGCGAAGCGACCAGGAAAGGAACTCGAGTAACCAGGAAAGGATCAGAAATAACCAAGAAGAATTGAGAGGACCAAAGGAGGAATGCAGCGGTGAAATCATCTACAAGACCCAGATTCAAGAAACAACAGGGACGACAGACTTCGATCGTAATTCCGAGATTACGAGGCAACAGGGAATTCAACGCAAAAACATCGAGATGACGTAGATTCATCACAACACAACGCAGAAGCGACATACAAATCTAGGAGAATGGGGCAGAACGCTGGACATCAAAGCTACATCAACATACAGCATCACAAAGGTATCATAATTTTTTTTTAGAAAACAAAAACAATGGCTGCTAGTAATACAGAAGAAACAATGATGGAAGGGGATAGTGTAAAAGTTAGCTGTAATTCAATACAGGTTACAAAAAAAGCTCAAACAATGTAATATTGGAGGGAGGAAATGTTAGTGCAGAAAGTAAGAATAGAATAGCAGGAAATATTAGTTCTGATACTAGAATGATTATGGATATGATAAAAAAGATTCATGAGGAAATGAATAAGGATCATAGGGAATTGATAGAAGCTATAAGAAAAGATCATAGGGAAATGTGGAAAGATATTGGTAAGAGTATTGTAGATCAATTTAGAGAAGATATGCAAAAGAGTAGTGAGAAATTAAAACAAAAACTAACTCAGAATATGGATAAGAGTTATAGGGAATTGAGGGAAGATATTGGTAAAAGCTTTGAACAAAACAGAAAAGATATTGGTAGGAGTAATGAGATATTAGAGCAAAAAGTAGATCAAAGCAGTGAAGAAATTGAAAAGAAAGTTACGAAGCTAGATAGTAGTATGCCAGAAATGAGAGATGAAAATGAAGAAGTAATAGTAAGTGAGATAGGAGAAATTTCAAAGAAAATGTTAAACATGAGCAAGGAAATAGGTAACAAAGAAAGTGAGGTTAATGTAGAATGCACAGAGTTAGGAAATCAAGTGAGTAATGTTTCAAGTGAGATATCAAAGATAAATGAGGTTAGGAATGTAGATGTAAATCAGGCGCAAGTCAATTTCAGAGGGGAAATATCAGAAATACAAAATGAGTCAGTAATGCAAAGAAATAAATTGTGCCAAGATATTCAAATTGAAAACTCCAGTCCAGTACAGTTTAGTACAGATTTGTCAGAGTATTCACAAATTAAAGAGATAGTTGAAGAGTTGAAAATGAATGTTGTTAAAAGATGTGTCGTTCAAGAAACTTTAGGTTGTTTTCAAATGTTATCATGTGATGAAATTTCAAATGAATACAAGAGGTTATTCATGAACAAAAATTTGAAGGTTAGGATACGGCTACGAGTAATGTTTAGCCACACACAATTTGATCCAGGAGGGTAAATAGCAATGTGATGTAAAGTAAATGCTGGATAGTTAAAGACGACTTGCAGAGAAATGTATTGGAACGTAAGAGGGTTAACTAAATATATATGTCATTTGAAAAGAGAAATAAATTATAAAAAAAAAAAGAGAAATGTTTAAAAAAAAAAAAAAAAAAAAGAAAAGAAAATAAATAAATTAAAATTTTTAGTAACTGTAACAACATTTGAAAATTAAGAATGCAAAGATTGAAACTTAATATGATATTAAATTAAAAGTACGTAAATACAATTCAAAGAGTATTGTTAAAATACAGAACAAAATAACAAAAATGGTAAAAATAATTCAAAACAAATACTTATGTAGCAAACAGAAAAGGTGAAACATTGTCAAGATTTAAGAGATGTAAATATATGTAGAGGGTGAATATTTTGGTAAATATGTATAATAATTACAAAAATCTTAAATGTATAAATTTTTGTCAAAAATTTAAGAAAGTGCACAATTTGGTAACAGTGATTAAATAACTTAGGATAAAGTATTTGCTATAAAAAAAAAATTGTGATGTCAGATGAATATCTAAATTAATTAAACCAGAGCCAGTAAGTAGTGGCGAGATAAAACATATGTCGTGTGCTAAATGCGTGTGAAGTGTTAAGTGAAAGTGAATAGCGTGTGTTACAAGATTTAGGAGACTAAAAACAAAATTAAAAAATTTCCAAACAGGTTATAAATGTTTATAATTATGTTTCTAGTGGGGCATATGATACGGTAATTTGTATCACAAATTACTTAAAGGTAAATAATAATTGTAATATAAATATGTATTTTTATGTGACATTGATTTCAGAGGTTTATTAATTGTAAATATTATTGGTAAATAATAATATACGGCTCTACTGAAACTGTTAACAATAACGCAATACTGCAGCGGTGGAGTGAGTTGTTTATCGTTACCGGGAACCAGGAAGTTACGTAATGTTTCGCGCCTTTTCAGTAAAAAAAGCTTCCAGAATGTTCTCTAAAAGTAATATGTATTAGTGGTTTTTCATTGGATGTTAAAATAGACGCTAATGTTGGCGCGTTTTATTAGCCAATGGTAACTCATTTATAATCTTTAGGCGTATCTTGAGGTAAGCGCATAAATAGCCAGGCTCGAAGTCGGTCGCCCCGCAGTTATACAAAATTCTCCGTACACTCCACGTCGATCCCGCAGTTCAACAAGATTCTTAGTACACTACACGTCAACCCCCAGTTCAACGGAATTCTCAGTACACTACATGTCGCCAATCAGTCCTTCATTTCGTCATAAGTTACACGCAGCAGAAGTACGAGAAATCTTATAAAATATTCTACAGTTAAATATACAAAGTTGAAGTACGTGAGTTAAAAGTGATAAGAAGTTATTATAAACAGTTTCAGTTTGGGCGAGTATTCAGATTAATATGTAAATGTGTTAGTGCACGTGTTCGATAATAAAACATTATAAAACACATTTCTTCACTAGTAATTTTTGGATAAAAGATTCCTTTCCGCTTCACAACCTGTAAGAAATACATGCCTACCAAGATCAGATGATAGCTAGCCGGTGGACATTTAAAACTGATACAAATTGCTACGCCAGAGGGAGCTACAAACAGAACAAATGAACCAACCAACGTATGACGTCACAAGAATGGCTTCCACCAACACCGAGGTAAACAAACATGGTAACTAATACCGTCGCATATTGGCTCCCATACGTGGGGCAGTTAAAGTTATGTAAACAAACATTTATTTGCAACATACAATTTGTTATCTCGCACTTTACATCACATTTTTTGCACTCTATTGTCTAAATGTATTTTCTTTGTCTCTACCAACAACCATTTCTCTTTCACTGACGTTTTCCCCCTTTTTCCTACTGCACATAACCTTATCAATGATCGCTTCAAGTAAATTGCACAAACAAAACAATTATCCAGGAGTAATTAGTAGAGTAAATTGTAATTGAGTTCTCTAACATTACTTCCAGAGTAAATCGCTGCTGTAGTATGGACTTTTTTAGTAAATGTTACTTCTGAAGTAATATACTCCAACATGGTGCACACTGCCCTTACATTTGTTGTGCCTTTTAAATGCAAGTAACTCTCAAAACCACAATTTTTTCATAAACGCGAACCATGGTTGTTCGGCCAGAAATTAAAATTAGTGAGCATATATGTGAAGAAACCTTTACTGCAGGTGACTCCGTTGATGGAAACAGTGTGGCTGGGTTTCACATAAAGCAAGTCCATCTTCACCGACACTTCTGCCAGATGTTCCATGAGCTTGTCATCACATTTATGTTCTGCTATCTGTTGCAAATCCACGTATCTCCTCCTGCAAGTAACAACACACTTTACTACTCCCTGTGTCCCCTAGTGTACCTCATTTATAGTAACATTCTGTACACTTGGAAAAACAAACAAGAATGTAAACTGTGTTACATTTTGTGAAACAATCATTAAAACCTCAGTGCTACATTCACATACGTTAGTAATGGCATTTAAATCGCACAACTGTGTACTGACCAATAAAACTAATGTATTCTCCTGGTACAGTGAGAACAAATAAGGAAGTGCATGTACAGATGGATCAAATGGAAAGGTAACAAAGATGTTTATTTCCTATCAATTGCTGACAAGCTCAGAAGGAAACGTCAAGAGAAGTGTGGTGTAGGCAGCAAGACACGGTTCAGTGCTAGAAATGGGGATAACTTACAAATGTACAGAACGAGAATTGGAAGTTTTAGAAGGATGAAGATCAAGAAAAAAGGAATGATAAGGTTAGCAACAGAAATAGGGCAGTGATATTGTTGATGATATCAGGAGAGGACTGGTCGAGATGGCACAGATAAGAGAAATGATGGAGATAGGAAGGAAATGGAGAACAAAAGACACAGAGGACAGAAAAAAGAGACGGACTTCCAGATAGGTGAATGCAAAAGAAGATTGGACAACATAGAGAGGAGACATGGGAGACAGTACAGGAAGAGAATTGCATTTTCTATGGAGTAAGGGAAGATTACATTAAACAACCCATGGAAATTGTAAGAGAAATTACAGAAGGAAGACTAGAACAACGGGAAATAGAAGTTGCATTCCCACTAGACAGAAGAAGCAGAGAATAATGCCCAATTTTGGTAGAATTCATGACAATGGATAGCAAATGGACGACATTAAGAAATGCAAGGGAATTAAAAGGCACCAGGATTTTCAGTGAGTAGGACTATAGTAACAAGGAAAGAGATATGTAAAAGGAATTAATACAAAAAATGATGGAAGCCAGGGCTGAAAGCATCTGCAAAAGGTTGTTTACAACTGGAGGAGAGAGTTGGGCCTAAACTTGAGGATCAATGAAACTACGAGGCTTACAGTTGTACGTTGAAGGAGAGAGATGGAGCACAGAATGAGGTCAACAGATGAGTTTTACTGAGATGACGTACACAACAGGGAGAAATGGAGAGAGGTAAAGGTTGGCATACGACAGCAAAGGGTAGTAGTGACATGTGTGTTGAAAGTAGTGCAGCAGCAAACTTGGCTTGCGACAAGTGAAAACTTACAAGTAACATCAAGGGATCAATGTAGTAGAGGCAACCGCAGGGGAAGTACCGTCACCGAGGATAACAAGGCAAAGGGAGAAACTAAGTACAAAAGAGAAACATAAAGGCAAATAGGTTTTAGCTGTGAAAATTATGTTTTGGAATATGGAGGGTTTAAAGGTGAAAGTGATAAGTGGGGAAATGCAAAAGGTGGATATAACAGGAGTAGCATAGACATGAACCGAAAGGTTGTACGGATAACAAGAAAAACCAATAGCAGTAGAGGATGAGGAGGGCTAGGAATATTCCCAAAGGCATAATGGAACCAAAGTTGTTTGCTGGTGATGTGGTTGTTATTGAGGCAAAGAATGCGAAGCCACTGGTGTGGTTTATAATCCACCAGTATCCTCACAACAGTGTCATAAACAAGCTGTTGCAATTTTGTGGTCAATGGAGGGACAATTTATATTCACATGGGCAAAGTATTGGTGAGTGAAAAAAGGGTGGAAATGTTCAGGAATTACACATAACAGTAGTGACGCAAGAAACAAAACAACAACAACAAGGGGTGGGGAAATTAAAGAATTCTTTTAAATGGAAAGAAGGAGGGCAGTGAAATACTTCAGATGATTAATAAACTATGAAATTGGTAAGATACTAGAAAGAGGAATAGAGCCAGTATTTTCAAAAAAATACCAAAACAGCATTAGAATAATTAGAAAACTTGGTAGTGAGAGCAGGGGAACACGTGGTAGAAGGTCGGTTTCATGAGATGGAGAAGAAGAGAAAGGGAGCAGGACAGGAAAAATTGGTTCGTAGTAAGTGGGGGGGTACAAATGCCTATTAGAGAATAAAAGAAAGGAATGGCAGGAAATATTAATACTTAAAATAAAGGAGGAAGAGAAAAATGAGATGATGAAAACATTGATCATGCCAGGCAAGTGGCTAGAATATTTCAGGAGTTTGATAAGAAAATTGCTAAAACAATGCTAGACAAGGACAAGATGGGATGGCAGATTCACAGAAACAGAGGTACACCAGCAGCTAATAAAAGTTAAAAGAGGGAAGCAATACACGGACAAAGATGCTAAATAAAGTAAAAGAAAGAGAGGTACACCAGCAGCTAATAAAAGTTAAAAGAGGGAAGCAATACACGGACAAAGATGCTAAATAAAGTAAAAGAAAGAGAAGTACACCAGCAGCTAATAAAAGTTAAAAGAGGGAAGCAATACACGGACAAAGATGCTAAATAAAGTAAAAGAAAGAGAGGTACACCAGCAGCTAATAAAAGTTAAAAGAGGGAAGCAATACACGGACAAAGATGCTAAATAAAGTAAAAGAAAGAGAGGTACACCAGCAGCTAATAAAAGTTAAAAGAGGGAAGCAATACACGGACAAAGATGCTAAATAAAGTAAAAGAAAGAGAGGTACACCAGCAGCAGCTAATAAAAGTTAAAAGAGGGAAGCAATACACGGACAAAGATGCTAAATAAAGTAAAAGAAAGAGAAGTACACCAGCAGCTAATAAAAGTTAAAAGAGGGAAGCAATACACACACAAAGATGCTAAATAAAGTAAAAGAAAGAGAGGTACACCAGCAGCAGCTAATAAAAGTTAAAAGAGGGAAGCAATACACACACAAAGATGCTAAATAAAGTAACAGAAAGAGAGGTACACCAGCAGCAGCTAATAAAAGTTAAAAGAGGGAAACAATACACGGACAAAGATGCTAAATAAAGTAAAAGAAAGAGAGGTACACCAGCAGCTAATAAGAGTTAAAAGAGGGAAGCAATACACGGACAAAGATGCTAAATAAAGTAAAAGAAAGAGAGGTACACCAGCAGCAGCTAATAAAAGTTAAAAGAGAGAAGCAATACACACACAAAGATGCTAAATAAAGTAAAAGAAAGAGAGGTACACCAGCAGCAGCTAATAAAAGTTAAAAGAGGGAAGCAATACACACACAAAGATGCTAAATAAAGTAAAAGAAAGAGAGGTACACCAGCAGCAGGTAATAAAAGTTAAAAGAGGGAAGCAATACACACACAAAGACGCTAAATAAAGTAAAAGAAAGAGAGGTACACCAGCAGCAGCTAATAAAAGTTAAAAGAAGGAAGCAATACACACACAAAGATGCTAAATAAAGTAAAAGAAAGAGAGGTACACCAGCAGCAGCTAATAAAAGTTAAAACAGGGAAGCAATACACACACAAAGATGCTAAATAAAGTAACAGAAAGAGAGGTACACCAGCAGCAGCTAATAAAAGTTAAAAGAGGGAAACAATACACGGACAAAGATGCTAAATAAAGTAAAAGAAAGAGAGGTACACCAGCAGCTAATAAAAGTTAAAAGAGGGAAGCAATACACGGACAAAGATGCTAAATAAAGTAAAAGAAAGAGAGGTACACCAGCAGCAGCTAATAAAAGTTAAAAGAGGGAAGCAATACACACACAAAGATGCTAAATAAACTAAAAGAAAGAGAGGTACACCAGCAGCAGCTAATAAAAGTTAAAAGAGGGAAGCAATACACACACAAAGATGCTAAATAAAGTAACAGAAAGAGAGGTACACCAGCAGCAGCTAAAAAAAGTTAAAAGAGGGAAGCAATACACACACAAAGATGCTAAATAAACTAAAAGAAAGAGAGGTACACCAGCAGCAGACAATAAAAGTTAAAAGAGGGAAGCAATACACACACAAAGATGCTAAATAAACTAAAAGAAAGAGAGGTACACCAGCAGCTAATAAAAGTTAAAAGAGGGAAGCAATACACACACAAAGATGCTAAATAAACTAAAAGAAAGAGAACTACACCAGCAGCTAATAAAAGTTAAAAGAGGGAAGCAATACACACACAAAGATGCTAAATAAACTAAAAGAAAGAGAGGTACACCAGCAGCTAATAAAAGTTAAAAGAGGGAAGCAATACACACACAAAGATGCTAAATAAACTAAAAGAAAGAGAACTACACCAGCAGCTAATAAAAGTTAAAAGAGGGAAGCAATACACACACAAAGATGCTAAATAAACTAAAAGAAAGAGAGGTACACCAGCAGCTAATAAAAGTTAAAAGAGGGAAGCAATACACACACAAAGATGCTAAATAAACTAAAAGAAAGAGAACTACACCAGCAGCAGCTAATAAAAGTTAAAAGAGGGAAGCAATACACACACATAGATGCTAAATAAACTAAAAGAAAGAGAGGTACACCAGCAGCAGCTAATAAAAGTTAAAAGAGGGAAGCAATACACACACAAAGATGCTAAATAAACTAAAAGAAAGAGAGGTACACCAGCAGCAGATAATAAAAGTTAAAAGAGGGAAGCAATACACACACAAAGATGCTAAATAAACTAAAAGAAAGAGAACTACACCAGCACCAGCTAATAAAAGTTAAAAGAGGGAAGGAATACACACACAAAGATGCTAAATAAAGTAAAAGAAAGAGAGGTACACCAGCAGCTAATAAAAGTTAAAAGAGGGAAGCAATACACGGACAAAGATGCTAAATAAAGTAAAAGAAAGAGAGCTACACCAGCAGCAGCTAATAAAAGTTAAAAGAGGGAACCAATACACACACAAAGATGCTAAATAAACTAAAAGAAAGAGAGGTACACCAGCAGCAGCTAATAAAAGTTAAAAGAGGGAACCAATACACACACAAAGATGCTAAATAAAGTAAAAGAAAGACAGGTACACCAGCAGCAGCTAATAAAAGTTAAAAGAGGGAAGCAATACACACACAAAGATGCTAAATAAAGTAAAAGAAAGAGAAGTACACCAGCAGCAGCTAATAAAAGTTAAAAGAGGGAAGCAATACACACACAAAGATGCTAAATAAACTAAAAGAAAGAGAACTACACCAGCACCAGCTAATAAAAGTTAAAAGAGGGAAGGAATACACACACAAAGATGCTAAATAAAGTAAAAGAAAGAGAGGTACACAAGCAGCAGCTAATAAAAGTTAAAAGAGGGAAGCAATACACACACAAAGATGCTAAATAAACTAAAAGAAAGAGAACTACACCAGCAGCAGATAATAAAAGTTAAAAGAGGGAAGCAATACACACACAAAGATGCTAAATAAACTAAAAGAAAGAGAGGTACACCAGCAGCTAATAAAAGTTAAAAGAGGGAAGCAATACACACACAAAGATGCTAAATAAACTAAAAGAAAGAGAACTACACCAGCAGCTAATAAAAGTTAAAAGAGGGAAGCAATACACACACAAAGATGCTAAATAAACTAAAAGAAAGAGAGGTACACCAGCAGCTAATAAAAGTTAAAAGAGGGAAGCAATACACACACAAAGATGCTAAATAAACTAAAAGAAAGAGAACTACACCAGCACCAGCTAATAAAAGTTAAAAGAGGGAAGGAATACACACACAAAGATGCTAAATAAAGTAAAAGAAAGAGAGGTACACCAGCAGCTAATAAAAGTTAAAAGAGGGAAGCAATACACGGACAAAGATGCTAAATAAAGTAAAAGAAAGAGAGGTACACAAGCAGCAGCTAATAAAAGTTAAAAGAGGGAAGCAATACACACACAAAGATGCTAAATAAAGTAAAAGAAAGAGAGGTACACCAGCAGCAGCTAATAAAAGTTAAAAGAGGGAAGCAATACACGGACAAAGATGCTAAATAAAGTAAAAGAAAGAGAGGTACACCAGCAGCAGCTAATAAAAGTTAAAAGAGGGAAGCAATACACGGACAAAGATGCTAAATAAAGTAAAAGAAAGAGAGGTACACCAGCAGCAGCTAATAAAAGTTAAAAGAGGGAAGCAATACATGGACAAAGATGCTAAATAAAGTAAAAGAAAGAGAGGTACACCAGCAGCTAATAAAAGTTAAAAGAGGGAAGCAATACACGGACAAAGATGCTAAATAAAGTAAAAGAAAGAGAGGTACACCACCAGCAGTTAATAAAAGTTAAAAGAGGGAAGCAATACACGGACAAAGATACTAAATAAAGCAAAAGAAAGAGAGGTACACAAGCAGCAGCTAATAAAAGTTAAAAGAGGGAAGCAATACACACACAAAGATGCTAAATAAAGTAAAAGAAAGAGAGGTACACCAGCAGCTAATAAAAGTTAAAAGAGGGAAGCAATACACAGACAAAGATACTAAATAAAGCAAAAGAAAGAGAGGTACACAAGCAGCAGCTAATAAAAGTTAAAAGAGGGAACCAATACACACACAAAGATGCTAAATAAAGTAAAAGAAAGAGAAGTACACCAGCAGCTAATAAAAGTTAAAAGAGGGAAGCAATACACGGACAAAGATGCTAAATAAAGTAAAAGAAAGAGAGGTACACCAGCAGCTAATAAAAGTTAAAAGAGGGAAGCAATACACGGACAAAGATGCTAAATAAAGTAAAAGAAAGAGAAGTACACCAGCAGCTAATAAAAGTTAAAAGAGGGAAGCAATACACACACAAAGATGCTAAATAAAGTAAAAGAAAGAGAGGTACACCAGCAGCAGCTAATAAAAGTTAAAAGAGGGAACCAATACACACACAAAGATGCTAAATAAAGTAAAAGAAAGAGAGGTACACCAGCAGCAGCTAATAAAAGTTAAAAGAGGGAACCAATACACACACAAAGATGCTAAATAAACTAAAACAAAGAGAGGTACACCAGCAGCTAATAAAAGTTAAAAGAGGGAACCAATACACACACAAAGATGCTAAATAAAGTAAAAGAAAGAGAGGTACACCAGCAGCAGCTAATAAAAGTTAAAAGAGGGAAGCAATACACACACAAAGATGCTAAATAAAGTAAAAGAAAGAGAGCTACACCAGCAGCAGCTAATAAAAGTTAAAAGAGGGAAGCAATACACACACAAAGATGCTAAATAAAGTAAAAGAAAGAGAGGTACACCAGCAGCAGCTAATAAAAGTTAAAAGAGGGAAGCAATACACACACAAAGATGCTAAATAAAGTAACAGAAAGAGAGGTACACCAGCAGCAGCTAATAAAAGTTAAAAGAGGGAAACAATACACGGACAAAGATGCTAAATAAAGTAAAAGAAAGAGAGGTACACCAGCAGCTAATAAAAGTTAAAAGAGGGAAGCAATACACGGACAAAGATGCTAAATAAAGTAAAAGAAAGAGAGGTACACCAGCAGCAGCTAATAAAAGTTAAAAGAGAGAAGCAATACACACACAAAGATGCTAAATAAAGTAAAAGAAAGAGAGGTACACCAGCAGCAGCTAATAAAAGTTAAAAGAGGGAAGCAATACACACACAAAGATGCTAAATAAAGTAAAAGAAAGAGAGGTACACCAGCAGCAGCTAATAAAAGTTAAAAGAGGGAAGCAATACACACACAAAGACGCTAAATAAAGTAAAAGAAAGAGAGGTACACCAGCAGCAGCTAATAAAAGTTAAAAGAGGGAAGCAATACACACACAAAGATGCTAAATAAAGTAAAAGAAAGAGAGGTACACCAGCAGCTAATAAAAGTTAAAAGAGGGAAGCAATACACACACAAAGATGCTAAATAAAGTAACAGAAAGAGAGGTACACCAGCAGCAGCTAATAAAAGTTAAAAGAGGGAAACAATACACGGACAAAGATGCTAAATAAAGTAAAAGAAAGAGAGGTACACGAGCAGCTAATAAAAGTTAAAAGAGGGAAGCAATACACGGACAAAGATGCTAAATAAAGTAAAAGAAAGAGAGGTACACCAGCAGCAGCTAATAAAAGTTAAAAGAGGGAAGCAATACACACACAAAGATGCTAAATAAACTAAAAGAAAGAGAGGTACACCAGCAGCAGCTAATAAAAGTTAAAAGAGGGAAGCAATACACACACAAAGATGCTAAATAAAGTAACAGAAAGAGAGGTACACCAGCAGCAGCTAAAAAAAGTTAAAAGAGGGAAGCAATACACACACAAAGATGCTAAATAAACTAAAAGAAAGAGAGGTACACCAGCAGCAGACAATAAAAGTTAAAAGAGGGAAGCAATACACACACAAAGATGCTAAATAAACTAAAAGAAAGAGAACTACACCAGCAGCAGATAATAAAAGTTAAAAGAGGGAAGCAATACACACACAAAGATGCTAAATAAACTAAAAGAAAGAGAGGTACACCAGCAGCTAATAAAAGTTAAAAGAGGGAAGCAATACACACACAAAGATGCTAAATAAACTAAAAGAAAGAGAACTACACCAGCAGCTAATAAAAGTTAAAAGAGGGAAGCAATACACACACAAAGATGCTAAATAAACTAAAAGAAAGAGAGGTACACCAGCAGCTAATAAAAGTTAAAAGAGGGAAGCAATACACACACATAGATGCTAAATAAACTAAAAGAAAGAGAGGTACACCAGCAGAAGCTAATAAAAGTTAAAAGAGGGAAGCAATACACATACAAAGATGCTAAATAAACTAAAAGAAAGAGAGGTACACCAGCAGCAGATAATAAAAGTTAAAAGAGGGAAGCAATACACACACAAAGATGCTAAATAAAGTAAAAGAAAGAGAGCTACACCAGCAGCAGCTAATAAAAGTTAAAAGAGGGAACCAATACACACACAAAGATGCTAAATAAACTAAAAGAAAGAGAGGTACACCAGCAGCAGCTAATAAAAGTTAAAAGAGGGAACCAATACACACACAAAGATGCTAAATAAAGTAAAAGAAAGACAGGTACACCAGCAGCAGCTAATAAAAGTTAAAAGAGGGAAGCAATACACACACAAAGATGCTAAATAAAGTAAAAGAGAAGTACACCAGCAGCAGCTAATAAAAGTTAAAAGAGGGAAGCAATACACACACAAAGATGCTAAATAAAGTAAAAGAAAGATAGGTACACCAGCAGCAGCTAATAAAAGTTAAAAGAGGGAACCAATACACACACAAAGATGCTAAATAAACTAAAAGAAAGAGAGGTACACCAGCAGCAGCTAATAAAAGTTAAAAGAGGGAAGCAATACACACACAAAGATGCTAAATAAACTAAAAGAAAAAGAGGTACACCAGCAGCAGCTAATAAAAGTTAAAAGAGGGAAGCAATACACACACAAAGATGCTAAATAAAGTAAAAGAAAGAGAAGTACACCAGCAGCAGCTAATAAAAGTTAAAAGAGGGAAGGAATACACACACAAAGATGCTAAATAAAGTAAAAGAAAGAGAGGTACACCAGCAGCTAATAAAAGTTAAAAGAGGGAAGCAATACACGGACAAAGATGCTAAATAAAGTAAAAGAAAGAGAGGTACACAAGCAGCAGCTAATAAAAGTTAAAAGAGGGAAGCAATACACACACAAAGATGCTAAATAAAGTAAAAGAAAGAGAGGTACACCAGCAGCAGCTAATAAAAGTTAAAAGAGGGAAGCAATACACGGACAAAGATGCTAAATAAAGTAAAAGAAAGAGAGGTACACCAGCAGCAGCTAATAAAAGTTAAAAGAGGGAAGCAATACACGGACAAAGATGCTAAATAAAGTAAAAGAAAGAGAGGTACACCAGCAGCAGCTAATAAAAGTTAAAAGAGGGAAGCAATACATGGACAAAGATGCTAAATAAAGTAAAAGAAAGAGAGGTACACCAGCAGCTAATAAAAGTTAAAAGAGGGAAGCAATACACGGACAAAGATGCTAAATAAAGTAAAAGAAAGAGAGGTACACCACCAGCAGTTAATAAAAGTTAAAAGAGCGAAGCAATACACGGACAAAGATACTAAATAAAGCAAAAGAAAGAGAGGTACACAAGCAGCAGCTAATAAAAGTTAAAAGAGGGAAGCAATACACACACAAAGATGCTAAATAAAGTAAAAGAAAGAGAGGTACACCAGCAGCTAATAAAAGTTAAAAGAGGGAAGCAATACACGGACAAAGATACTAAATAAAGCAAAAGAAAGAGAGGTACACAAGCAGCAGCTAATAAAAGTTAAAAGGGAAGCAATACACGGACAAAGATACTAAATAAAGTAAAAGAAAGAGAGGTACACCAGCAGCTAATAAAAGTTAAAAGAGGGAAGCAATACACGGACAAAGATACTAAATAAAGCAAAAGAAAGAGAGGTACACAAGTAGCAGCTAATAAAAGTTAAAAGAGGGAAGCAATACACGGACAAAGATACTAAATAAACTAAAAGAAAGAGAGGTACACCAGCAGCAGCTAATAAAAGTTAAAAGAGGGAAGCAATACACACACAAAGATACTAAATAAAGCAAAAGAAAGAGAGGTACACAAGCAGCAGCTAATAAAAGTTAAAAGAGGGAAGCAATACACACACAAAGATACTAAATAAAGTAAAAGAAAGAGAGGTACACCAGCAGCTAATAAAAGTTAAAAGAGGGAAGCAATACACGGACAAAGATACTAAATAAAGCAAAAGAAAGAGAGGTACACAAGCAGCAGCTAATAAAAGTTAAAAGAGGGAGGCAATACACACACAAAGATACTAAATAAAGTAAAAGAAAGAGAGGTACACCAGCAGCTAATAAAAGTTAAAAGAGGGAAGCAATACACGGACAAAGATACTAAATAAAGCAAAAGAAAGAGAGGTACACAAGCAGCAGCTAATAAAAGTTAAAAGAGGGAAGCAATACACACACAAAGATACTAAATAAAGTAAAAGAAAGAGAGGTACACCAGCAGCTAATAAAAGTTAAAAGAGGGAAGCAATACATGGACAAAGATGCTAAATAAAGTAAAAGAAAGAGAGGTACACCAGCAGCTAATAAAAGTTAAAAGAGGGAAGCAATACATGGACAAAGATGCTAAATAAAGTAAAAGAAAGAGAGGTACACCAGCAGCAGCTAATAAAAGTTAAAAGAGGGAAGCAATACACGGACAAAGATGCTAAATAAAGTAAAAGAAAGAGAGGTACACAAGCAGCAGCTAATAAAAGTTAAAAGAGGGAAGCAATACACACACAAAGATGCTAAATAAAGTAAAAGAAAGAGAGCTACACCAGCAGCAGCTAATAAAAGTTAAAAGAGGGAACCAATACACACACAAAGATGCTAAATAAACTAAAAGAAAGAGAGGTACACCAGCAGCAGCTAATAAAAGTTAAAAGAGGGAACCAATACACACACAAAGATGCTAAATAAAGTAAAAGAAAGACAGGTACACCAGCAGCAGCTAATAAAAGTTAAAAGAGGGAAGCAATACACACACAAAGATGCTAAATAAAGTAAAAGAGAAGTACACCAGCAGCAGCTAATAAAAGTTAAAAGAGGGAAGCAATACACACACAAAGATGCTAAATAAAGTAAAAGAAAGATAGGTACACCAGCAGCAGCTAATAAAAGTTAAAAGAGGGAACCAATACACACACAAAGATGCTAAATAAACTAAAAGAAAGAGAGGTACACCAGCAGCAGCTAATAAAAGTTAAAAGAGGGAAGCAATACACACACAAAGATGCTAAATAAACTAAAAGAAAAAGAGGTACACCAGCAGCAGCTAATAAAAGTTAAAAGAGGGAAGCAATACACACACAAAGATGCTAAATAAAGTAAAAGAAAGAGAAGTACACCAGCAGCAGCTAATAAAAGTTAAAAGAGGGAAGCAATACACACACAAAGATGCTAAATAAACTAAAAGAAAGAGAACTACACCAGCACCAGCTAATAAAAGTTAAAAGAGGGAAGGAATACACACACAAAGATGCTAAATAAAGTAAAAGAAAGAGAGGTACACCAGCAGCTAATAAAAGTTAAAAGAGGGAAGCAATACACACACAAAGATGCTAAATAAAGTAAAAGAAAGAGAGGTACACAAGCAGCAGCTAATAAAAGTTAAAAGAGGGAAGCAATACACACACAAAGATGCTAAATAAAGTAAAAGAAAGAGAGGTACACCAGCAGCAGCTAATAAAAGTTAAAAGAGGGAAGCAATACACGGACAAAGATGCTAAATAAAGTAAAAGAAAGAGAGGTACACCAGCAGCAGCTAATAAAAGTTAAAAGAGGGAAGCAATACACGGACAAAGATGCTAAATAAAGTAAAAGAAAGAGAGGTACACCAGCAGCAGCTAATAAAAGTTAAAAGAGGGAAGCAATACATGGACAAAGATGCTAAATAAAGTAAAAGAAAGAGAGGTACACCAGCAGCTAATAAAAGTTAAAAGAGGGAAGCAATACACGGACAAAGATGCTAAATAAAGTAAAAGAAAGAGAGGTACACCACCAGCAGTTAATAAAAGTTAAAAGAGGGAAGCAATACACGGACAAAGATACTAAATAAAGCAAAAGAAAGAGAGGTACACAAGCAGCAGCTAATAAAAGTTAAAAGAGGGAAGCAATACACACACAAAGATGCTAAATAAAGTAAAAGAAAGAGAGGTACACCAGCAGCTAATAAAAGTTAAAAGAGGGAAGCAATACACGGACAAAGATACTAAATAAAGCAAAAGAAAGAGAGGTACACAAGCAGCAGCTAATAAAAGTTAAAAGGGAAGCAATACACGGACAAAGATACTAAATAAAGTAAAAGAAAGAGAGGTACACCAGCAGCTAATAAAAGTTAAAAGAGGGAAGCAATACACGGACAAAGATACTAAATAAAGCAAAAGAAAGAGAGGTACACAAGTAGCAGCTAATAAAAGTTAAAAGAGGGAAGCAATACACGGACAAAGATACTAAATAAACTAAAAGAAAGAGAGGTACACCAGCAGCAGCTAATAAAAGTTAAAAGAGGGAAGCAATACACACACAAAGATACTAAATAAAGCAAAAGAAAGAGAGGTACACAAGCAGCAGCTAATAAAAGTTAAAAGAGGGAAGCAATACACACACAAAGATACTAAATAAAGTAAAAGAAAGAGAGGTACACCAGCAGCTAATAAAAGTTAAAAGAGGGAAGCAATACACGGACAAAGATACTAAATAAAGCAAAAGAAAGAGAGGTACACAAGCAGCAGCTAATAAAAGTTAAAAGAGGGAGGCAATACACACACAAAGATACTAAATAAAGTAAAAGAAAGAGAGGTACACCAGCAGCTAATAAAAGTTAAAAGAGGGAAGCAATACACGGACAAAGATACTAAATAAAGCAAAAGAAAGAGAGGTACACAAGCAGCAGCTAATAAAAGTTAAAAGAGGGAAGCAATACACACACAAAGATACTAAATAAAGTAAAAGAAAGAGAGGTACACCAGCAGCTAATAAAAGTTAAAAGAGGGAAGCAATACATGGACAAAGATGCTAAATAAAGTAAAAGAAAGAGAGGTACACCAGCAGCTAATAAAAGTTAAAAGAGGGAAGCAATACATGGACAAAGATGCTAAATAAAGTAAAAGAAAGAGAGGTACACCAGCAGCAGCTAATAAAAGTTAAAAGAGGGAAGCAATACACGGACAAAGATGCTAAATAAAGTAAAAGAAAGAGAGGTACACAAGCAGCAGCTAATAAAAGTTAAAAGAGGGAAGCAATACACACACAAAGATGCTAAATAAAGTAAAAGAAAGAGAGCTACACCAGCAGCAGCTAATAAAAGTTAAAAGAGGGAACCAATACACACACAAAGATGCTAAATAAACTAAAAGAAAGAGAGGTACACCAGCAACTAATAAAAGTTAAAAGAGGGAAGCAATACACACACAAAGATGCTAAATAAACTAAAAGAAAGAGAGGTACACCAGCAGCTAATAAAAGTTAAAAGAGGGAAGCAATACACGGACAAAGATGCTAAATAAACTAAAAGAAAGAGAGGTACACAAGCAGCAGCTAATAAAAGTTAAAAGAGGGAAGCAATACACACACAAAGACGCTAAATAAAGTAAAAGAAAGAGAGGTACACCAGCAGCAGCTAATAAAAGTTAAAAGAGGGAAGCAATACACACACAAAGACGCTAAATAAAGTAAAAGAAAGAGAGGTACACCAGCAGCAGCTAATAAAAGTTAAAAGAGGGAAGCAATACACACACAAAGATGCTAAATAAAGTAAAAGAAAGAGAGGTACACCAGCAGCTAATAAAAGTTAAAAGAGGGAAGCAATACACACACAAAGATGCTAAATAAAGTAACAGAAAGAGAGGTACACCAGCAGCAGCTAATAAAAGTTAAAAGAGGGAAACAATACACGGACAAAGATGCTAAATAAAGTAAAAGAAAGAGAGGTACACGAGCAGCTAATAAAAGTTAAAAGAGGGAAGCAATACACGGACAAAGATGCTAAATAAAGTAAAAGAAAGAGAGGTACACCAGCAGCAGCTAATAAAAGTTAAAAGAGGGAAGCAATACACACACAAAGATGCTAAATAAACTAAAAGAAAGAGAGGTACACCAGCAGCAGCTAATAAAAGTTAAAAGAGGGAAGCAATACACACACAAAGATGCTAAATAAAGTAACAGAAAGAGAGGTACACCAGCAGCAGCTAAAAAAAGTTAAAAGAGGGAAGCAATACACACACAAAGATGCTAAATAAACTAAAAGAAAGAGAGGTACACCAGCAGCAGACAATAAAAGTTAAAAGAGGGAAGCAATACACACACAAAGATGCTAAATAAACTAAAAGAAAGAGAACTACACCAGCAGCAGATAATAAAAGTTAAAAGAGGGAAGCAATACACACACAAAGATGCTAAATAAACTAAAAGAAAGAGAGGTACACCAGCAGCTAATAAAAGTTAAAAGAGGGAAGCAATACACACACAAAGATGCTAAATAAACTAAAAGAAAGAGAACTACACCAGCAGCTAATAAAAGTTAAAAGAGGGAAGCAATACACACACAAAGATGCTAAATAAACTAAAAGAAAGAGAGGTACACCAGCAGCTAATAAAAGTTAAAAGAGGGAAGCAATACACACACAAAGATGCTAAATAAACTAAAAGAAAGAGAACTACACCAGCAGCTAATAAAAGTTAAAAGAGGGAAGCAATACACACACAAAGATGCTAAATAAACTAAAAGAAAGAGAGGTACACCAGCAGCTAATAAAAGTTAAAAGAGGGAAGCAATACACACACATAGATGCTAAATAAACTAAAAGAAAGAGAGGTACACCAGCAGAAGCTAATAAAAGTTAAAAGAGGGAAGCAATACACATACAAAGATGCTAAATAAACTAAAAGAAAGAGAGGTACACCAGCAGCAGATAATAAAAGTTAAAAGAGGGAAGCAATACACACACAAAGATGCTAAATAAAGTAAAAGAAAGAGAGCTACACCAGCAGCAGCTAATAAAAGTTAAAAGAGGGAACCAATACACACACAAAGATGCTAAATAAACTAAAAGAAAGAGAGGTACACCAGCAGCAGCTAATAAAAGTTAAAAGAGGGAACCAATACACACACAAAGATGCTAAATAAAGTAAAAGAAAGACAGGTACACCAGCAGCAGCTAATAAAAGTTAAAAGAGGGAAGCAATACACACACAAAGATGCTAAATAAAGTAAAAGAGAAGTACACCAGCAGCAGCTAATAAAAGTTAAAAGAGGGAAGCAATACACACACAAAGATGCTAAATAAAGTAAAAGAAAGATAGGTACACCAGCAGCAGCTAATAAAAGTTAAAAGAGGGAACCAATACACACACAAAGATGCTAAATAAACTAAAAGAAAGAGAGGTACACCAGCAGCAGCTAATAAAAGTTAAAAGAGGGAAGCAATACACACACAAAGATGCTAAATAAACTAAAAGAAAAAGAGGTACACCAGCAGCAGCTAATAAAAGTTAAAAGAGGGAAGCAATACACACACAAAGATGCTAAATAAAGTAAAAGAAAGAGAAGTACACCAGCAGCAGCTAATAAAAGTTAAAAGAGGGAAGGAATACACACACAAAGATGCTAAATAAAGTAAAAGAAAGAGAGGTACACCAGCAGCTAATAAAAGTTAAAAGAGGGAAGCAATACACGGACAAAGATGCTAAATAAAGTAAAAGAAAGAGAGGTACACAAGCAGCAGCTAATAAAAGTTAAAAGAGGGAAGCAATACACACACAAAGATGCTAAATAAAGTAAAAGAAAGAGAGGTACACCAGCAGCAGCTAATAAAAGTTAAAAGAGGGAAGCAATACACGGACAAAGATGCTAAATAAAGTAAAAGAAAGAGAGGTACACCAGCAGCAGCTAATAAAAGTTAAAAGAGGGAAGCAATACACGGACAAAGATGCTAAATAAAGTAAAAGAAAGAGAGGTACACCAGCAGCAGCTAATAAAAGTTAAAAGAGGGAAGCAATACATGGACAAAGATGCTAAATAAAGTAAAAGAAAGAGAGGTACACCAGCAGCTAATAAAAGTTAAAAGAGGGAAGCAATACACGGACAAAGATGCTAAATAAAGTAAAAGAAAGAGAGGTACACCACCAGCAGTTAATAAAAGTTAAAAGAGGGAAGCAATACACGGACAAAGATACTAAATAAAGCAAAAGAAAGAGAGGTACACAAGCAGCAGCTAATAAAAGTTAAAAGAGGGAAGCAATACACACACAAAGATGCTAAATAAAGTAAAAGAAAGAGAGGTACACCAGCAGCTAATAAAAGTTAAAAGAGGGAAGCAATACACGGACAAAGATACTAAATAAAGCAAAAGAAAGAGAGGTACACAAGCAGCAGCTAATAAAAGTTAAAAGGGAAGCAATACACGGACAAAGATACTAAATAAAGTAAAAGAAAGAGAGGTACACCAGCAGCTAATAAAAGTTAAAAGAGGGAAGCAATACACGGACAAAGATACTAAATAAAGCAAAAGAAAGAGAGGTACACAAGTAGCAGCTAATAAAAGTTAAAAGAGGGAAGCAATACACGGACAAAGATACTAAATAAACTAAAAGAAAGAGAGGTACACCAGCAGCAGCTAATAAAAGTTAAAAGAGGGAAGCAATACACACACAAAGATACTAAATAAAGCAAAAGAAAGAGAGGTACACAAGCAGCAGCTAATAAAAGTTAAAAGAGGGAAGCAATACACACACAAAGATACTAAATAAAGTAAAAGAAAGAGAGGTACACCAGCAGCTAATAAAAGTTAAAAGAGGGAAGCAATACACGGACAAAGATACTAAATAAAGCAAAAGAAAGAGAGGTACACAAGCAGCAGCTAATAAAAGTTAAAAGAGGGAGGCAATACACACACAAAGATACTAAATAAAGTAAAAGAAAGAGAGGTACACCAGCAGCTAATAAAAGTTAAAAGAGGGAAGCAATACACGGACAAAGATACTAAATAAAGCAAAAGAAAGAGAGGTACACAAGCAGCAGCTAATAAAAGTTAAAAGAGGGAAGCAATACACACACAAAGATACTAAATAAAGTAAAAGAAAGAGAGGTACACCAGCAGCTAATAAAAGTTAAAAGAGGGAAGCAATACATGGACAAAGATGCTAAATAAAGTAAAAGAAAGAGAGGTACACCAGCAGCTAATAAAAGTTAAAAGAGGGAAGCAATACATGGACAAAGATGCTAAATAAAGTAAAAGAAAGAGAGGTACACCAGCAGCAGCTAATAAAAGTTAAAAGAGGGAAGCAATACACGGACAAAGATGCTAAATAAAGTAAAAGAAAGAGAGGTACACAAGCAGCAGCTAATAAAAGTTAAAAGAGGGAAGCAATACACACACAAAGATGCTAAATAAAGTAAAAGAAAGAGAGCTACACCAGCAGCAGCTAATAAAAGTTAAAAGAGGGAACCAATACACACACAAAGATGCTAAATAAACTAAAAGAAAGAGAGGTACACCAGCAGCAGCTAATAAAAGTTAAAAGAGGGAACCAATACACACACAAAGATGCTAAATAAAGTAAAAGAAAGACAGGTACACCAGCAGCAGCTAATAAAAGTTAAAAGAGGGAAGCAATACACACACAAAGATGCTAAATAAAGTAAAAGAGAAGTACACCAGCAGCAGCTAATAAAAGTTAAAAGAGGGAAGCAATACACACACAAAGATGCTAAATAAAGTAAAAGAAAGATAGGTACACCAGCAGCAGCTAATAAAAGTTAAAAGAGGGAACCAATACACACACAAAGATGCTAAATAAACTAAAAGAAAGAGAGGTACACCAGCAGCAGCTAATAAAAGTTAAAAGAGGGAAGCAATACACACACAAAGATGCTAAATAAACTAAAAGAAAAAGAGGTACACCAGCAGCAGCTAATAAAAGTTAAAAGAGGGAAGCAATACACACACAAAGATGCTAAATAAAGTAAAAGAAAGAGAAGTACACCAGCAGCAGCTAATAAAAGTTAAAAGAGGGAAGCAATACACACACAAAGATGCTAAATAAACTAAAAGAAAGAGAACTACACCAGCACCAGCTAATAAAAGTTAAAAGAGGGAAGGAATACACACACAAAGATGCTAAATAAAGTAAAAGAAAGAGAGGTACACCAGCAGCTAATAAAAGTTAAAAGAGGGAAGCAATACACACACAAAGATGCTAAATAAAGTAAAAGAAAGAGAGGTACACAAGCAGCAGCTAATAAAAGTTAAAAGAGGGAAGCAATACACACACAAAGATGCTAAATAAAGTAAAAGAAAGAGAGGTACACCAGCAGCAGCTAATAAAAGTTAAAAGAGGGAAGCAATACACGGACAAAGATGCTAAATAAAGTAAAAGAAAGAGAGGTACACCAGCAGCAGCTAATAAAAGTTAAAAGAGGGAAGCAATACACGGACAAAGATGCTAAATAAAGTAAAAGAAAGAGAGGTACACCAGCAGCAGCTAATAAAAGTTAAAAGAGGGAAGCAATACATGGACAAAGATGCTAAATAAAGTAAAAGAAAGAGAGGTACACCAGCAGCTAATAAAAGTTAAAAGAGGGAAGCAATACACGGACAAAGATGCTAAATAAAGTAAAAGAAAGAGAGGTACACCACCAGCAGTTAATAAAAGTTAAAAGAGGGAAGCAATACACGGACAAAGATACTAAATAAAGCAAAAGAAAGAGAGGTACACAAGCAGCAGCTAATAAAAGTTAAAAGAGGGAAGCAATACACACACAAAGATGCTAAATAAAGTAAAAGAAAGAGAGGTACACCAGCAGCTAATAAAAGTTAAAAGAGGGAAGCAATACACGGACAAAGATACTAAATAAAGCAAAAGAAAGAGAGGTACACAAGCAGCAGCTAATAAAAGTTAAAAGGGAAGCAATACACGGACAAAGATACTAAATAAAGTAAAAGAAAGAGAGGTACACCAGCAGCTAATAAAAGTTAAAAGAGGGAAGCAATACACGGACAAAGATACTAAATAAAGCAAAAGAAAGAGAGGTACACAAGTAGCAGCTAATAAAAGTTAAAAGAGGGAAGCAATACACGGACAAAGATACTAAATAAACTAAAAGAAAGAGAGGTACACCAGCAGCAGCTAATAAAAGTTAAAAGAGGGAAGCAATACACACACAAAGATACTAAATAAAGCAAAAGAAAGAGAGGTACACAAGCAGCAGCTAATAAAAGTTAAAAGAGGGAAGCAATACACACACAAAGATACTAAATAAAGTAAAAGAAAGAGAGGTACACCAGCAGCTAATAAAAGTTAAAAGAGGGAAGCAATACACGGACAAAGATACTAAATAAAGCAAAAGAAAGAGAGGTACACAAGCAGCAGCTAATAAAAGTTAAAAGAGGGAGGCAATACACACACAAAGATACTAAATAAAGTAAAAGAAAGAGAGGTACACCAGCAGCTAATAAAAGTTAAAAGAGGGAAGCAATACACGGACAAAGATACTAAATAAAGCAAAAGAAAGAGAGGTACACAAGCAGCAGCTAATAAAAGTTAAAAGAGGGAAGCAATACACACACAAAGATACTAAATAAAGTAAAAGAAAGAGAGGTACACCAGCAGCTAATAAAAGTTAAAAGAGGGAAGCAATACATGGACAAAGATGCTAAATAAAGTAAAAGAAAGAGAGGTACACCAGCAGCTAATAAAAGTTAAAAGAGGGAAGCAATACATGGACAAAGATGCTAAATAAAGTAAAAGAAAGAGAGGTACACCAGCAGCAGCTAATAAAAGTTAAAAGAGGGAAGCAATACACGGACAAAGATGCTAAATAAAGTAAAAGAAAGAGAGGTACACAAGCAGCAGCTAATAAAAGTTAAAAGAGGGAAGCAATACACACACAAAGATGCTAAATAAAGTAAAAGAAAGAGAGCTACACCAGCAGCAGCTAATAAAAGTTAAAAGAGGGAACCAATACACACACAAAGATGCTAAATAAACTAAAAGAAAGAGAGGTACACCAGCAACTAATAAAAGTTAAAAGAGGGAAGCAATACACACACAAAGATGCTAAATAAACTAAAAGAAAGAGAGGTACACCAGCAGCTAATAAAAGTTAAAAGAGGGAAGCAATACACGGACAAAGATGCTAAATAAACTAAAAGAAAGAGAGGTACACAAGCAGCAGCTAATAAAAGTTAAAAGAGGGAAGCAATACACACACAAAGACGCTAAATAAAGTAAAAGAAAGAGAGGTACACCACCAGCAGTTAATAAAAGTTAAAAGAGGGAAGCAATACACACACAAAGATGCTAAATAAAGTAAAAGAAAGAGAGGTACACCAGCAGCAGCTAATAAAAGTTAAAAGAGGGAAGCAATACACGGACAAAGATGCTAAATAAAGTAAAAGAAAGAGAGGTACACCAGCAGCAGCTAATAAAAGTTAAAAGAGGGAAGCAATACACGGACAAAGATGCTAAATAAAGTAAAAGAAAGAGAGGTACACCAGCAGCAGCTAATAAAAGTTAAAAGAGGGAAGCAATACATGGACAAAGATGCTAAATAAAGTAAAAGAAAGAGAGGTACACCAGCAGCTAATAAAAGTTAAAAGAGGGAAGCAATACACGGACAAAGATGCTAAATAAAGTAAAAGAAAGAGAGGTACACCACCAGCAGTTAATAAAAGTTAAAAGAGGGAAGCAATACACGGACAAAGAT
The DNA here is from genome assembly GCA_030765065.1 of Deroplatys truncata. Classification (NCBI taxonomy): domain Eukaryota; kingdom Metazoa; phylum Arthropoda; class Insecta; order Mantodea; family Mantidae; genus Deroplatys; species Deroplatys truncata. Next base: position 182,976 of record JAUKNL010000218.1, read on the forward strand.
ACTAAATAAAGCAAAAGAAAGAGAGGTACACAAGCAGCAGCTAATAAAAGTTAAAAGAGGGAAGCAATACACACACAAAGATGCTAAATAAAGTAAAAGAAAGAGAGGTACACCAGCAGCTAATAAAAGTTAAAAGAGGGAAGCAATACACGGACAAAGATACTAAATAAAGCAAAAGAAAGAGAGGTACACAAGCAGCAGCTAATAAAAGTTAAAAGGGAAGCAATACACGGACAAAGATACTAAATAAAGTAAAAGAAAGAGAGGTACACCAGCAGCTAATAAAAGTTAAAAGAGGGAAGCAATACACGGACAAAGATACTAAATAAAGCAAAAGAAAGAGAGGTACACAAGTAGCAGCTAATAAAAGTTAAAAGAGGGAAGCAATACACGGACAAAGATACTAAATAAACTAAAAGAAAGAGAGGTACACCAGCAGCAGCTAATAAAAGTTAAAAGAGGGAAGCAATACACACACAAAGATACTAAATAAAGCAAAAGAAAGAGAGGTACACAAGCAGCAGCTAATAAAAGTTAAAAGAGGGAAGCAATACACACACAAAGATACTAAATAAAGTAAAAGAAAGAGAGGTACACCAGCAGCTAATAAAAGTTAAAAGAGGGAAGCAATACACGGACAAAGATACTAAATAAAGCAAAAGAAAGAGAGGTACACAAGCAGCAGCTAATAAAAGTTAAAAGAGGGAGGCAATACACACACAAAGATACTAAATAAAGTAAAAGAAAGAGAGGTACACCAGCAGCTAATAAAAGTTAAAAGAGGGAAGCAATACACGGACAAAGATACTAAATAAAGCAAAAGAAAGAGAGGTACACAAGCAGCAGCTAATAAAAGTTAAAAGAGGGAAGCAATACACACACAAAGATACTAAATAAAGTAAAAGAAAGAGAGGTACACCAGCAGCTAATAAAAGTTAAAAGAGGGAAGCAATACATGGACAAAGATGCTAAATAAAGTAAAAGAAAGAGAGGTACACCAGCAGCTAATAAAAGTTAAAAGAGGGAAGCAATACATGGACAAAGATGCTAAATAAAGTAAAAGAAAGAGAGGTACACCAGCAGCAGCTAATAAAAGTTAAAAGAGGGAAGCAATACACGGACAAAGATGCTAAATAAAGTAAAAGAAAGAGAGGTACACAAGCAGCAGCTAATAAAAGTTAAAAGAGGGAAGCAATACACACACAAAGATGCTAAATAAAGTAAAAGAAAGAGAGCTACACCAGCAGCAGCTAATAAAAGTTAAAAGAGGGAACCAATACACACACAAAGATGCTAAATAAACTAAAAGAAAGAGAGGTACACCAGCAGCAGCTAATAAAAGTTAAAAGAGGGAACCAATACACACACAAAGATGCTAAATAAAGTAAAAGAAAGACAGGTACACCAGCAGCAGCTAATAAAAGTTAAAAGAGGGAAGCAATACACACACAAAGATGCTAAATAAAGTAAAAGAGAAGTACACCAGCAGCAGCTAATAAAAGTTAAAAGAGGGAAGCAATACACACACAAAGATGCTAAATAAAGTAAAAGAAAGATAGGTACACCAGCAGCAGCTAATAAAAGTTAAAAGAGGGAACCAATACACACACAAAGATGCTAAATAAACTAAAAGAAAGAGAGGTACACCAGCAGCAGCTAATAAAAGTTAAAAGAGGGAAGCAATACACACACAAAGATGCTAAATAAACTAAAAGAAAAAGAGGTACACCAGCAGCAGCTAATAAAAGTTAAAAGAGGGAAGCAATACACACACAAAGATGCTAAATAAAGTAAAAGAAAGAGAAGTACACCAGCAGCAGCTAATAAAAGTTAAAAGAGGGAAGCAATACACACACAAAGATGCTAAATAAACTAAAAGAAAGAGAACTACACCAGCACCAGCTAATAAAAGTTAAAAGAGGGAAGGAATACACACACAAAGATGCTAAATAAAGTAAAAGAAAGAGAGGTACACCAGCAGCTAATAAAAGTTAAAAGAGGGAAGCAATACACACACAAAGATGCTAAATAAAGTAAAAGAAAGAGAGGTACACAAGCAGCAGCTAATAAAAGTTAAAAGAGGGAAGCAATACACACACAAAGATGCTAAATAAAGTAAAAGAAAGAGAGGTACACCAGCAGCAGCTAATAAAAGTTAAAAGAGGGAAGCAATACACGGACAAAGATGCTAAATAAAGTAAAAGAAAGAGAGGTACACCAGCAGCAGCTAATAAAAGTTAAAAGAGGGAAGCAATACACGGACAAAGATGCTAAATAAAGTAAAAGAAAGAGAGGTACACCAGCAGCAGCTAATAAAAGTTAAAAGAGGGAAGCAATACATGGACAAAGATGCTAAATAAAGTAAAAGAAAGAGAGGTACACCAGCAGCTAATAAAAGTTAAAAGAGGGAAGCAATACACGGACAAAGATGCTAAATAAAGTAAAAGAAAGAGAGGTACACCACCAGCAGTTAATAAAAGTTAAAAGAGGGAAGCAATACACGGACAAAGATACTAAATAAAGCAAAAGAAAGAGAGGTACACAAGCAGCAGCTAATAAAAGTTAAAAGAGGGAAGCAATACACACACAAAGATGCTAAATAAAGTAAAAGAAAGAGAGGTACACCAGCAGCTAATAAAAGTTAAAAGAGGGAAGCAATACACGGACAAAGATACTAAATAAAGCAAAAGAAAGAGAGGTACACAAGCAGCAGCTAATAAAAGTTAAAAGGGAAGCAATACACGGACAAAGATACTAAATAAAGTAAAAGAAAGAGAGGTACACCAGCAGCTAATAAAAGTTAAAAGAGGGAAGCAATACACGGACAAAGATACTAAATAAAGCAAAAGAAAGAGAGGTACACAAGTAGCAGCTAATAAAAGTTAAAAGAGGGAAGCAATACACGGACAAAGATACTAAATAAACTAAAAGAAAGAGAGGTACACCAGCAGCAGCTAATAAAAGTTAAAAGAGGGAAGCAATACACACACAAAGATACTAAATAAAGCAAAAGAAAGAGAGGTACACAAGCAGCAGCTAATAAAAGTTAAAAGAGGGAAGCAATACACACACAAAGATACTAAATAAAGTAAAAGAAAGAGAGGTACACCAGCAGCTAATAAAAGTTAAAAGAGGGAAGCAATACACGGACAAAGATACTAAATAAAGCAAAAGAAAGAGAGGTACACAAGCAGCAGCTAATAAAAGTTAAAAGAGGGAGGCAATACACACACAAAGATACTAAATAAAGTAAAAGAAAGAGAGGTACACCAGCAGCTAATAAAAGTTAAAAGAGGGAAGCAATACACGGACAAAGATACTAAATAAAGCAAAAGAAAGAGAGGTACACAAGCAGCAGCTAATAAAAGTTAAAAGAGGGAAGCAATACACACACAAAGATACTAAATAAAGTAAAAGAAAGAGAGGTACACCAGCAGCTAATAAAAGTTAAAAGAGGGAAGCAATACATGGACAAAGATGCTAAATAAAGTAAAAGAAAGAGAGGTACACCAGCAGCTAATAAAAGTTAAAAGAGGGAAGCAATACATGGACAAAGATGCTAAATAAAGTAAAAGAAAGAGAGGTACACCAGCAGCAGCTAATAAAAGTTAAAAGAGGGAAGCAATACACGGACAAAGATGCTAAATAAAGTAAAAGAAAGAGAGGTACACAAGCAGCAGCTAATAAAAGTTAAAAGAGGGAAGCAATACACACACAAAGATGCTAAATAAAGTAAAAGAAAGAGAGCTACACCAGCAGCAGCTAATAAAAGTTAAAAGAGGGAACCAATACACACACAAAGATGCTAAATAAACTAAAAGAAAGAGAGGTACACCAGCAACTAATAAAAGTTAAAAGAGGGAAGCAATACACACACAAAGATGCTAAATAAACTAAAAGAAAGAGAGGTACACCAGCAGCTAATAAAAGTTAAAAGAGGGAAGCAATACACGGACAAAGATGCTAAATAAACTAAAAGAAAGAGAGGTACACAAGCAGCAGCTAATAAAAGTTAAAAGAGGGAAGCAATACACACACAAAGACGCTAAATAAAGTAAAAGAAAGAGAGGTACACCACCAGCAGTTAATAAAAGTTAAAAGAGGGAAGCAATACACACACAAAGATGCTAAATAAACTAAAAGAAAGAGAGGTACACCACCAGCAGCTAATAAAAGTTAAAAGAGGGAAGCAATACACACACAAAGATACTAAATAAAGTAAAAGAAAGAGAGGTACACCAGCAGCTAATAAAAGTTAAAAGAGGGAAGCAATACACACACAAAGATGCTAAATAAACTAAAAGAAAGAGAACTACACCAGCAGCTAATAAAAGTTAAAAGAGGGAAGCAATACACACACAAAGATGCTAAATAAACTAAAAGAAAGAGAGGTACACCAGCAGCTAATAAAAGTTAAAAGAGGGAAGCAATACATACACAAAGATGCTAAATAAACTAAAAGAAAGACAGGTACACCAGCAGCAGCTAATAAAAGTTAAAAGAGGGAAGCAATACACACACAAAGATGCTAAATAAACTAAAAGAAAGAGAACTACACCAGCAGCAGCTAATAAAAGTTAAAAGAGGGAAGCAATACACACACATAGATGCTAAATAAACTAAAAGAAAGAGAGGTACACCAGCAGCAGCTAATAAAAGTTAAAAGAGGGAAGCAATACACACACATAGATGCTAAATAAACTAAAAGAAAGAGAGGTACACCAGCAGCAGCTAATAAAAGTTAAAAGAGGGAAGCAATACATACACAAAGATGCTAAATAAAGTAAAAGAAAGAGAGGTACACCAGCAGCTAATAAAAGTTAAAAGAGGGAAGCAATACACACACAAAGATGCTAAATAAACTAAAAGAAAGAGAACTACACCAGCAGCAGCTAATAAAAGTTAAAAGAGGGAAGCAATACACACACATAGATGCTAAATAAACTAAAAGAAAGAGAGGTACACCAGCAGCAGCTAATAAAAGTTAAAAGAGGGAAGCAATACACACACAAAGATGCTAAATAAACTAAAAGAAAGAGAGGTACACCAGCAGCAGATAATAAAAGTTAAAAGAGGGAAGCAATACACACACAAAGATGCTAAATAAAGTAAAAGAAAGAGAGCTACACCAGCAGCAGCTAATAAAAGTTAAAAGAGGGAACCAATACACACACAAAGATGCTAAATAAACTAAAAGAAAGAGAGGTACACCAGCAGCAGCTAATAAAAGTTAAAAGAGGGAACCAATACACACACAAAGATGCTAAATAAAGTAAAAGAAAGACAGGTACACCAGCAGCAGCTAATAAAAGTTAAAAGAGGGAAGCAATACACACACAAAGATGCTAAATAAAGTAAAAGAAAGAGAAGTACACCAGCAGCAGCTAATAAAAGTTAAAAGAGGGAAGCAATACACACACAAAGATGCTAAATAAAGTAAAAGAAAGATAGGTACACCAGCATTAGCTAATAAAAGTTAAAAGAGGGAACCAATACACACACAAAGATGCTAAATAAACTAAAAGAAAGAGAGGTACACCAGCAGCAGCTAATAAAAGTTAAAAGAGGGAAGCAATACACACACAAAGATGCTAAATAAACTAAAAGAAAAAGAGGTACACCAGCAGCAGCTAATAAAAGTTAAAAGAGGGAAGCAATACACACACAAAGATGCTAAATAAAGTAAAAGAAAGAGAAGTACACCAGCAGCAGCTAATAAAAGTTAAAAGAGGGAAGCAATACACACACAAAGATGCTAAATAAACTAAAAGAAAGAGAACTACACCAGCACCAGCTAATAAAAGTTAAAAGAGGGAAGGAATACACACACAAAGATGCTAAATAAAGTAAAAGAAAGAGAGGTACACCAGCAGCTAATAAAAGTTAAAAGAGGGAAGCAATACACGGACAAAGATGCTAAATAAAGTAAAAGAAAGAGAGGTACACCAGCAGCAGCTAATAAAAGTTAAAAGAGGGAAGCAATACACACACAAAGATGCTAAATAAACTAAAAGAAAGAGAGGTACACCAGCAGCAGCTAATAAAAGTTAAAAGAGGGAAGCAATACACACACAAAGATGCTAAATAAAGTAACAGAAAGAGAGGTACACCAGCAGCAGCTAAAAAAAGTTAAAAGAGGGAAGCAATACACACACAAAGATGCTAAATAAACTAAAAGAAAGAGAGGTACACCAGCAGCAGACAATAAAAGTTAAAAGAGGGAAGCAATACACACACAAAGATGCTAAATAAAGTAAAAGAAAGAGAGGTACACCAGCAGCAGCTAATAAAAGTTAAAAGAGGGAAGCAATACACACACAAAGATGCTAAATAAAGTAAAAGAAAGAGAGGTACACCAGCAGCAGCTAAAAAAAGTTAAAAGAGGGAAGCAATACACACACACAAAGATGCTAAATAAAGTAAAAGAAAGAGAGGTACACCAGCAGCAGCTAAAAAAAGTTAAAAGAGGGAAGCAATACACACACAAAGATGCTAAATAAACTAAAAGAAAGAGAGGTACACCAGCAGCAGACAATAAAAGTTAAAAGAGGGAAGCAATACACACACAAAGATGCTAAATAAACTAAAAGAAAGAGAACTACACCAGCAGCAGATAATAAAAGTTAAAAGAGGGAAGCAATACACACACAAAGATGCTAAATAAACTAAAAGAAAGAGAGGTACACCAGCAGCTAATAAAAGTTAAAAGAGGGAAGCAATACACACACAAAGATGCTAAATAAACTAAAAGAAAGAGAACTACACCAGCAGCTAATAAAAGTTAAAAGAGGGAAGCAATACACACACAAAGATGCTAAATAAACTAAAAGAAAGAGAGGTACACCAGCAGCTAATAAAAGTTAAAAGAGGGAAGCAATACACACACAAAGATGCTAAATAAACTAAAAGAAAGAGAACTACACCAGTAGCTAATAAAAGTTAAAAGAGGGAAGCAATACACACACAAAGATGCTAAATAAACTAAAAGAAAGAGAGGTACACCAGCAGCTAATAAAAGTTAAAAGAGGGAAGCAATACACACACAAAGATGCTAAATAAACTAAAAGAAAGAGAACTACACCAGCAGCAGCTAATAAAAGTTAAAAGAGGGAAGCAATACACACACATAGATGCTAAATAAACTAAAAGAAAGAGAGGTACACCAGCAGCAGCTAATAAAAGTTAAAAGAGGGAAGCAATACACACACAAAGATGCTAAATAAACTAAAAGAAAGAGAGGTACACCAGCAGCAGATAATAAAAGTTAAAAGAGGGAAGCAATACACACACAAAGATGCTAAATAAAGTAAAAGAAAGAGAGCTACACCAGCAGCAGCTAATAAAAGTTAAAAGAGGGAACCAATACACACACAAAGATGCTAAATAAACTAAAAGAAACAGAGGTACACCAGCAGCAGCTAATAAAAGTTAAAAGAGGGAACCAATACACACACAAAGATGCTAAATAAAGTAAAAGAAAGACAGGTACACCAGCAGCAGCTAATAAAAGTTAAAAGAGGGAAGCAATACACACACAAAGATGCTAAATAAAGTAAAAGAAAGAGAAGTACACCAGCAGCAGCTAATAAAAGTTAAAAGAGGGAAGCAATACACACACAAAGATGCTAAATAAAGTAAAAGAAAGATAGGTACACCAGCAGCAGCTAATAAAAGTTAAAAGAGGGAACCAATACACACACAAAGATGCTAAATAAACTAAAAGAAAGAGAGGTACACCAGCAGCATCTAATAAAAGTTAAAAGAGGGAAGCAATACACACACAAAGATGCTAAATAAACTAAAAGAAAAAGAGGTACACCATGAGCAGCTAATAAAAGTTAAAAGAGGGAAGCAATACACACACAAAGATGCTAAATAAAGTAAAAGAAAGAGAAGTACACCAGCAGCAGCTAATAAAATTTAAAAGAGGGAAGCAATACACACACAAAGATGCTAAATAAACTAAAAGAAAGAGAACTACACCAGCACCAGCTAATAAAAGTTAAAAGAGGGAAGCAATACACACACAAAGATGCTAAATAAAGTAAAAGAAAGAGAGGTACACCAGCAGCAGCTAATAAAAGTTAAAAGAGGGAAGCAATACACACACAAAGATGCTAAATAAACTAAAAGAAAGAGAACTACACCAGCACCAGCTAATAAAAGTTAAAAGAGGGAAGCAATACACACACAAAGATGCTAAATAAACTAAAAGAAAAAGAGGTACACCAGCAGCAGCTAATAAAAGTTAAAAGAGGGAAGCAATACACACACAAAGATGCTAAATAAAGTAAAAGAAAGAGAGGTACACCAGCAGCAGCTAATAAAAGTTAAAAGAGGGAAGCAATACACGGACAAAGATGCTAAATAAAGTAAAAGAAAGAGAGGTACACCAGCAGCAGCTAATAAAAGTTAAAAGAGGGAAGCAATACACGGACAAAGATGTTAAATAAAGTAAAAGAAAGAGAGGTACACCAGCAGCAGCTAATAAAAGTTAAAAGAGGGAAGCAATACATGGACAAAGATGCTAAATAAAGTAAAAGAAAGAGAGGTACACCAGCAGCTAATAAAAGTTAAAAGAGGGAAACAATACACGGACAAAGATGCTAAATAAAGTAAAAGAAAGAGAGGTACACCACCAGCAGTTAATAAAAGTTAAAAGAGGGAAGCAATACACGGACAAAGATACTAAATAAAGCAAAAGAAAGAGAGGTACACAAGCAGCAGCTAATAAAAGTTAAAAGAGGGAAGCAATACACACACAAAGATGCTAAATAAAGTAAAAGAAAGAGAGGTACACCAGCAGCTAATAAAAGTTAAAAGAGGGAAGCAATACACGGACAAAGATACTAAATAAAGCAAAAGAAAGAGAGGTACACAAGCAGCAGCTAATAAAAGTTAAAAGGGAAGCAATACACGGACAAAGACACTAAATAAAGTAAAAGAAAGAGAGGTACACCAGCAGCTAATAAAAGTTAAAAGAGGGAAGCAATACACGGACAAAGATACTAAATAAAGCAAAAGAAAGAGAGGTACACAAGCAGCAGCTAATAAAAGTTAAAAGAGGGAAGCAATACACGGACAAAGATACTAAATAAACTAAAAGAAAGAGAGGTACACCAGCAGCAGCTAATAAAAGTTAAAAGAGGGAAGCAATACACACACAAAGATACTAAATAAAGCAAAAGAAAGAGAGGTACACAAGCAGCAGCTAATAAAAGTTAAAAGAGGGAAGCAATACACACACAAAGATACTAAATAAAGTAAAAGAAAGAGAGGTACACCAGCAGCTAATAAAAGTTAAAAGAGGGAAGCAATACACGGACAAAGATACTAAATAAAGCAAAAGAAAGAGAGGTACACAAGCAGCAGCTAATAAAAGTTAAAAGAGGGAAGCAATACACACACAAAGATACTAAATAAAGTAAAAGAAAGAGAGGTACACCAGCAGCTAATAAAAGTTAAAAGAGGGAAGCAATACACGGACAAAGATACTAAATAAAGCAAAAGAAAGAGAGGTACACAAGCAGCAGCTAATAAAAGTTAAAAGAGGGAAGCAATACACACACAAAGATACTAAATAAAGTAAAAGAAAGAGAGGTACACCAGCAGCTAATAAAAGTTAAAAGAGGGAAGCAATACATGGACAAAGATGCTAAATAAAGTAAAAGAAAGAGAGGTACACCAGCAGCTAATAAAAGTTAAAAGAGGGAAGCAATAGATGGACAAAGATGCTAAATAAAGTAAAAGAAAGAGAGGTACACCAGCAGCAGCTAATAAAAGTTAAAAGAGGGAAGCAATACACGGACAAAGATGCTAAATAAAGTAAAAGAAAGAGAGGTACACAAGCAGCAGCTAATAAAAGTTAAAAGAGGGAAGCAATACACACACAAAGATGCTAAATAAAGTAAAAGAAAGAGAGCTACACCAGCAGCAGCTAATAAAAGTTAAAAGAGGGAAGCAATACACACACAAAGATACTAAATAAAGTAAAAGAAAGAGAGGTACACCAGCAGCTAATAAAAGTTAAAAGAGGGAAGCAATACACGGACAAAGATACTAAATAAAGCAAAAGAAAGAGAGGTACACAAGCAGCAGCTAATAAAAGTTAAAAGAGGGAAGCAATACACACACAAAGATACTAAATAAAGTAAAAGAAAGAGAGGTACACCAGCAGCTAATAAAAGTTAAAAGAGGGAAGCAATACACGGACAAAGATACTAAATAAAGCAAAAGAAAGAGAGGTACACAAGCAGCAGCTAATAAAAGTTAAAAGAGGGAAGCAATACACACACAAAGATACTAAATAAAGTAAAAGAAAGAGAGGTACACCAGCAGCTAATAAAAGTTAAAAGAGGGAAGCAATACATGGACAAAGATGCTAAATAAAGTAAAAGAAAGAGAGGTACACCAGCAGCTAATAAAAGTTAAAAGAGGGAAGCAATACATGGACAAAGATGCTAAATAAAGTAAAAGAAAGAGAGGTACACCAGCAGCAGCTAATAAAAGTTAAAAGAGGGAAGCAATACATGGACAAAGATGCTAAATAAAGTAAAAGAAAGAGAGGTACACAAGCAGCAGCTAATAAAAGTTAAAAGAGGGAAGCAATACACACACAAAGATGCTAAATAAAGTAAAAGAAAGAGAGCTACACCAGCAGCAGCTAATAAAAGTTAAAAGAGGGAACCAATACACACACAAAGATGCTAAATAAAGTAAAAGAAAGAGAGCTACACCAGCAGCAGCTAATAAAAGTTAAAAGAGGGAACCAATACACACACAAAGATGCTAAATAAACTAAAAGAAAGAGAGGTACACCAGCAACTAATAAAAGTTAAAAGAGGGAAGCAATACACACACAAAGATGCTAAATAAACTAAAAGAAAGAGAGGTACACCAGCAGCTAATAAAAGTTAAAAGAGGGAAGCAATACACGGACAAAGATGCTAAATAAACTAAAAGAAAGAGAGGTACACAAGCAGCAGCTAATAAAAGTTAAAAGAGGGAAGCAATACACACACAAAGATACTAAATAAAGTAAAAGAAAGAGAGGTACACCAGCAGCTAATAAAAGTTAAAAGAGGGAAGCAATACACACACAAAGACGCTAAATAAAGTAAAAGAAAGAGAGGTACACCACCAGCAGCTAATAAAAGTTAAAAGAGGGAAGCAATACACACACAAAGATACTAAATAAAGTAAAAGAAAGAGAGGTACACCAGCAGCTAATAAAAGTTAAAAGAGGGAAGCAATACACACACAAAGATGCTAAATAAACTAAAAGAAAGAGAACTACACCAGCAGCTAATAAAAGTTAAAAGAGGGAAGCAATACACACACAAAGATGCTAAATAAACTAAAAGAAAGAGAGGTACACCAGCAGCTAATAAAAGTTAAAAGAGGGAAGCAATACACACACATAGATGCTAAATAAACTAAAAGAAAGAGAGGTACACCAGCAGCAGCTAATAAAAGTTAAAAGAGGGAAGCAATACACACACAAAGATGCTAAATAAACTAAAAGAAAGAGAGGTACACCAGCAGCAGATAATAAAAGTTAAAAGAGGGAAGCAATACACACACAAAGATGCTAAATAAAGTAAAAGAAAGAGAGCTACACCAGCAGCAGCTAATAAAAGTTAAAAGAGGGAACCAATCCACACACAAAGATGCTAAATAAACTAAAAGAAAGAGAGGTACACCAGCAGCAGCTAATAGAAGTTAAAAGAGGGAACCAATACACACACAAAGATGCTAAATAAAGTAAAAGAAAGACAGGTACACCAGCAGCAGCTAATAAAAGTTAAAAGAGGGAAGCAATACACACACAAAGATGCTAAATAAAGTAAAAGAAAGAGAAGTACACCAGCAGCAGCTAATAAAAGTTAAAAGAGGGAAGCAATACACACACAAAGATGCTAAATAAAGTAAAAGAAAGATAGGTACACCAGCAGCAGCTAATAAAAGTTAAAAGAGGGAACCAATACACACACAAAGATGCTAAATAAACTAAAAGAAAGAGAGGTACACCAGCAGCAGCTAATAAAAGTTAAAAGAGGGAAGCAATACACACACAAAGATGCTAAATAAACTAAAAGAAAAAGAGGTACACCAGCAGCAGCTAATAAAAGTTAAAAGAGGGAAGCAATACACACACAAAGATACTAAATAAAGTAAAAGAAAGAGAGGTACACCAGCAGCTAATAAAAGTTAAAAGAGGGAAGCAATACATGGACAAAGATGCTAAATAAAGTAAAAGAAAGAGAGGTACACCAGCAGCTAATAAAAGTTAAAAGAGGGAAGCAATACATGGACAAACATGCTAAATAAAGTAAAAGAAAGAGAGGTACACCAGCAGCAGCTAATAAAAGTTAAAAGAGGGAACCAATACATGGACAAAGATGCTAAATAAAGTAAAAGAAAGAGAGGTACACAAGCAGCAGCTAATAAAAGTTAAAAGAGGGAAGCAATACACACACAAAGATGCTAAATAAAGTAAAAGAAAGAGAGCTACACCAGCAGCAGCTAATAAAAGTTAAAAGAGGGAACCAATACACACACAAAGATGCTAAATAAACTAAAAGAAAGAGAGGTACACCACCAGCAGTTAATAAAAGTTAAAAGAGGGAAGCAATACACACACAAAGATGCTAAATAAAGTAACAGAAAGAGAGGTACACCAGCAGCAGTTAATAAAAGTTAAAAGAGGGAAGCAATACACACACAAAGATGCTAAATAAAGTAAAAGAAAGAGAGGTACACAAGCAGCAGCTAATAAAAGTTAAAAGAGGGAAGCAATACACACACAAAGACGCTAAATAAAGTAAAAGAAAGAGAGGTACACCACCAGCAGCTAATAAAAGTTAAAAGAGGGAAGCAATACACACACAAAGATACTAAATAAAGTAAAAGGAAGAGAGGTACACCAGCAGCTAATAAAAGTTAAAAGAGGGAAGCAATACACACACAAAGATGCTAAATAAACTAAAAGAAAGAGAACTACACCAGCAGCTAATAAAAGTTAAAAGAGGGAAGCAATACACACACAAAGATGCTAAATAAACTAAAAGAAAGAGAGGTACACCAGCAGCTAATAAAAGTTAAAAGAGGGAAGCAATACACACACAAAGATGCTAAATAAACTAAAAGAAAGAGAGGTACACCAGCAGCTAATAAAAGTTAAAAGAGGGAAGCAATACACACACATGGATGCTAAATAAACTAAAAGAAAGAGAGGAACACCAGCAGCAGCTAATAAAAGTTAAAAGAGGGAAGCAATACACACACAAAGATGCTAAATAAACTAAAAGAAAGAGAGGTACACCAGCAGCAGATAATAAAAGTTAAAAGAGGGAAGCAAGACACACACAAAGATGCTAAATAAAGTAAAAGAAAGAGAGCTACACCAGCAGCAGCTAATAAAAGTTAAAAGAGGGAAGCAATACACACACAAAGATGCTAAATAAACTAAAAGAAAGAGAACTACACCAGCAGCTAATAAAAGTTAAAAGAGGGAAGCAATACACACACAAAGATGCTAAATAAACTAAAAGAAAGAGAGGTACACCAGCAGCTAATAAAAGTTAAAAGAGGGAAGCAATACACACACATAGATGCTAAATAAACTAAAAGAAAGAGAGGTACACCAGCAGCAGCTAATAAAAGTTAAAAGAGGGAAGCAATACACACACAAAGATGCTAAATAAACTAAAAGAAAGAGAGGTACACCAGCAGCAGATAATAAAAGTTAAAAGAGGGAAGCAATACACACACAAAGATGCTAAATAAAGTAAAAGAAAGAGAGCTACACCAGCAGCAGCTAATAAAAGTTAAAAGAGGGAACCAATCCACACACAAAGATGCTAAATAAACTAAAAGAAAGAGAGGTACACCAGCAGCAGCTAATAGAAGTTAAAAGAGGGAACCAATACACACACAAAGATGCTAAATAAAGTAAAAGAAAGACAGGTACACCAGCAGCAGCTAATAAAAGTTAAAAGAGGGAAGCAATACACACACAAAGATGCTAAATAAAGTAAAAGAAAGAGAAGTACACCAGCAGCAGCTAATAAAAGTTAAAAGAGGGAAGCAATACACACACAAAGATGCTAAATAAAGTAAAAGAAAGATACGTATACCAGCAGCAGCTAATAAAAGTTAAAAGAGGGAACCAATACACACACAAAGATGCTAAATAAACTAAAAGAAAGAGAGGTACACCAGCAGCAGCTAATAAAAGTTAAAAGAGGGAAGCAATACACACACAAAGATGCTAAATAAACTAAAAGAAAAAGAGGTACACCAGCAGCAGCTAATAAAAGTTAAAAGAGGGAAGCAATACACACACAAAGATACTAAATAAAGTAAAAGAAAGAGAGGTACACCAGCAGCTAATAAAAGTTAAAAGAGGGAAGCAATACATGGACAAAGATGCTAAATAAAGTAAAAGAAAGAGAGGTACACCAGCAGCTAATAAAAGTTAAAAGAGGGAAGCAATACATGGACAAACATGCTAAATAAAGTAAAAGAAAGAGAGGTACACCAGCAGCAGCTAATAAAAGTTAAAAGAGGGAACCAATACATGGACAAAGATGCTAAATAAAGTAAAAGAAAGAGAGGTACACAAGCAGCAGCTAATAAAAGTTAAAAGAGGGAAGCAATACACACACAAAGATGCTAAATAAAGTAAAAGAAAGAGAGCTACACCAGCAGCAGCTAATAAAAGTTAAAAGAGGGAACCAATACACACACAAAGATGCTAAATAAACTAAAAGAAAGAGAGGTACACCACCAGCAGTTAATAAAAGTTAAAAGAGGGAAGCAATACACACACAAAGATGCTAAATAAAGTAACAGAAAGAGAGGTACACCAGCAGCAGTTAATAAAAGTTAAAAGAGGGAAGCAATACACACACAAAGATGCTAAATAAAGTAAAAGAAAGAGAGGTACACAAGCAGCAGCTAATAAAAGTTAAAAGAGGGAAGCAATACACACACAAAGACGCTAAATAAAGTAAAAGAAAGAGAGGTACACCACCAGCAGCTAATAAAAGTTAAAAGAGGGAAGCAATACACGGACAAAGATGCTAAATAAAGTAAAAGAAAGAGAGGTACACCAGCAGCAGCTAATAAAAGTTAAAAGAGGGAAGCAATACACGGACAAAGATGCTAAATAAAGTAAAAGAAAGAGAGGTACACCAGCAGCAGCTAATAAAAGTTAAAAGAGGGAAGCAATACATGGACAAAGATGCTAAATAAAGTAAAAGAAAGAGAGGTACACCAGCAGCTAATAAAAGTTAAAAGAGGGAAGCAATACACGGACAAAGATGCTAAATAAAGTAAAAGAAAGAGAGGTACACCACCAGCAGTTAATAAAAGTTAAAAGAGGGAAGCAATACACGGACAAAGATACTAAATAAAGCAAAAGAAAGAGAGGTACACAAGCAGCAGCTAATAAAAGTTAAAAGAGGGAAGCAATACACACACAAAGATGCTAAATAAAGTAAAAGAAAGAGAGGTACACCAGCAGCTAATAAAAGTTAAAAGAGGGAACCAATACACGGACAAAGATACTAAATAAAGCAAAAGAAAGAGAGGTACACAAGCAGCAGCTAATAAAAGTTAAAAGAGGGAACCAATACACACACAAAGATGCTAAATAAAGTAAAAGAAAGAGAAGTACACCAGCAGCTAATAAAAGTTAAAAGAGGGAAGCAATACACGGACAAAGATGCTAAATAAAGTAAAAGAAAGAGAGGTACACCAGCAGCTAATAAAAGTTAAAAGAGGGAAGCAATACACGGACAAAGATGCTAAATAAAGTAAAAGAAAGAGAAGTACACCAGCAGCTAATAAAAGTTAAAAGAGGGAAGCAATACACACACAAAGATGCTAAATAAAGTAAAAGAAAGAGAGGTACACCAGCAGCAGCTAATAAAAGTTAAAAGAGGGAAGCAATACACACACAAAGATGCTAAATAAAGTAAAAGAAAGAGAGGTACACCAGCAGCTAATAAAAGTTAAAAGAGGGAACCAATACACACACAAAGATGCTAAATAAACTAAAACAAAGAGAGGTACACCAGCAGCTAATAAAAGTTAAAAGAGGGAACCAATACACACACAAAGATGCTAAATAAAGTAAAAGAAAGAGAGGTACACCAGCAGCAGCTAATAAAAGTTAAAAGAGGGAAGCAATACACACACAAAGATGCTAAATAAAGTAAAAGAAAGAGAGGTACACCAGCAGCAGCTAATAAAAGTTAAAAGAGGGAAGCAATACACACACAAAGATGCTAAATAAAGTAAAAGAAAGAGAGGTACACCAGCAGCAGCTAATAAAAGTTAAAAGAGGGAAGCAATACACACACAAAGATGCTAAATAAAGTAACAGAAAGAGAGGTACACCAGCAGCAGCTAATAAAAGTTAAAAGAGGGAAACAATACACGGACAAAGATGCTAAATAAAGTAAAAGAAAGAGAGGTACACCAGCAGCTAATAAAAGTTAAAAGAGGGAAGCAATACACGGACAAAGATGCTAAATAAAGTAAAAGAAAGAGAGGTACACCAGCAGCAGCTAATAAAAGTTAAAAGAGGGAAGCAATACACACACAAAGATGCTAAATAAACTAAAAGAAAGAGAGGTACACCAGCAGCAGCTAATAAAAGTTAAAAGAGGGAAGCAATACACACACAAAGATGCTAAATAAAGTAACAGAAAGAGAGGTACACCAGCAGCAGCTAAAAAAAGTTAAAAGAGGGAAGCAATACACACACAAAGATGCTAAATAAACTAAAAGAAAGAGAGGTACACCAGCAGCAGACAATAAAAGTTAAAAGAGGGAAGCAATACACACACAAAGATGCTAAACAAACTAAAAGAAAGAGAACTACACCAGCAGCTAATAAAAGTTAAAAGAGGGAAGCAATACACACACAAAGATGCTAAATAAACTAAAAGAAAGAGAGGTACACCAGCAGCTAATAAAAGTTAAAAGAGGGAAGCAATACACACACAAAGATGCTAAATAAACTAAAAGAAAGAGAACTACACCAGCAGCAGCTAATAAAAGTTAAAAGAGGGAAGCAATACACACACATAGATGCTAAATAAACTAAAAGAAAGAGAGGTACACCAGCAGCAGCTAATAAAAGTTAAAAGAGGGAAGCAATACACACACAAAGATGCTAAATAAACTAAAAGAAAGAGAGGTACACCAGCAGCAGATAATAAAAGTTAAAAGAGGGAAGCAATACACACACAAAGATGCTAAATAAAGTAAAAGAAAGAGAGCTACACCAGCAGCAGCTAATAAAAGTTAAAAGAGGGAACCAATACACACACAAAGATGCTAAATAAACTAAAAGAAAGAGAGGTACACCAGCAGCAGCTAATAAAAGTTAAAAGAGGGAACCAATACACACACAAAGATGCTAAATAAAGTAAAAGAAAGACAGGTACACCAGCAGCAGCTAATAAAAGTTAAAAGAGGGAAGCAATACACACACAAAGATGCTAAATAAAGTAACAGAAAGAGAGGTACACCAGCAGCAGCTAATAAAAGTTAAAAGAGGGAAGCAATACACACACAAAGATGCTAAATAAACTAAAAGAAAGAGAGGTACACCAGCAGCAGCTAATAAAAGTTAAAAGAGGGAAGCAATACACACACAAAGATGCTAAATAAAGTAAAAGAAAGAGAAGTACACCAGCAGCAGCTAATAAAAGTTAAAAGAGGGAAGCAATACACACACAAAGATGCTAAATAAAGTAAAAGAAAGAGAGGTACACCAGCAGCTAATAAAAGTTAAAAGAGGGAAGCAATACACACACAAAGATGCTAAATAAAGTAAAAGAAAGAGAGGTACACCAGCAGCTAATAAAAGTTAAAAGAAGGAAGCAATACACGGACAAAGATGCTAAATAAAGTAAAAGAAAGAGAGGTACACCACCAGCAGTTAATAAAAGTTAAAAGAGGGAAGCAATACACGGACAAAGATACTAAATAAAGCAAAAGAAAGAGAGGTACACAAGCAGCAGCTAATAAAAGTTAAAAGAGGGAAGCAATACACACACAAAGATGCTAAATAAAGTAAAAGAAAGAGAGGTACACCAGCAGCAGCTAATAAAAGTTAAAAGAGGGAAGCAATACACACACAAAGATGCTAAATAAAGTAAAAGAAAGAGAGGTACACCAGCAGCTAATAAAAGTTAAAAGAGGGAAGCAATACACGGACAAAGATGCTAAATAAAGTAAAAGAAAGAGAGGTACACCACCAGCAGTTAATAAAAGTTAAAAGAGGGAAGCAATACACGGACAAAGATACTAAATAAAGCAAAAGAAAGAGAGGTACACAAGCAGCAGCTAATAAAAGTTAAAAGAGGGAAGCAATACACACACAAAGATGCTAAATAAAGTAAAAGAAAGAGAGGTACACCAGCAGCTAATAAAAGTTAAAAGAGGGAAGCAATACACGGACAAAGATACTAAATAAAGCAAAAGAAAGAGAGGTACACCAGCAGCTAATAAAAGTTAAAAGAGGGAAGCAATACATGGACAAAGATGCTAAATAAAGTAAAAGAAAGAGAGGTACACCAGCAGCAGCTAATAAAAGTTAAAAGAGGGAAGCAATACACGGACAAAGATGCTAAATAAAGTAAAAGAAAGAGAGGTACACAAGCAGCAGCTAATAAAAGTTAAAAGAGGGAAGCAATACATGGACAAAGATGCTAAATAAAGTAAAAGAAAGAGAGGTACACCAGCAGCAGCTAATAAAAGTTAAAAGAGGGAAGCAATACACGGACAAAGATGCTAAATAAAGTAAAAGAAAGAGAGGTACACCAGCAACTAATAAAAGTTAAAAGAGGGAAGCAATAAACACACAAAGATGCTAAATAAACTAAAAGAAAGAGAGGTACACCAGCAGCTAATAAAAGTTAAAAGAGGGAAGCAATACACGGACAAAGATGCTAAATAAACTAAAAGAAAGAGAGGTACACAAGCAGCAGCTAAAAAAAGTAAAAAGAGGGAAGCAATACACACACAAAGACGCTAAATAAAGTAAAAGAAAGAGAGGTACACCACCAGCAGCTAATAAAAGTTAAAAGAGGGAAGCAATACACACACAAAGATGCTAAATAAAGTAAAAGAAACAGAGGTACACCACCAGCAGTTAATAAAAGTTAAAAGAGGGAAGCAATACACACACAAAGATGCTAAATAAACTAAAAGAAAGAGAGGTACACCAGCAGCAGCTAATAAAAGTTAAAAGAGGGAAGCAATACACGGACAAAGATGCTAAATAAACTAAAAGAAAGAGAGGTACACAAGCAGCAGCTAATAAAAGTTAAAAGAGGGAAGCAATACACACACAAAGATGCTAAATAAAGTAAAAGAAAGAGAGGTACACCACCAGCAGCTAATAAAAGTTAAAAGAGGGAAGCAATACACACACAAAGATGCTAAATAAAGTAAAAGAAAGAGAGGTACACCAGCAGCAGCTAATAAAAGATAAAAGAGGGAAGCAATACACGGACAAAGATGCTAAATAAAGTAAAAGAAAGAGAGGTACACCAGCAGCTAATAAAAGTTAAAAGAGGGAAGCAATACACACACAAAGATGCTAAATAAAGTAAAAGAAAGAGAGGTACACCAGCAGCAGCTAATAAAAGTTAAAAGAGGGAAGCAATACATGGACAAAGATGCTAAATAAAGTAAAAGAAAGAGAGGTACAACACCAGCAGTTAATAAAAGTTAAAAGAGGGAAGCAATACACACACAAAGATACTAAATAAACTAAAAGAAAGAGAGGTACACCAGCAGCAGCTAATAAAAGTTAAAAGAGGGAAGCAATACACGGACAAAGATGCTAAATAAACTAAAAGAAAGAGAGGTACACAAGCAGCAGCTAATAAAAGTTAAAAGAGGGAAGCAATACACACACAAAGATGCTAAATAAAGTAAAAGAAAGAGAGGTACACCACCAGCAGCTAATAAAAGTTAAAAGAGGGAACCAATACACACACAAAGATGCTAAATAAAGTAAAAGAAAGAGAGGTACACCAACAGCAGCTAATAAAAGTTAAAAGAGGGAAGCAATACACGGACAAAGATGCTAAATAAACTAAAAGAAAGAGAGCTACACCAGCAGCAGCTAATAAAAGTTAAAAGAGGGAAGCAATACACGGACAAAGATCCTAAATAAAGTAAAAGAAAGAGAGGTACACCACCAGCAGCTAATAAAAGTTAAAAGAGGGAAGCAATACACGGACAAAGATCCTAAATAAAGTAAAAGAAAGAGAGCTACACCAGCTGCAGCTAATAAAAGTTAAAAGAGGGAAGCAATACACGGACAAAGATCCTAAATAAAGTAAAAGAAAGAGAGGTACACCAGCTGCAGCTAATAAAAGTTAAAAGAGGGAAGCAATACATGGACAAAGATCCTAAATAAACTAAAAGAAAGAGAGCTACACCAGCAGCAGCTAATAAAAGTTAAAAGAGGGAAGCAATACACGGACAAAGATCCTAAATAAACTAAAAGAAAGAGAGCTACACCAGCAGCAGCTAATAAAAGTTAAAAGAGGGAAGCAATACACGGACAAAGATCCTAAATAAAGTAAAAGAAAGAGAGGTACACCAGCTGCAGCTAATAAAAGTTAAAAGAGGGAAGCAATACATGGACAAAGATGGTAAATAAAGTAAAAGAAAGAGAGGTACACCAGCAGCAGCTAATAAAAGTTAAAAGAGGGAAGCAATACACGGACAAAGATGCTAAATAAACTAAAAGAAAGAGAACTACACCAGCAGCAGCTAATAAAAGTTAAAAGAGGGAAGCAATACACACACATAGATGCTAAATAAACTAAAAGAAAGAAAGGTACACCAGCAGCAACTAATAAAAGTTAAAAGAGGGAAGCAATACACACACAAAGATGCTAAATAAACTAAAAGAAAGAGAGGTACACCAGCAGCAACTAATAAAAGTTAAAAGAGGGAAGCAATACACACACAAAGATGCTAAATAAACTAAAAGAAAGAGAACTACACCAGCAGCAGCTAATAAAAGTTAAAAGAGGGAAGCAATACACACACAAAGATGCTAAATATACTAAAAGAAAGAGAACTACACGAGCAGCAGCTAATAAAAGTTAAAAGAGGGAAGCAATACACACACATAGATGCTAAATAAACTAAAAGAAAGAGAGGTACACCAGCAGCAGCTAATAAAAGTTAAAAGAGGGAAGCAATACACACACAAAGATGCTAAATAAACTAAAAGAAAGAGAGGTACACCAGCAGCAGCTAATAAAAGTTAAAAGAGGGAAGCAATACACACACAAAGATGCTAAATAAAGTAAAAGATAGAGAGGTACACCAGCAGCAGCTAATAAAAGTTAAAAGAGGGAAGCAATACACATACAAAGATGCTATATAAACTAAAAGAAACAGAGGTACACCAGCAGCAGCTAATAAAAGTTAAAAGAGGGAAGCAATACACGGACAAAGATCCTAAATAAAGTAAAACAAAGAGAAGTACACCAGCAGCAGCTAATAAAAGTTAAAAGAGGGAAGCAATACACACACAAAGATGCTAAATAAACTAAAAGAAAGAGAGCTACACCAGCAGCAGCTAATAAAAGTTAAAAGAGGGAACCAATACACACACAAAGATGCTAAATAAAGGAAAAGAAAGAGAGGTACACCAGCAGCTAATAAAAGTTAAAAGAGGGAAGCAATACATGTTATAGATGCTAAATAAACTAAAAGAAAGAGAGGTACACCACCAGCAGCTAATAAAAGTTAAAAGAGGGAAACAATACACACACAAATATGATAAATAAAGTAAAAGAAAAAGAGGTACACCAGCAGCAGCTAATAAAAGTTAAAAGAGGGAAGCAATACATGTTATAGATGCTAAATAAACTAAAAGAAAGAGAGGTACACCACCAGCAGCTAATAAAAGTTAAAAGAAGGAAGCAATACACACACAAAGATGCTAAATAAAGTAAAAGAAAGAGAGGTACACCAGCAGCAGCTAATAAAAGTTAAAAGAGGGAAGCAATACACACACAAAGATGCTAAATAAACTAAAAGAAAGAGAGGTACACCAGCAGCAGCTAATAAAAGTTAAAAGAGGGAAGCAATACACGGACAAAGATCCTAAATAAAGTAAAAGAAAGAGAAGTACACCAGCAGCAGCTAATAAAAGTTAAAAGAGGGAAGCAATACACACACAAAGTTGCTAAATAAACTAAAAGAAAGAGAGGTACACCAGCAGCAGCTAATAAAAGTTAAAAGAGGGAAGCAATACACGGACAAAGATCCTAAATAAAGTAAAACAAAGAGAAGTACACCAGCAGCAGCTAATAAAAGTTAAAAGAGGGAAGCAATACACACACAAACATGCTAAATAAACTAAAAGAAAGAGAGGTACACCAGCAGCAGCTAATAAAAGTTAAAAGAGGGAAGCAATACATGGACAAAGATACTAAATAAACTAAAAGAAAGAGATGTACACCAGCAGCAGCTAATAAAAGTTAAAAGAGGGAAGCAATACACACACAAAGATGCTAAATAAAGTAAAAGAAAGAGAAGTACACCAGCAGCAGCTAATAAAAGTTAAAAGAGGGAAGATACACACACAAAGATGCTAAATAAACTAAAAGAAAGAGAGCTACACCAGCAGCAGCTAATAAAAGTTAAAAGAGGGAAGCAATACACACACAAAGATGCTAAATAAAGGAAAAGAAAGAGAGGTACACCAGCAGCTAATAAAAGTTAAAAGAGGGAAGCAATACATGTTATAGATGCTAAATAAACTAAAAGAAAGAGAGGTACACCACCAGCAGCTAATAAAAGTTAAAAGAGGGAAGCAATACACACACAAAGATGCTAAATAAACTAAAAGAAAGAGAGGTACACCAGCAGCAGCTAATAAAAGTTAAAAGAGGGAAGCAATACACACACAAAGATGCTAAATAAACTAAAAGAAAGAGAACTACACCAGCACCAGCTAATAAAAGTTAAAAGAGGGAAGGAATACACACACAAAGATGCTAAATAAACTAAAAGAAAGAGAGGTACACCAGCAGCTAATAAAAGTTAAAAGAGGGAAGCAATACACGGACAAAGATGCTAACTAAAGTAAAAGAAAGAGAGGTACACCAGCAGCTAATAAAAGTTAAAAGAGGGAAGCAATACACGGACAAAGATGCTAAATAAAGTAAAAGAAAGAGAGGTACACCAGCAGCAGCTAATAAAAGTTAAAAGAGGGAAGCAATACACACACAAAGATGCTAAATAAAGTAAAAGAAAGAGAGGTACACCAGCAGCTAATAAAAGTTAAAAGAGGGAAGCAATACACGGACAAAGATGCTAAATAAAGTAAAAGAAAGAGAGGTACACCAGCAGCTAATAAAAGTTAAAAGAGGGAAGCAATACACACACAAAGATGCTAAATAAAGTAAAAGAAAGAGAGGTACACCAGCAGCAGCTAATAAAAGTTAAAAGAGGGAAGCAATACACGGACAAAGATGCTAAATAAAGTAAAAGAAAGAGAGGTACACAAGCAGCAGCTAATAAAAGTTAAAAGAGGGAAGCAATACATGGACAAAGATGCTAAATAAAGTAAAAGAAAGAGAGGTACACCAGCAGCTAATAAAAGTTAAAAGAGGGAAGCAATACACGGACAAAGATGCTAAATAAAGTAAAAGAAAGAGAGGTACACAAGCAGCAGCTAATAAAAGTTAAAAGAGGGAAGCAATACACGGACAAAGATACTAAATAAAGTAAAAGAAAGAGAGGTACAGCAGCAGCTAATAAAAGTTAAAAGAGGGAAGGAATACACACACAAAGATGCTAAATAAAGTAAAAGAAAGAGAGGTACACAAGCAGCTAATAAAAGTTAAAAGAGGGAAGCAATACACACACAAAGATGCTAAATAAACTAAAAGAAAGAGAACTACACCAGCACCAGCTAATAAAAGTTAAAAGAGGGAAGGAATACACACACAAAGATGCTAAATAAAGTAAAAGAAAGAGAGGTACACCAGCAGCTAATAAAAGTTAAAAGAGGGAAGCAATACACACACAAAGATGCTAAATAAAGTAAAAGAAAGAGAGGTACACCAGCAGCAGCTAATAAAAGTTAAAAGAGGGAAGCAATACACGGACAAAGATGCTAAATAAAGTAAAAGAAAGAGAGCTACACCAGCAGCAGCTAATAAAAGTTAAAAGAGGGAAGCAATACATGGACAAAGATGCTAAATAAAGTAAAAGAAAGAGAGGTACAGCAGCAGCTAATAAAAGTTAAAAGAGGGAAGGAATACACACACAAAGATGCTAAATAAACTAAAAGAAAGAGAACTACACCAGCACCAGCTAATAAAAGTTAAAAGAGGGAAGGAATACACACACAAAGATGCTAAATAAAGTAAAAGAAAGAGAGGTACACCAGCAGCTAATAAAAGTTAAAAGAGGGAAGCAATACACACACAAAGATGCTAAATAAAGTAAAAGAAAGAGAGGTACACCAGCAGCAGCTAATAAAAGTTAAAAGAGGGAAGCAATACACGGACAAAGATCCTAAATAAAGTAAAAGAAAGAGAGCTACACCAGCAGCAGCTAATAAAAGTTAAAAGAGGGAAGCAATACATGGACAAAGATGCTAAATAAAGTAAAAGAAAGAGAGGTACACCAGCAGCAGCTAATAAAAGTTAAAAGAAGGAAGCAATACACACACAAAGATGCTAAATAAAGTAAAAGAAAGAGAACTACACCAGCAGCAGCTAATAAAAGTTAAAAGAGGGAAGCAATACACACACAAAGATGCTAAATAAAGTAAAAGAAAGAGAGGTACACCAGCAGCAGCTAATAAAATTTAAAAGAGGGAAGCAATACACACACAAAGATGCTAAATAAAGTAAAAGAAAGAGAGGTACACCAGCAGCAGCTAATAAAAGTTAAAAGAGGGAAGCAATACACGGACAAAGATGCTAAATAAAGTAAAAGAAAGAGAGGTACACCAGCAGCAGCTAATAAAAGTTAAAAGAGGGAAGCAATACACACACAAAGATGCTAAATAAAGTAAAAGAAAGAGAGGTACACCAGCAGCAGCTAATAAAAGTTAAAAGAGGGAAGCAATACACGGACAAAGATGCTAAATAAAGTAAAAGAAAGAGAGGTACACCAGCAGCAGCTAATAAAAGTTAAAAGAGGGAAGCAATACACACACAAAGATGCTAAATAAAGTAAAAGAAAGAGAGGTACACCAGCAGCAGCTAATAAAAGTTAAAAGAGGGAAGCAATACACACACAAAGATGCTAAATAAAGTAAAAGAAAGAGAGGTACACCAGCAGCAGCTAATAAAAGTTAAAAGAGGGAAGCAATACACGGACAAAGATGCTAAATAAAGTAAAAGAAAGAGAGGTACACCAGCAGCAGCTAATAAAAGTTAAAAGAGGGAAGCAATACATGGACAAAGATGCTAAATAAAGTAAAAGAAAGAGAGGTACACCACCAGCAGTTA
The DNA here is from genome assembly GCA_030765065.1 of Deroplatys truncata. NCBI lineage: Eukaryota > Metazoa > Arthropoda > Insecta > Mantodea > Mantidae > Deroplatys > Deroplatys truncata. The sequence goes on from JAUKNL010000218.1 coordinate 208,505, forward strand.
ATAAAAGTTAAAAGAGGGAAGCAATACACGGACAAAGATGCTAAATAAAGTAAAAGAAAGAGAGGTATACAAGCAGCAGCTAATAAAAGTTAAAAGAGGGAAGCAATACATGGACAAAGATGCTAAATAAAGTAAAAGAAAGAGAGGTACACCAGCAGCAGCTAATAAAAGTTAAAAGAGGGAAGCAATACACGGATAAAGATACTAAATAAAGCAAAAGAAAGAGAGGTACACAAGCAGCAGCTAATAAAAGTTAAAAGAGGGAAGCAATACACGGACAAAGATGCTAAATAAAGTAAAAGAAAGAGAGGTACACCAGCAGCAGCTAATAAAAGTTAAAAGAGGGAAGCAATACACGGACAAAGATGCTAAATAAAGTAAAAGAAAGAGAGGTACACCACCAGCAGTTAATAAAAGTTAAAAGAGGGAAGCAATACACACACAAAGATACTAAATAAACTAAAAGAAAGAGAGGTACACCAGCAGCAGCTAATAAAAGTTAAAAGAGGGAAGCAATACACGGACAAAGATGCTAAATAAACTAAAAGAAAGAGAGGTACACAAGCAGCAGCTAATAAAAGTTAAAAGAGGGAAGCAATACACACACAAAGATGCTAAATAAAATAAAAGAAAGAGAGGTACACCACCAGCAGCTAATAAAAGTTAAAAGAGGGAAGCAATACACACACAAAGATGCTAAATAAAGTAAAAGAAAGAGAGGTACACCAGCAGCAGCTAATAAAAGTTAAAAGAGGGAAGCAATACACGGACAAAGATGCTAAATAAAGTAAAAGAAAGAGAGGTACACCAGCAGCAGCTAACAAAAGTTAAAAGAGGGAAGCAATACACGGACAAAGATGCTAAATAAAGTAAAAGAAAGAGAGGTACACCAGCAGCAGCTAATAAAAGTTAAAAGAGGGAAGCAATACATGGACAAAGATGCTAAATAAAGTAAAAGAAAGAGAGGTACACCACCAGCAGTTAATAAAAGTTAAAAGAGGGAAGCAATACACACACAAAGATACTAAATAAACTAAAAGAAAGAGAGGTACACCAGCAGCAGCTAATAAAAGTTAAAAGAGGGAAGCAATACACGGACAAAGATGCTAAATAAACTAAAAGAAAGAGAGGTACACAAGGAGCAGCTAATAAAAGTTAAAAGAGGGAAGCAATACACACACAAAGATGCTAAATAAAGTAAAAGAAAGAGAGGTACACCACCAGCAGCTAATAAAAGTTAAAAGAGGGAACCAATACACACACAAAGATGCTAAATAAAGTAAAAGAAAGAGAGGTACACCAGCAGCAGCTAATAAAAGTTAAAAGAGGGAAGCAATACACGTACAAAGATGCTAAATAAACTAAAAGAAAGAGAGCTACACCAGCAGCAGCTAATAAAAGTTAAAAGAGGGAAGCAATACACGGACAAAGATCCTAAATAAAGTAAAAGAAAGAGAGGTACACCAGCAGCAGCTAATAAAAGTTAAAAGAGGGAAGCAATACATGGACAAAGATGCTAAATAAAGTAAAAGAAAGAGAGGTACACCAGCAGCAGCTAATAAAAGTTAAAAGAGGGAAGCAATACACACACATAGATGCTAAATAAACTAAAAGAAAGAGAGGTACACCAGCAGCAGCCAATAAAAGTTAAAAGAGGCAAGCAATACACACACAAAGATGCTAAATAAACTAAAAGAAAGAGAGGTACACCAGCAGCAGATAATAAAAGTTAAAAGAGGGAAGCAATACACACACAAAGATGCTAAATAAAGTAAAAGAAAGAGAGGTACACCAGCAGCAGCTAATAAAAGTTAAAAGAGGGAAGCAATACACACACAAAGATGCTATATAAACTAAAAGAAAGAGAGGTACACCAGCAGCAGCTAATAAAAGTTACAAGAGGGAAGCAATACACGGACAAAGATCCTAAATAAAGTAAAACAAAGAGAAGTACACCAGCAGCAGCTAATAAAAGTTAAAAGAGGGAACCAATACACACACAAAGATGCTAAATAAACTAAAAGAAAGAGAGCTACACCAGCAGCTAATAAAAGTTAAAAGAGGGAAGCAATACACACACAAAGATGCTAAATAAACTAAAAGAAAGAGAGCTACACCAGCAGCTAATAAAAGTTAAAATAGGGAACCAATACACACACAAAGATGCAAAATAAACTAAAAGAAAGAGAGGTACACCAGCAGCAGCTAATAAAAGTTAAAAGAGGGAAGCAATACACACACAAAGATGCTAAATAAACTAAAAGAAAGAGATGTACACCAGCAGCAGCTAATAAAAGTTAAAAGAGGGAAGCAATACACACACATGGATGCTAAATAAACTAAAAGAAAGAGAGCTACACCAGCAGCAGCTAATAAAAGTTAAAAGAGGGAACCAATACACACACAAAGATGCTAAATAAACTAAAAGAAAGAGAAGTACACCAGCAGCAGCTAATAAAAGTTAAAAGAGGGAACCAATACACACACAAAGATGCTAAATAAAGTAAAAGAAAGAGAAGTACACCAGCAGCAGCTAATAAAAGTTAAAAGAGGGAAGCAATACACACACAAAGATGCTAAATAAAGTAAAAGAAAGAGAGGTACACCAGCAGCAGCCAATAAAAGTTAAAAGAGGGAAGCAATACACACACAAAGATGCTAAATAAACTAAAAGAAAGAGATGTACACCAGCAGCAGCTAATAAAAGTTAAAAGAGGGAAGCAATACACACACAAAGATGCTAAATAAACTAAAAGAAAGAGAAGTACACCAGCAGGAGCTAATAAAAGTTAAAAGAGGGAACCAATACACACACAAAGATGCTAAATAAACTAAAAGAAAGAGAGGTACACCAGCAGGAGCTAATAAAAGTTAAAAGAGGGAACCAATACACACACAAAGATGCTAAATAAACTAAAAGAAAGACAGGTACACCACCAGCAGCTAATAAAAGTTAAAAGAGGGAACCAATACACACACAAAGATGCTAAATAAACTAAAAGAAAGAGAGGTACACCAGCAGGAGCTAATAAAAGTTAAAAGAGGGAACCAATACACACACAAAGATGCTAAATAAACTAAAAGAAAGACAGGTACACCACCAGCAGCTAATAAAAGTTAAAAGAGGGAACCAATACACACACAAAGATGCTAAATAAACTAAAAGAAAGACAGGTACACCACCAGCAGCTAATAAAAGTTAAAAGAGGGAACCAATACACACACAAAGATGCTAAATAAACTAAAAGAAAGAGATGTACACCAGCAGCAGCTAATAAAAGTTAAAAGAGGGAAGCAATACACACACAAAGATGCTAAATAAACTAAAAGAAAGAGAAGTACACCAGCAGGAGCTAATAAAAGTTAAAAGAGGGAACCAATACACACACAAAGATGCTAAATAAACTAAAAGAAAGAGAGGTACACCAGCAGGAGCTAATAAAAGTTAAAAGAGGGAACCAATACACACACAAAGATGCTAAATAAACTAAAAGAAAGACAGGTACACCACCAGCAGCTAATAAAAGTTAAAAGAGGGAACCAATACACACACAAAGATGCTAAATAAACTAAAAGAAAGAGAGGTACACCAGCAGGAGCTAATAAAAGTTAAAAGAGGGAACCAATACACACACAAAGATGCTAAATAAACTAAAAGAAAGACAGGTACACCACCAGCAGCTAATAAAAGTTAAAAGAGGGAACCAATACACACACAAAGATGCTAAATAAACTAAAAGAAAGAGAGGTACACCAGCAGGAGCTAATAAAAGTTAAAAGAGGGAACCAATACACACACAAAGATGCTAAATAAACTAAAAGAAAGAGAGGTACACCACCAGCAGCTAATAAAAGTTAAAAGAGGGAACCAATACACACACAAAGATGCTAAATAAACTAAAAGAAAGAGAGGTACACCAGCAGGAGCTAATAAAAGTTAAAAGAGGGAACCAATACACACACAAAGATGCTAAATAAACTAAAAGAAAGAGAGGTACACCAGCAGCTAATAAAAGTTAAAAGAGGGAAGCAATACACACACAAAGATGCTAAATAAACTAAAAGAAAGAGAGCTACACCAGCAGCAGCTAATAAAAGTTAAAAGAGGGAACCAATACACACACAAAGATGCTAAATAAACTAAAAGAAAGAGAACTACACCAGCAGCAGCTAATAAAAGTTAAAAGAGGGAACCAATACACACACAAAGATGCTAAATAAACTAAAAGAAAGAGAGCTACACCACCAGCAGCTAATAAAAGTTAAAAGAGGGAACCAATACACACACAAAGATGCTAAATAAAGTAAAAGAAAGAGAGCTACACCAGCAGCAGCTAATAAAAGTTAAAAGAGGGAAGCAATACATGGACAAAGATGCTAAATAAAGTAAAAGAAAGAGAGGTACAGCAGCAGCTAATAAAAGTTAAAAGAGGGAAGGAATACACACACAAAGATGCTAAATAAACTAAAAGAAAGAGAACTACACCAGCACCAGCTAATAAAAGTTAAAAGAGGGAAGGAATACACACACAAAGATGCTAAATAAAGTAAAAGAAAGAGAGGTACACCAGCAGCTAATAAAAGTTAAAAGAGGGAAGCAATACACACACAAAGATGCTAAATAAAGTAAAAGAAAGAGAGGTACACCAGCAGCAGCTAATAAAAGTTAAAAGAGGGAAGCAATACACGGACAAAGATCCTAAATAAAGTAAAAGAAAGAGAGCTACACCAGCAGCAGCTAATAAAAGTTAAAAGAGGGAAGCAATACATGGACAAAGATGCTAAATAAAGTAAAAGAAAGAGAGGTACACCAGCAGCAGCTAATAAAAGTTAAAAGAAGGAAGCAATACACACACAAAGATGCTAAATAAAGTAAAAGAAAGAGAACTACACCAGCAGCAGCTAATAAAAGTTAAAAGAGGGAAGCAATACACACACAAAGATGCTAAATAAAGTAAAAGAAAGAGAGGTACACCAGCAGCAGCTAATAAAATTTAAAAGAGGGAAGCAATACACACACAAAGATGCTAAATAAAGTAAAAGAAAGAGAGGTACACCAGCAGCAGCTAATAAAAGTTAAAAGAGGGAAGCAATACACGGACAAAGATGCTAAATAAAGTAAAAGAAAGAGAGGTACACCAGCAGCAGCTAATAAAAGTTAAAAGAGGGAAGCAATACACACACAAAGATGCTAAATAAAGTAAAAGAAAGAGAGGTACACCAGCAGCAGCTAATAAAAGTTAAAAGAGGGAAGCAATACACGGACAAAGATGCTAAATAAAGTAAAAGAAAGAGAGGTACACCAGCAGCAGCTAATAAAAGTTAAAAGAGGGAAGCAATACACACACAAAGATGCTAAATAAAGTAAAAGAAAGAGAGGTACACCAGCAGCAGCTAATAAAAGTTAAAAGAGGGAAGCAATACACACACAAAGATGCTAAATAAAGTAAAAGAAAGAGAGGTACACCAGCAGCAGCTAATAAAAGTTAAAAGAGGGAAGCAATACACGGACAAAGATGCTAAATAAAGTAAAAGAAAGAGAGGTACACCAGCAGCAGCTAATAAAAGTTAAAAGAGGGAAGCAATACATGGACAAAGATGCTAAATAAAGTAAAAGAAAGAGAGGTACACCACCAGCAGTTAATAAAAGTTAAAAGAGGGAAGCAATACACGGACAAAGATGCTAAATAAAGTAAAAGAAAGAGAGGTATACAAGCAGCAGCTAATAAAAGTTAAAAGAGGGAAGCAATACATGGACAAAGATGCTAAATAAAGTAAAAGAAAGACAGGTACACCAGCAGCAGCTAATAAAAGTTAAAAGAGGGAAGCAATACACGGATAAAGATACTAAATAAAGCAAAAGAAAGAGAGGTACACAAGCAGCAGCTAATAAAAGTTAAAAGAGGGAAGCAATACACGGACAAAGATGCTAAATAAAGTAAAAGAAAGAGAGGTACACCAGCAGCAGCTAATAAAAGTTAAAAGAGGGAAGCAATACACGGACAAAGATGCTAAATAAAGTAAAAGAAAGAGAGGTACACCACCAGCAGTTAATAAAAGTTAAAAGAGGGAAGCAATACACACACAAAGATACTAAATAAACTAAAAGAAAGAGAGGTACACCAGCAGCAGCTAATAAAAGTTAAAAGAGGGAAGCAATACACGGACAAAGATGCTAAATAAACTAAAAGAAAGAGAGGTACACAAGCAGCAGCTAATAAAAGTTAAAAGAGGGAAGCAATACACACACAAAGATGCTAAATAAAATAAAAGAAAGAGAGGTACACCACCAGCAGCTAATAAAAGTTAAAAGAGGGAAGCAATACACACACAAAGATGCTAAATAAAGTAAAAGAAAGAGAGGTACACCAGCAGCAGCTAATAAAAGTTAAAAGAGGGAAGCAATACACGGACAAAGATGCTAAATAAAGTAAAAGAAAGAGAGGTACACCAGCAGCAGCTAACAAAAGTTAAAAGAGGGAAGCAATACACGGACAAAGATGCTAAATAAAGTAAAAGAAAGAGAGGTACACCAGCAGCAGCTAATAAAAGTTAAAAGAGGGAAGCAATACATGGACAAAGATGCTAAATAAAGTAAAAGAAAGAGAGGTACACCACCAGCAGTTAATAAAAGTTAAAAGAGGGAAGCAATACACACACAAAGATACTAAATAAACTAAAAGAAAGAGAGGTACACCAGCAGCAGCTAATAAAAGTTAAAAGAGGGAAGCAATACACGGACAAAGATGCTAAATAAACTAAAAGAAAGAGAGGTACACAAGGAGCAGCTAATAAAAGTTAAAAGAGGGAAGCAATACACACACAAAGATGCTAAATAAAGTAAAAGAAAGAGAGGTACACCACCAGCAGCTAATAAAAGTTAAAAGAGGGAACCAATACACACACAAAGATGCTAAATAAAGTAAAAGAAAGAGAGGTACACCAGCAGCAGCTAATAAAAGTTAAAAGAGGGAAGCAATACACGTACAAAGATGCTAAATAAACTAAAAGAAAGAGAGCTACACCAGCAGCAGCTAATAAAAGTTAAAAGAGGGAAGCAATACACGGACAAAGATCCTAAATAAAGTAAAAGAAAGAGAGGTACACCAGCAGCAGCTAATAAAAGTTAAAAGAGGGAAGCAATACATGGACAAAGATGCTAAATAAAGTAAAAGAAAGAGAGGTACACCAGCAGCAGCTAATAAAAGTTAAAAGAGGGAAGCAATACACGGACAAAGATGCTAAATAAACTAAAAGAAAGAGAACTACACCAGCAGCAGCTAATAAAAGTTAAAAGAGGGAAGCAATACACACACAAAGATGCTAAATAAACTAAAAGAAAGAGAACTACACCAGCAGCAGCTAATAAAAGTTAAAAGAGGGAAGCAATACTCACACATAGATGCTAAATAAACTAAAAGAAAGAGAGGTACACCAGCAGCAACTAATAAAAGTTAAAAGAGGGAAGCAATACACACACAAAGATGCTAAATAAACTAAAAGAAACAGAACTACACCAGCAGCAGCTAATAAAAGTTAAAAGAGGGAAGCAATACACACACAAAGATGCTAAATAAACTAAAAGAAAGAGAGCTACACCAGCAGCAGCTAATAAAAGTTAAAAGAGGGAAGCAATACACACACATAGATGCTAAATAAACTAAAAGAAAGAGAGGTACACCAGCAGCAGCCAATAAAAGTTAAAAGAGGGAAGCAATACACACACAAAGATGCTAAATAAACTAAAAGAAAGAGAGGTACACCAGCAGCAGATAATAAAAGTTAAAAGAGGGAAGCAATACACACACAAAGATGCTAAATAAAGTAAAAGAAAGAGAGGTACACCAGCAGCAGCTAATAAAAGTTAAAAGAGGGAAGCAATACACACACAAAGATGCTATATAAACTAAAAGAAAGAGAGGTACACCAGCAGCAGCTAATAAAAGTTACAAGAGGGAAGCAATACACGGACAAAGATCCTAAATAAAGTAAAACAAAGAGAAGTACACCAGCAGCAGCTAATAAAAGTTAAAAGAGGGAACCAATACACACACAAAGATGCTAAATAAACTAAAAGAAAGAGAGCTACACCAGCAGCAGCTAATAAAAGTTAAAAGAGGGAAGCAATACACACACAAAGATGCTAAATAAACTAAAAGAAAGAGAGCTACACCAGCAGCAGCTAATAAAAGTTAAAAGAGGGAACCAATACACACACAAAGATGCAAAATAAACTAAAAGAAAGAGAGGTACACCAGCAGCAGCTAATAAAAGTTAAAAGAGGGAAGCAATACACACACAAAGATGCTAAATAAACTAAAAGAAAGAGATGTACACCAGCAGCAGCTAATAAAAGTTAAAAGAGGGAACCAATACACACACAAAGATGCTAAATAAACTAAAAGAAAGAGAAGTACACCAGCAGCAGCTAATAAAAGTTAAAAGAGGGAACCAATACACACACAAAGATGCTAAATAAACTAAAAGAAAGAGATGTACAACAGCAGCAGCTAATAAAAGTTAAAAGAGGGAAGCAATACACACACAAAGATGCTAAATAAACTAAAAGAAAGAGAAGTACACCAGCAGGAGCTAATAAAAGTTAAAAGAGGGAACCAATACACACACAAAGATGCTAAATAAACTAAAAGAAAGAGAAGTACACCAGCAGGAGCTAATAAAAGTTAAAAGAGGGAACCAATACACACACAAAGATGCTAAATAAACTAAAAGAAAGAGAGGTACACCAGCAGCTAATAAAAGTTAAAAGAGGGAAGCAATACACACACAAAGATGCTAAATAAAGTAAAAGAAAGAGAGCTACACCAGCAGCAGCTAATAAAAGTTAAAAGAGGGAACCAATACACACACAAAGATGCTAAATAAACTAAAAGAAAGAGAGCTACACCACCAGCAGCTAATAAAAGTTAAAAGAGGGAACCAATACACACACAAAGATGCTAAATAAACTAAAAGAAAGAGAGCTACACCACCAGCAGCTAATAAAAGTTAAAAGAGGGAACCAATACACACACAAAGATGCTAAATAAAGTAAAAGAAAGAGAGCTACACCAGCAGCAGCTAATAAAAGTTAAAAGAGGGAACCAATACACACACAAAGATGCTAAATAAACTAAAAGAAAGAGAGCTACACCACCAGCAGCTAATAAAAGTTAAAAGAGGGAACCAATACACACACAAAGATGCTAAATAAAGTAAAAGAAAGAGAGCTACACCAGCAGCAGCTAATAAAAGTTAAAAGAGGGAAGCAATACATGGACAAAGATGCTAAATAAAGTAAAAGAAAGAGAGGTACAGCAGCAGCTAATAAAAGTTAAAAGAGGGAAGGAATACACACACAAAGATGCTAAATAAACTAAAAGAAAGAGAACTACACCAGCACCAGCTAATAAAAGTTAAAAGAGGGAAGGAATACACACACAAAGATGCTAAATAAAGTAAAAGAAAGAGAGGTACACCAGCAGCTAATAAAAGTTAAAAGAGGGAAGCAATACACACACAAAGATGCTAAATAAAGTAAAAGAAAGAGAGGTACACCAGCAGCAGCTAATAAAAGTTAAAAGAGGGAAGCAATACACGGACAAAGATCCTAAATAAAGTAAAAGAAAGAGAGCTACACCAGCAGCAGCTAATAAAAGTTAAAAGAGGGAAGCAATACATGGACAAAGATGCTAAATAAAGTAAAAGAAAGAGAGGTACACCAGCAGCAGCTAATAAAAGTTAAAAGAAGGAAGCAATACACACACAAAGATGCTAAATAAAGTAAAAGAAAGAGAACTACACCAGCAGCAGCTAATAAAAGTTAAAAGAGGGAAGCAATACACACACAAAGATGCTAAATAAAGTAAAAGAAAGAGAGGTACACCAGCAGCAGCTAATAAAATTTAAAAGAGGGAAGCAATACACACACAAAGATGCTAAATAAAGTAAAAGAAAGAGAGGTACACCAGCAGCAGCTAATAAAAGTTAAAAGAGGGAAGCAATACACGGACAAAGATGCTAAATAAAGTAAAAGAAAGAGAGGTACACCAGCAGCAGCTAATAAAAGTTAAAAGAGGGAAGCAATACACACACAAAGATGCTAAATAAAGTAAAAGAAAGAGAGGTACACCAGCAGCAGCTAATAAAAGTTAAAAGAGGGAAGCAATACACGGACAAAGATGCTAAATAAAGTAAAAGAAAGAGAGGTACACCAGCAGCAGCTAATAAAAGTTAAAAGAGGGAAGCAATACACACACAAAGATGCTAAATAAAGTAAAAGAAAGAGAGGTACACCAGCAGCAGCTAATAAAAGTTAAAAGAGGGAAGCAATACACACACAAAGATGCTAAATAAAGTAAAAGAAAGAGAGGTACACCAGCAGCAGCTAATAAAAGTTAAAAGAGGGAAGCAATACACGGACAAAGATGCTAAATAAAGTAAAAGAAAGAGAGGTACACCAGCAGCAGCTAATAAAAGTTAAAAGAGGGAAGCAATACATGGACAAAGATGCTAAATAAAGTAAAAGAAAGAGAGGTACACCACCAGCAGTTAATAAAAGTTAAAAGAGGGAAGCAATACACGGACAAAGATGCTAAATAAAGTAAAAGAAAGAGAGGTATACAAGCAGCAGCTAATAAAAGTTAAAAGAGGGAAGCAATACATGGACAAAGATGCTAAATAAAGTAAAAGAAAGAGAGGTACACCAGCAGCAGCTAATAAAAGTTAAAAGAGGGAAGCAATACACGGATAAAGATACTAAATAAAGCAAAAGAAAGAGAGGTACACAAGCAGCAGCTAATAAAAGTTAAAAGAGGGAAGCAATACACGGACAAAGATGCTAAATAAAGTAAAAGAAAGAGAGGTACACCAGCAGCAGCTAATAAAAGTTAAAAGAGGGAAGCAATACACGGACAAAGATGCTAAATAAAGTAAAAGAAAGAGAGGTACACCACCAGCAGTTAATAAAAGTTAAAAGAGGGAAGCAATACACACACAAAGATACTAAATAAACTAAAAGAAAGAGAGGTACACCAGCAGCAGCTAATAAAAGTTAAAAGAGGGAAGCAATACACGGACAAAGATGCTAAATAAACTAAAAGAAAGAGAGGTACACAAGCAGCAGCTAATAAAAGTTAAAAGAGGGAAGCAATACACACACAAAGATGCTAAATAAAATAAAAGAAAGAGAGGTACACCACCAGCAGCTAATAAAAGTTAAAAGAGGGAAGCAATACACACACAAAGATGCTAAATAAAGTAAAAGAAAGAGAGGTACACCAGCAGCAGCTAATAAAAGTTAAAAGAGGGAAGCAATACACGGACAAAGATGCTAAATAAAGTAAAAGAAAGAGAGGTACACCAGCAGCAGCTAACAAAAGTTAAAAGAGGGAAGCAATACACGGACAAAGATGCTAAATAAAGTAAAAGAAAGAGAGGTACACCAGCAGCAGCTAATAAAAGTTAAAAGAGGGAAGCAATACATGGACAAAGATGCTAAATAAAGTAAAAGAAAGAGAGGTACACCACCAGCAGTTAATAAAAGTTAAAAGAGGGAAGCAATACACACACAAAGATACTAAATAAACTAAAAGAAAGAGAGGTACACCAGCAGCAGCTAATAAAAGTTAAAAGAGGGAAGCAATACACGGACAAAGATGCTAAATAAACTAAAAGAAAGAGAGGTACACAAGGAGCAGCTAATAAAAGTTAAAAGAGGGAAGCAATACACACACAAAGATGCTAAATAAAGTAAAAGAAAGAGAGGTACACCACCAGCAGCTAATAAAAGTTAAAAGAGGGAACCAATACACACACAAAGATGCTAAATAAAGTAAAAGAAAGAGAGGTACACCAGCAGCAGCTAATAAAAGTTAAAAGAGGGAAGCAATACACGTACAAAGATGCTAAATAAACTAAAAGAAAGAGAGCTACACCAGCAGCAGCTAATAAAAGTTAAAAGAGGGAAGCAATACACGGACAAAGATCCTAAATAAAGTAAAAGAAAGAGAGGTACACCAGCAGCAGCTAATAAAAGTTAAAAGAGGGAAGCAATACATGGACAAAGATGCTAAATAAAGTAAAAGAAAGAGAGGTACACCAGCAGCAGCTAATAAAAGTTAAAAGAGGGAAGCAATACACGGACAAAGATGCTAAATAAACTAAAAGAAAGAGAACTACACCAGCAGCAGCTAATAAAAGTTAAAAGAGGGAAGCAATACACACACAAAGATGCTAAATAAACTAAAAGAAAGAGAACTACACCAGCAGCAGCTAATAAAAGTTAAAAGAGGGAAGCAATACACACACATAGATGCTAAATAAACTAAAAGAAAGAGAGGTACACCAGCAGCAACTAATAAAAGTTAAAAGAGGGAAGCAATACACACACAAAGATGCTAAATAAACTAAAAGAAACAGAACTACACCAGCAGCAGCTAATAAAAGTTAAAAGAGGGAAGCAATACACACACAAAGATGCTAAATAAACTAAAAGAAAGAGAGCTACACCAGCAGCAGCTAATAAAAGTTAAAAGAGGGAAGCAATACACACACATAGATGCTAAATAAACTAAAAGAAAGAGAGGTACACCAGCAGCAGCCAATAAAAGTTAAAAGAGGGAAGCAATACACACACAAAGATGCTAAATAAACTAAAAGAAAGAGAGGTACACCAGCAGCAGATAATAAAAGTTAAAAGAGGGAAGCAATACACACACAAAGATGCTAAATAAAGTAAAAGAAAGAGAGGTACACCAGCAGCAGCTAATAAAAGTTAAAAGAGGGAAGCAATACACACACAAAGATGCTATATAAACTAAAAGAAAGAGAGGTACACCAGCAGCAGCTAATAAAAGTTACAAGAGGGAAGCAATACACGGACAAAGATCCTAAATAAAGTAAAACAAAGAGAAGTACACCAGCAGCAGCTAATAAAAGTTAAAAGAGGGAACCAATACACACACAAAGATGCTAAATAAACTAAAAGAAAGAGAGCTACACCAGCAGCAGCTAATAAAAGTTAAAAGAGGGAAGCAATACACACACAAAGATGCTAAATAAACTAAAAGAAAGAGAGCTACACCAGCAGCAGCTAATAAAAGTTAAAAGAGGGAACCAATACACACACAAAGATGCAAAATAAACTAAAAGAAAGAGAGGTACACCAGCAGCAGCTAATAAAAGTTAAAAGAGGGAAGCAATACACACACAAAGATGCTAAATAAACTAAAAGAAAGAGAAGTACACCAGCAGCAGCTAATAAAAGTTAAAAGAGGGAACCAATACACACACAAAGATGCTAAATAAACTAAAAGAAAGAGAAGTACACCAGCAGGAGCTAATAAAAGTTAAAAGAGGGAACCAATACACACACAAAGATGCTAAATAAACTAAAAGAAAGAGAGGTACACCAGCAGCTAATAAAAGTTAAAAGAGGGAAGCAATACACACACAAAGATGCTAAATAAACTAAAAGAAAGAGAGCTACACCAGCAGCAGCTAATAAAAGTTAAAAGAGGGAACCAATACACACACAAAGATGCTAAATAAACTAAAAGAAAGAGAACTACACCAGCAGCAGCTAATAAAAGTTAAAAGAGGGAACCAATACACACACAAAGATGCTAAATAAACTAAAAGAAAGAGAGCTACACCAGCAGCAGCTAATAAAAGTTAAAAGAGGGAACCAATACACACACAAAGATGCTAAATAAACTAAAAGAAAGAGAGGTACACCACCAGCAGCTAATAAAAGTTAAAAGAGGGAAGCAATACACACACAAAGATGCTAAATAAACTAAAAGAAAGAGATGTACACCAGCAGCAGCTAATAAAAGTTAAAAGAGGGAAGCAATACATGGACAAAGATGCTAAATAAAGGAAAAGAAAGAGAGGTACACCAGCATCAGTTAATAAAAGTTAAAAGAGGGAAGCAATACACACACAAAGATGCTAAATAAAGGAAAAGAAAGAGAAGCACACCAGCAGCAGCTAATAAAAGTTAAAAGAGGGAAGCAATACACACACAAAGATGCTAAATAAAGGAAAAGAAAGAGAGGTACACCAGCAGCTAATAAAAGTTAAAAGAGGGAAGCAATACATGTTATAGATGCTAAATAAACTAAAAGAAAGAGAGGTACACCACCAGCAGCTAATAAAAGATAAAAGAGGGAAGCAATACACACACAAATATGCTAAATAAAGTAAAAGAAAAAGAGGTACACAAGCAGCAGCTAATAAAAGTTAAAAGAGGGAAGCAATACATGTTATAGATGCTAAATAAACTAAAAGAAAGAGAGGTACACCACCAGCAGCTAATAAAAGTTAAAAGAGGGAAGCAATACACACACAAAGATGCTAAATAAAGTAAAAGAAAGAGAGGTACACCAGCAGCAGCTAATAAAAGTTAAAAGAGGGAAGCAATACACGGACAAACATGCTAAATAAAGTAAAAGAAAGAGAGGTACACCAGCAGCAGCTAATAAAAGTTAAAAGAGGGAAGCAATACACGGACAAAGATGCTAAATAAAGTAAAAGAAAGAGAGGTACACCAGCAGCAGCTATTAAAAGTTAAAAGAGGGAAGCAATACATGGACAAAGATGCTAAAAGAAAGAGAGGTACACCAGCAGCAGCTAATAAAAGTTAAAAGAGGGAAGCAATACATGGACAAAGATGCTAAATAAAGTAAAAGAAAGAGAAGTACACCACCAGCAGCTAACAAAAGTTAAAAGAGGGAAGCAATACACACACAAAGATGCTAAATAAACTAAAAGAAAGAGAAGTACACCAGCAGCAGCTGATAAAAGTTTAAAGAGGGAAGCAATACACACACAAAGATGCTAAATAAAGTAAAAGAAAGAGAGGTACACCAGCAGCAGCTAATAAAAGTTAAAAGAGGGAAGCAATACATGGACAAAGATGCTAGAAGAAAGAGAGGTACACCAGCAGCAGCTAATAAAAGTTAAAAGAGGGAAGCAATACATGGACAAAGATGCTAAATAAAGTAAAAGAAAGAGAGGTACACCACCAGCAGTTAATAAAAGTTAAAAGAGGGAAGCAATACACACACAAAGATACTAAATAAACTAAAAGAAAGAGAGGTACACCAGCAGCAGCTAATAAAAGTTAAAAGAGGGAAGCAATACACGGACAAAGATGCTAAATAAACTAAAAGAAAGAGAGGTACACCACCAGCAGTTAATAAAAGTTAAAAGAGGGAAGCAATACACACACAAAGATACTAAATAAACTAAAAGAAAGAGAGGTACACCAGCAGCAGCTAATAAAACTTAAAAGAGGGAAGCAATACACGGACAAAGATGCTAAATAAACTAAAAGAAAGAGAGGTACACAAGGAGCAGCTAATAAAAGTTAAAAGAGGGAAGCAATACACACACAAAGATGCTAAATAAAGTAAAAGAAAGAGAGGTACACCACCAGCAGCTAATAAAAGTTAAAAGAGGGAACCAATACACACACAAAGATGCTAAATAAAGTAAAAGAAAGAGAGGTACACCAGCAGCAGCTAATAAAAGTTAAAAGAGGGAAGCAATACACGTACAAAGATGCTAAATAAACTAAAAGAAAGAGAGCTACACCAGCAGCAGCTAATAAAAGTTAAAAGAGGGAAGCAATACACGGACAAAGATCCTAAATAAAGTAAAAGAAAGAGAGGTACACCAGCAGCAGCTAATAAAAGTTAAAAGAGGGAAGCAATACATGGACAAAGATGCTAAATAAAGTAAAAGAAAGAGAGGTACACCAGCAGCAGCTAATAAAAGTTAAAAGAGGGAAGCAATACACGGACAAAGATGCTAAATAAACTAAAAGAAAGAGAACTACACCAGCAGCAGCTAATAAAAGTTAAAAGAGGGAAGCAATACACACACAAAGATGCTAAATAAACTAAAAGAAAGAGAACTACACCAGCAGCAGCTAATAAAAGTTAAAAGAGGGAAGCAATACACACACATAGATGCTAAATAAACTAAAAGAAAGAGAGGTACACCAGCAGCAACTAATAAAAGTTAAAAGAGGGAAGCAATACACACACAAAGATGCTAAATAAACTAAAAGAAACAGAACTACACCAGCAGCAGCTAATAAAAGTTAAAAGAGGGAAGCAATACACACACAAAGATGCTAAATAAACTAAAAGAAAGAGAGCTACACCAGCAGCAGCTAATAAAAGTTAAAAGAGGGAAGCAATACACACACATAGATGCTAAATAAACTAAAAGAAAGAGAGGTACACCAGCAGCAGCCAATAAAAGTTAAAAGAGGGAAGCAATACACACACAAAGATGCTAAATAAACTAAAAGAAAGAGAGGTACACCAGCAGCAGATAATAAAAGTTAAAAGAGGGAAGCAATACACACACAAAGATGCTAAATAAAGTAAAAGAAAGAGAGGTACACCAGCAGCAGCTAATAAAAGTTAAAAGAGGGAAGCAATACACACACAAAGATGCTATATAAACTAAAAGAAAGAGAGGTACACCAGCAGCAGCTAATAAAAGTTACAAGAGGGAAGCAATACACGGACAAAGATCCTAAATAAAGTAAAACAAAGAGAAGTACACCAGCAGCAGCTAATAAAAGTTAAAAGAGGGAACCAATACACACACAAAGATGCTAAATAAACTAAAAGAAAGAGAGCTACACCAGCAGCAGCTAATAAAAGTTAAAAGAGGGAAGCAATACACACACAAAGATGCTAAATAAACTAAAAGAAAGAGAGCTACACCAGCAGCAGCTAATAAAAAATAAAAGAGGGAACCAATACACACACAAAGATGCAAAATAAACTAAAAGAAAGAGAGGTACACCAGCAGCAGCTAATAAAAGTTAAAAGAGGGAAGCAATACACACACAAAGATGCTAAATAAAGTAACAGAAAGAGAGGTACACCAGCAGCAGCTAATAAAAGTTAAAAGAGGGAAACAATACACGGACAAAGATGCTAAATAAAGTAAAAGAAAGAGAGGTACACCAGCAGCTAATAAGAGTTAAAAGAGGGAAGCAATACACGGACAAAGATGCTAAATAAAGTAAAAGAAAGAGAGGTACACCAGCAGCAGCTAATAAAAGTTAAAAGAGAGAAGCAATACACACACAAAGATGCTAAATAAAGTAAAAGAAAGAGAGGTACACCAGCAGCAGCTAATAAAAGTTAAAAGAGGGAAGCGATACACACACAAAGATGCTAAATAAAGTAAAAGAAAGAGAAGTACACCAGCAGCAGATAATAAAAGTTAAAAGAGGGAAGCAATACACACACAAAGATGCTAAATAAAGTAACAGAAAGAGAGGTACACCAGCAGCAGCTAATAAAAGTTAAAAGAAGGAAGCAATACACACACAAAGACGCTAAATAAAGTAAAAGAAAGAGAGGTACACCAGCAGCAGCTAATAAAAGTTAAAAGAAGGAAGCAATACACACACAAAGATGCTAAATAAAGTAAAAGAAAGAGAGGTACACCAGCAGCAGCTAATAAAAGTTAAAACAGGGAAGCAATACACACACAAAGATGCTAAATAAAGTAACAGAAAGAGAGGTACACCAGCAGCAGCTAATAAAAGTTAAAAGAGGGAAACAATACACGGACAAAGATGCTAAATAAAGTAAAAGAAAGAGAGGTACACCAGCAGCTAATAAAAGTTAAAAGAGGGAAGCAATACACGGACAAAGATGCTAAATAAAGTAAAAGAAAGAGAGGTACACCAGCAGCAGCTAATAAAAGTTAAAAGAGGGAAGCAATACACACACAAAGATGCTAAATAAACTAAAAGAAAGAGAGGTACACCAGCAGCAGCTAATAAAAGTTAAAAGAGGGAAGCAATACACACACAAAGATGCTAAATAAAGTAACAGAAAGAGAGGTACACCAGCAGCAGCTAAAAAAAGTTAAAAGAGGGAAGCAATACACACACAAAGATGCTAAATAAACTAAAAGAAAGAGAGGTACACCAGCAGCAGACAATAAAAGTTAAAAGAGGGAAGCAATACACACACAAAGATGCTAAATAAACTAAAAGAAAGAGAGGTACACCAGCAGCTAATAAAAGTTAAAAGAGGGAAGCAATACACACACAAAGATGCTAAATAAACTAAAAGAAAGAGAACTACACCAGCAGCTAATAAAAGTTAAAAGAGGGAAGCAATACACACACAAAGATGCTAAATAAACTAAAAGAAAGAGAGGTACACCAGCAGCTAATAAAAGTTAAAAGAGGGAAGCAATACACACACAAAGATGCTAAATAAACTAAAAGAAAGAGAACTACACCAGCAGCTAATAAAAGTTAAAAGAGGGAAGCAATACACACACAAAGATGCTAAATAAACTAAAAGAAAGAGAGGTACACCAGCAGCTAATAAAAGTTAAAAGAGGGAAGCAATACACACACAAAGATGCTAAATAAACTAAAAGAAAGAGAACTACACCAGCAGCAGCTAATAAAAGTTAAAAGAGGGAAGCAATACACACACATAGATGCTAAATAAACTAAAAGAAAGAGAGGTACACCAGCAGCAGCTAATAAAAGTTAAAAGAGGGAAGCAATACACAAACAAAGATGCTAAATAAACTAAAAGAAAGAGAGGTACACCAGCAGCAGATAATAAAAGTTAAAAGAGGGAAGCAATACACACACAAAGATGCTAAATAAACTAAAAGAAAGAGAACTACACCAGCACCAGCTAATAAAAGTTAAAAGAGGGAAGGAATACACACACAAAGATGCTAAATAAAGTAAAAGAAAGAGAGGTACACCAGCAGCTAATAAAAGTTAAAAGAGGGAAGCAATACACGGACAAAGATGCTAAATAAAGTAAAAGAAAGAGAGCTACACCAGCAGCAGCTAATAAAAGTTAAAAGAGGGAACCAATACACACACAAAGATGCTAAATAAACTAAAAGAAAGAGAGGTACACCAGCAGCAGCTAATAAAAGTTAAAAGAGGGAAGCAATACACACACAAAGATGCTAAATAAACTAAAAGAAAGAGAAGTACACCAGCAGGAGCTAATAAAAGTTAAAAGAGGGAACCAATACACACACAAAGATGCTAAATAAAGTAAAAGAAAGAGAAGTACACCAGCAGCAGCTAATAAAAGTTAAAAGAGGGAAGCAATACACACACAAAGATGCTAAATAAACTAAAAGAAAGAGAACTACACCAGCACCAGCTAATAAAAGTTAAAAGAGGGAAGGAATACTCACACAAAGATGCTAAATAAAGTAAAAGAAAGAGAGGTACACAAGCAGCAGCTAATAAAAGTTAAAAGAGGGAAGCAATACACACACAAAGATGCTAAATAAACTAAAAGAAAGAGAACTACACCAGCAGCAGATAATAAAAGTTAAAAGAGGGAAGCAATACACACACAAAGATGCTAAATAAACTAAAAGAAAGAGAGGTACACCAGCAGCTAATAAAAGTTAAAAGAGGGAAGCAATACACACACAAAGATGCTAAATAAACTAAAAGAAAGAGAACTACACCAGCAGCTAATAAAAGTTAAAAGAGGGAAGCAATACACACACAAAGATGCTAAATAAACTAAAAGAAAGAGAGGTACACCAGCAGCTAATAAAAGTTAAAAGAGGGAAGCAATACACACACAAAGATGCTAAATAAACTAAAAGAAAGAGAACTACACCAGCACCAACTAATAAAAGTTAAAAGAGGGAAGGAATACACACACAAAGATGCTAAATAAAGTAAAAGAAAGAGAGGTACACCAGCAGCTAATAAAAGTTAAAAGAGGGAAGCAATACACGGACAAAGATGCTAAATAAAGTAAAAGAAAGAGAGGTACACAAGCAGCAGCTAATAAAAGTTAAAAGAGGGAAGCAATACACACACAAAGATGCTAAATAAAGTAAAAGAAAGAGAGGTACACCAGCAGCAGCTAATAAAAGTTAAAAGAGGGAAGCAATACACGGACAAAGATGCTAAATAAAGTAAAAGAAAGAGAGGTACACCAGCAGCAGCTAATAAAAGTTAAAAGAGGGAAGCAATACACGGACAAAGATGCTAAATAAAGTAAAAGAAAGAGAGGTACACCAGCAGCAGCTAATAAAAGTTAAAAGAGGGAAGCAATACATGGACAAAGATGCTAAATAAAGTAAAAGAAAGAGAGGTACACCAGCAGCTAATAAAAGTTAAAAGAGGGAAGCAATACACGGACAAAGATGCTAAATAAAGTAAAAGAAAGAGAGGTACACCACCAGCAGTTAATAAAAGTTAAAAGAGGGAAGCAATACACGGACAAAGATACTAAATAAAGCAAAAGAAAGAGAGGTACACAAGCAGCAGCTAATAAAAGTTAAAAGAGGGAAGCAATACACACACAAAGATGCTAAATAAAGTAAAAGAAAGAGAGGTACACCAGCAGCTAATAAAAGTTAAAAGAGGGAAGCAATACACAGACAAAGATACTAAATAAAGCAAAAGAAAGAGAGGTACACAAGCAGCAGCTAATAAAAGTTAAAAGAGGGAACCAATACACACACAAAGATGCTAAATAAAGTAAAAGAAAGAGAAGTACACCAGCAGCTAATAAAAGTTAAAAGAGGGAAGCAATACACGGACAAAGATGCTAAATAAAGTAAAAGAAAGAGAGGTACACCAGCAGCTAATAAAAGTTAAAAGAGGGAAGCAATACACGGACAAAGATGCTAAATAAAGTAAAAGAAAGAGAAGTACACCAGCAGCTAATAAAAGTTAAAAGAGGGAAGCAATACACACACAAAGATGCTAAATAAAGTAAAAGAAAGAGAGGTACACCAGCAGCAGCTAATAAAAGTTAAAAGAGGGAACCAATACACACACAAAGATGCTAAATAAAGTAAAAGAAAGAGAGGTACACCAGCAGCAGCTAATAAAAGTTAAAAGAGGGAACCAATACACACACAAAGATGCTAAATAAACTAAAACAAAGAGAGGTACACCAGCAGCTAATAAAAGTTAAAAGAGGGAACCAATACACACACAAAGATGCTAAATAAAGTAAAAGAAAGAGAGGTACACCAGCAGCAGCTAATAAAAGTTAAAAGAGGGAAGCAATACACACACAAAGATGCTAAATAAAGTAAAAGAAAGAGAGCTACACCAGCAGCAGCTAATAAAAGTTAAAAGAGGGAAGCAATACACACACAAAGATGCTAAATAAAGTAAAAGAAAGAGAGGTACACCAGCAGCAGCTAATAAAAGTTAAAAGAGGGAAGCAATACACACACAAAGATGCTAAATAAAGTAACAGAAAGAGAGGTACACCAGCAGCAGCTAATAAAAGTTAAAAGAGGGAAACAATACACGGACAAAGATGCTAAATAAAGTAAAAGAAAGAGAGGTACACCAGCAGCTAATAAAAGTTAAAAGAGGGAAGCAATACACGGACAAAGATGCTAAATAAAGTAAAAGAAAGAGAGGTACACCAGCAGCAGCTAATAAAAGTTAAAAGAGAGAAGCAATACACACACAAAGATGCTAAATAAAGTAAAAGAAAGAGAGGTACACCAGCAGCAGCTAATAAAAGTTAAAAGAGGGAAGCAATACACACACAAAGATGCTAAATAAAGTAAAAGAAAGAGAGGTACACCAGCAGCAGCTAATAAAAGTTAAAAGAGGGAAGCAATACACACACAAAGACGCTAAATAAAGTAAAAGAAAGAGAGGTACACCAGCAGCAGCTAATAAAAGTTAAAAGAGGGAAGCAATACACACACAAAGATGCTAAATAAAGTAAAAGAAAGAGAGGTACACCAGCAGCTAATAAAAGTTAAAAGAGGGAAGCAATACACACACAAAGATGCTAAATAAAGTAACAGAAAGAGAGGTACACCAGCAGCAGCTAATAAAAGTTAAAAGAGGGAAACAATACACGGACAAAGATGCTAAATAAAGTAAAAGAAAGAGAGGTACACGAGCAGCTAATAAAAGTTAAAAGAGGGAAGCAATACACGGACAAAGATGCTAAATAAAGTAAAAGAAAGAGAGGTACACCAGCAGCAGCTAATAAAAGTTAAAAGAGGGAAGCAATACACACACAAAGATGCTAAATAAACTAAAAGAAAGAGAGGTACACCAGCAGCAGCTAATAAAAGTTAAAAGAGGGAAGCAATACACACACAAAGATGCTAAATAAAGTAACAGAAAGAGAGGTACACCAGCAGCAGCTAAAAAAAGTTAAAAGAGGGAAGCAATACACACACAAAGATGCTAAATAAACTAAAAGAAAGAGAGGTACACCAGCAGCAGATAATAAAAGTTAAAAGAGGGAAGCAATACACACACAAAGATGCTAAATAAAGTAAAAGAAAGAGAGGTACACCAGCAGCAGCTAATAAAAGTTAAAAGAGGGAAGCAATACACACACAAAGATGCTATATAAACTAAAAGAAAGAGAGGTACACCAGCAGCAGCTAATAAAAGTTACAAGAGGGAAGCAATACACGGACAAAGATCCTAAATAAAGTAAAACAAAGAGAAGTACACCAGCAGCAGCTAATAAAAGTTAAAAGAGGGAACCAATACACACACAAAGATGCTAAATAAACTAAAAGAAAGAGAGCTACACCAGCAGCAGCAATAAAAGTTAAAAGAGGGAAGCAATACACACACAAAGATGCTAAATAAACTAAAAGAAAGAGAGCTACACCAGCAGCAGCTAATAAAAGTTAAAAGAGGGAACCAATACACACACAAAGATGCAAAATAAACTAAAAGAAAGAGAGGTACACCAGCAGCAGCTAATAAAAGTTAAAAGAGGGAAGCAATACACACACAAAGATGCTAAATAAAGTAACAGAAAGAGAGGTACACCAGCAGCAGCTAATAAAAGTTAAAAGAGGGAAACAATACACGGACAAAGATGCTAAATAAAGTAAAAGAAAGAGAGGTACACCAGCAGCTAATAAGAGTTAAAAGAGGGAAGCAATACACGGACAAAGATGCTAAATAAAGTAAAAGAAAGAGAGGTACACCAGCAGCAGCTAATAAAAGTTAAAAGAGAGAAGCAATACACACACAAAGATGCTAAATAAAGTAAAAGAAAGAGAGGTACACCAGCAGCAGCTAATAAAAGTTAAAAGAGGGAAGCGATACACACACAAAGATGCTAAATAAAGTAAAAGAAAGAGAGGTACACCAGCAGCAGGTAATAAAAGTTAAAAGAGGGAAGCAATACACACACAAAGACGCTAAATAAAGTAAAAGAAAGAGAGGTACACCAGCAGCAGCTAATAAAAGTTAAAAGAAGGAAGCAATACACACACAAAGATGCTAAATAAAGTAAAAGAAAGAGAGGTACACCAGCAGCAGCTAATAAAAGTTAAAACAGGGAAGCAATACACACACAAAGATGCTAAATAAAGTAACAGAAAGAGAGGTACACCAGCAGCAGCTAATAAAAGTTAAAAGAGGGAAACAATACACGGACAAAGATGCTAAATAAAGTAAAAGAAAGAGAGGTACACCAGCAGCTAATAAAAGTTAAAAGAGGGAAGCAATACACGGACAAAGATGCTAAATAAAGTAAAAGAAAGAGAGGTACACCAGCAGCAGCTAATAAAAGTTAAAAGAGGGAAGCAATACACACACAAAGATGCTAAATAAACTAAAAGAAAGAGAGGTACACCAGCAGCAGCTAATAAAAGTTAAAAGAGGGAAGCAATACACACACAAAGATGCTAAATAAAGTAACAGAAAGAGAGGTACACCAGCAGCAGCTAAAAAAAGTTAAAAGAGGGAAGCAATACACACACAAAGATGCTAAATAAACTAAAAGAAAGAGAGGTACACCAGCAGCAGACAATAAAAGTTAAAAGAGGGAAGCAATACACACACAAAGATGCTAAATAAACTAAAAGAAAGAGAGGTACACCAGCAGCTAATAAAAGTTAAAAGAGGGAAGCAATACACACACAAAGATGCTAAATAAACTAAAAGAAAGAGAACTACACCAGCAGCTAATAAAAGTTAAAAGAGGGAAGCAATACACACACAAAGATGCTAAATAAACTAAAAGAAAGAGAGGTACACCAGCAGCTAATAAAAGTTAAAAGAGGGAAGCAATACACACACAAAGATGCTAAATAAACTAAAAGAAAGAGAACTACACCAGCAGCTAATAAAAGTTAAAAGAGGGAAGCAATACACACACAAAGATGCTAAATAAACTAAAAGAAAGAGAGGTACACCAGCAGCTAATAAAAGTTAAAAGAGGGAAGCAATACACACACAAAGATGCTAAATAAACTAAAAGAAAGAGAACTACACCAGCAGCAGCTAATAAAAGTTAAAAGAGGGAAGCAATACACACACATAGATGCTAAATAAACTAAAAGAAAGAGAGGTACACCAGCAGCAGCTAATAAAAGTTAAAAGAGGGAAGCAATACACACACAAAGATGCTAAATAAACTAAAAGAAAGAGAGGTACACCAGCAGCAGATAATAAAAGTTAAAAGAGGGAAGCAATACACACACAAAGATGCTAAATAAACTAAAAGAAAGAGAACTACACCAGCACCAGCTAATAAAAGTTAAAAGAGGGAAGGAATACACACACAAAGATGCTAAATAAAGTAAAAGAAAGAGAGGTACACCAGCAGCTAATAAAAGTTAAAAGAGGGAAGCAATACACGGACAAAGATGCTAAATAAAGTAAAAGAAAGAGAGCTACACCAGCAGCAGCTAATAAAAGTTAAAAGAGGGAACCAATACACACACAAAGATGCTAAATAAACTAAAAGAAAGAGAGGTACACCAGCAGCAGCTAATAAAAGTTAAAAGAGGGAAGCAATACACACACAAAGATGCTAAATAAACTAAAAGAAAGAGAAGTACACCAGCAGGAGCTAATAAAAGTTAAAAGAGGGAACCAATACACACACAAAGATGCTAAATAAAGTAAAAGAAAGAGAAGTACACCAGCAGCAGCTAATAAAAGTTAAAAGAGGGAAGCAATACACACACAAAGATGCTAAATAAACTAAAAGAAAGAGAACTACACCAGCACCAGCTAATAAAAGTTAAAAGAGGGAAGGAATACACACACAAAGATGCTAAATAAAGTAAAAGAAAGAGAGGTACACAAGCAGCAGCTAATAAAAGTTAAAAGAGGGAAGCAATACACACACAAAGATGCTAAATAAACTAAAAGAAAGAGAACTACACCAGCAGCAGATAATAAAAGTTAAAAGAGGGAAGCAATACACACACAAAGATGCTAAATAAACTAAAAGAAAGAGAGGTACACCAGCAGCTAATAAAAGTTAAAAGAGGGAAGCAATACACACACAAAGATGCTAAATAAACTAAAAGAAAGAGAACTACACCAGCAGCTAATAAAAGTTAAAAGAGGGAAGCAATACACACACAAAGATGCTAAATAAACTAAAAGAAAGAGAGGTACACCAGCAGCTAATAAAAGTTAAAAGAGGGAAGCAATACACACACAAAGATGCTAAATAAACTAAAAGAAAGAGAACTACACCAGCACCAACTAATAAAAGTTAAAAGAGGGAAGGAATACACACACAAAGATGCTAAATAAAGTAAAAGAAAGAGAGGTACACCAGCAGCTAATAAAAGTTAAAAGAGGGAAGCAATACACGGACAAAGATGCTAAATAAAGTAAAAGAAAGAGAGGTACACAAGCAGCAGCTAATAAAAGTTAAAAGAGGGAAGCAATACACACACAAAGATGCTAAATAAAGTAAAAGAAAGAGAGGTACACCAGCAGCAGCTAATAAAAGTTAAAAGAGGGAAGCAATACACGGACAAAGATGCTAAATAAAGTAAAAGAAAGAGAGGTACACCAGCAGCAGCTAATAAAAGTTAAAAGAGGGAAGCAATACACGGACAAAGATGCTAAATAAAGTAAAAGAAAGAGAGGTACACCAGCAGCAGCTAATAAAAGTTAAAAGAGGGAAGCAATACATGGACAAAGATGCTAAATAAAGTAAAAGAAAGAGAGGTACACCAGCAGCTAATAAAAGTTAAAAGAGGGAAGCAATACACGGACAAAGATGCTAAATAAAGTAAAAGAAAGAGAGGTACACCACCAGCAGTTAATAAAAGTTAAAAGAGGGAAGCAATACACGGACAAAGATACTAAATAAAGCAAAAGAAAGAGAGGTACACAAGCAGCAGCTAATAAAAGTTAAAAGAGGGAAGCAATACACACACAAAGATGCTAAATAAAGTAAAAGAAAGAGAGGTACACCAGCAGCTAATAAAAGTTAAAAGAGGGAAGCAATACATGGACAAAGATACTAAATAAAGCAAAAGAAAGAGAGGTACACAAGCAGCAGCTAATAAAAGTTAAAAGAGGGAACCAATACACACACAAAGATGCTAAATAAAGTAAAAGAAAGAGAAGTACACCAGCAGCTAATAAAAGTTAAAAGAGGGAAGCAATACACGGACAAAGATGCTAAATAAAGTAAAAGAAAGAGAGGTACACCAGCAGCTAATAAAAGTTAAAAGAGGGAAGCAATACACGGACAAAGATGCTAAATAAAGTAAAAGAAAGAGAAGTACACCAGCAGCTAATAAAAGTTAAAAGAGGGAAGCAATACACACACAAAGATGCTAAATAAAGTAAAAGAAAGAGAGGTACACCAGCAGCAGCTAATAAAAGTTAAAAGAGGGAACCAATACACACACAAAGATGCTAAATAAAGTAAAAGAAAGAGAGGTACACCAGCAGCAGCTAATAAAAGTTAAAAGAGGGAACCAATACACACACAAAGATGCTAAATAAACTAAAACAAAGAGAGGTACACCAGCAGCTAATAAAAGTTAAAAGAGGGAACCAATACACACACAAAGATGCTAAATAAAGTAAAAGAAAGAGAGGTACACCAGCAGCAGCTAATAAAAGTTAAAAGAGGGAAGCAATACACACACAAAGATGCTAAATAAAGTAAAAGAAAGAGAGCTACACCAGCAGCAGCTAATAAAAGTTAAAAGAGGGAAGCAATACACACACAAAGATGCTAAATAAAGTAAAAGAAAGAGAGGTACACCAGCAGCAGCTAATAAAAGTTAAAAGAGGGAAGCAATACACACACAAAGATGCTAAATAAAGTAACAGAAAGAGAGGTACACCAGCAGCAGCTAATAAAAGTTAAAAGAGGGAAACAATACACGGACAAAGATGCTAAATAAAGTAAAAGAAAGAGAGGTACACCAGCAGCTAATAAAAGTTAAAAGAGGGAAGCAATACACGGACAAAGATGCTAAATAAAGTAAAAGAAAGAGAGGTACACCAGCAGCAGCTAATAAAAGTTAAAAGAGAGAAGCAATACACACACAAAGATGCTAAATAAAGTAAAAGAAAGAGAGGTACACCAGCAGCAGCTAATAAAAGTTAAAAGAGGGAAGCAATACACACACAAAGATGCTAAATAAAGTAAAAGAAAGAGAGGTACACCAGCAGCAGCTAATAAAAGTTAAAAGAGGGAAGCAATACACACACAAAGACGCTAAATAAAGTAAAAGAAAGAGAGGTACACCAGCAGCAGCTAATAAAAGTTAAAAGAGGGAAGCAATACACACACAAAGATGCTAAATAAAGTAAAAGAAAGAGAGGTACACCAGCAGCTAATAAAAGTTAAAAGAGGGAAGCAATACACACACAAAGATGCTAAATAAAGTAACAGAAAGAGAGGTACACCAGCAGCAGCTAATAAAAGTTAAAAGAGGGAAACAATACACGGACAAAGATGCTAAATAAAGTAAAAGAAAGAGAGGTACACGAGCAGCTAATAAAAGTTAAAAGAGGGAAGCAATACACGGACAAAGATGCTAAATAAAGTAAAAGAAAGAGAGGTACACCAGCAGCAGCTAATAAAAGTTAAAAGAGGGAAGCAATACACACACAAAGATGCTAAATAAACTAAAAGAAAGAGAGGTACACCAGCAGCAGCTAATAAAAGTTAAAAGAGGGAAGCAATACACACACAAAGATGCTAAATAAAGTAACAGAAAGAGAGGTACACCAGCAGCAGCTAAAAAAAGTTAAAAGAGGGAAGCAATACACACACAAAGATGCTAAATAAACTAAAAGAAAGAGAGGTACACCAGCAGCAGACAATAAAAGTTAAAAGAGGGAAGCAATACACACACAAAGATGCTAAATAAACTAAAAGAAAGAGAACTACACCAGCAGCAGATAATAAAAGTTAAAAGAGGGAAGCAATACACACACAAAGATGCTAAATAAACTAAAAGAAAGAGAGGTACACCAGCAGCTAATAAAAGTTAAAAGAGGGAAGCAATACACACACAAAGATGCTAAATAAACTAAAAGAAAGAGAACTACACCAGCAGCTAATAAAAGTTAAAAGAGGGAAGCAATACACACACAAAGATGCTAAATAAACTAAAAGAAAGAGAGGTACACCAGCAGCTAATAAAAGTTAAAAGAGGGAAGCAATACACACACAAAGATGCTAAATAAACTAAAAGAAAGAGAACTACACCAGCAGCTAATAAAAGTTAAAAGAGGGAAGCAATACACACACAAAGATGCTAAATAAACTAAAAGAAAGAGAGGTACACCAGCAGCTAATAAAAGTTAAAAGAGGGAAGCTACACACACAAAGATGCTAAATAAACTAAAAGAAAGAGAGGTACACCAGCAGCAGCTAATAAAAGTTAAAAGAGGGAAGCAATACACACACATAGATGCTAAATAAACTAAAAGAAAGAGAGGTACACCAGCAGAAGCTAATAAAAGTTAAAAGAGGGAAGCAATACACATACAAAGATGCTAAATAAACTAAAAGAAAGAGAGGTACACCAGCAGCAGATAATAAAAGTTAAAAGAGGGAAGCAATACACACACAAAGATGCTAAATAAAGTAAAAGAAAGAGAGCTACACCAGCAGCAGCTAATAAAAGTTAAAAGAGGGAACCAATACACACACAAAGATGCTAAATAAACTAAAAGAAAGAGAGGTACACCAGCAGCAGCTAATAAAAGTTAAAAGAGGGAACCAATACACACACAAAGATGCTAAATAAAGTAAAAGAAAGACAGGTACACCAGCAGCAGCTAATAAAAGTTAAAAGAGGGAAGCAATACACACACAAAGATGCTAAATAAAGTAAAAGAGAAGTACACCAGCAGCAGCTAATAAAAGTTAAAAGAGGGAAGCAATACACACACAAAGATGCTAAATAAAGTAAAAGAAAGATAGGTACACCAGCAGCAGCTAATAAAAGTTAAAAGAGGGAACCAATACACACACAAAGATGCTAAATAAACTAAAAGAAAGAGAGGTACACCAGCAGCAGCTAATAAAAGTTAAAAGAGGGAAGCAATACACACACAAAGATGCTAAATAAACTAAAAGAAAAAGAGGTACACCAGCAGCAGCTAATAAAAGTTAAAAGAGGGAAGCAATACACACACAAAGATGCTAAATAAAGTAAAAGAAAGAGAAGTACACCAGCAGCAGCTAATAAAAGTTAAAAGAGGGAAGCAATACACACACAAAGATGCTAAATAAACTAAAAGAAAGAGAACTACACCAGCACCAGCTAATAAAAGTTAAAAGAGGGAAGGAATACACACACAAAGATGCTAAATAAAGTAAAAGAAAGAGAGGTACACCAGCAGCTAATAAAAGTTAAAAGAGGGAAGCAATACACGGACAAAGATGCTAAATAAAGTAAAAGAAAGAGAGGTACACAAGCAGCAGCTAATAAAAGTTAAAAGAGGGAAGCAATACACACACAAAGATGCTAAATAAAGTAAAAGAAAGAGAGGTACACCAGCAGCAGCTAATAAAAGTTAAAAGAGGGAAGCAATACACGGACAAAGATGCTAAATAAAGTAAAAGAAAGAGAGGTACACCAGCAGCAGCTAATAAAAGTTAAAAGAGGGAAGCAATACACGGACAAAGATGCTAAATAAAGTAAAAGAAAGAGAGGTACACCAGCAGCAGCTAATAAAAGTTAAAAGAGGGAAGCAATACATGGACAAAGATGCTAAATAAAGTAAAAGAAAGAGAGGTACACCAGCAGCTAATAAAAGTTAAAAGAGGGAAGCAATACACGGACAAAGATGCTAAATAAAGTAAAAGAAAGAGAGGTACACCACCAGCAGTTAATAAAAGTTAAAAGAGGGAAGCAATACACGGACAAAGATACTAAATAAAGCAAAAGAAAGAGAGGTACACAAGCAGCAGCTAATAAAAGTTAAAAGAGGGAAGCAATACACACACAAAGATGCTAAATAAAGTAAAAGAAAGAGAGGTACACCAGCAGCTAATAAAAGTTAAAAGAGGGAAGCAATACACGGACAAAGATACTAAATAAAGCAAAAGAAAGAGAGGTACACAAGCAGCAGCTAATAAAAGTTAAAAGGGAAGCAATACACGGACAAAGATACTAAATAAAGTAAAAGAAAGAGAGGTACACCAGCAGCTAATAAAAGTTAAAAGAGGGAAGCAATACACGGACAAAGATACTAAATAAAGCAAAAGAAAGAGAGGTACACAAGTAGCAGCTAATAAAAGTTAAAAGAGGGAAGCAATACACGGACAAAGATACTAAATAAACTAAAAGAAAGAGAGGTACACCAGCAGCAGCTAATAAAAGTTAAAAGAGGGAAGCAATACACACACAAAGATACTAAATAAAGCAAAAGAAAGAGAGGTACACAAGCAGCAGCTAATAAAAGTTAAAAGAGGGAAGCAATACACACACAAAGATACTAAATAAAGTAAAAGAAAGAGAGGTACACCAGCAGCTAATAAAAGTTAAAAGAGGGAAGCAATACACGGACAAAGATACTAAATAAAGCAAAAGAAAGAGAGGTACACAAGCAGCAGCTAATAAAAGTTAAAAGAGGGAGGCAATACACACACAAAGATACTAAATAAAGTAAAAGAAAGAGAGGTACACCAGCAGCTAATAAAAGTTAAAAGAGGGAAGCAATACACGGACAAAGATACTAAATAAAGCAAAAGAAAGAGAGGTACACAAGCAGCAGCTAATAAAAGTTAAAAGAGGGAAGCAATACACACACAAAGATACTAAATAAAGTAAAAGAAAGAGAGGTACACCAGCAGCTAATAAAAGTTAAAAGAGGGAAGCAATACATGGACAAAGATGCTAAATAAAGTAAAAGAAAGAGAGGTACACCAGCAGCTAATAAAAGTTAAAAGAGGGAAGCAATACATGGACAAAGATGCTAAATAAAGTAAAAGAAAGAGAGGTACACCAGCAGCAGCTAATAAAAGTTAAAAGAGGGAAGCAATACACGGACAAAGATGCTAAATAAAGTAAAAGAAAGAGAGGTACACAAGCAGCAGCTAATAAAAGTTAAAAGAGGGAAGCAATACACACACAAAGATGCTAAATAAAGTAAAAGAAAGAGAGGTACACCAGCAGCTAATAAAAGTTAAAAGAGGGAAGCAATACATGGACAAAGATGCTAAATAAAGTAAAAGAAAGAGAGGTACACCAGCAGCAGCTAATAAAAGTTAAAAGAGGGAAGCAATACACGGACAAAGATGCTAAATAAAGTAAAAGAAAGAGAGGTACACAAGCAGCAGCTAATAAAAGTTAAAAGAGGGAAGCAATACACACACAAAGATGCTAAATAAAGTAAAAGAAAGAGAGGTACACCAGCAGCTAATAAAAGTTAAAAGAGGGAACCAATCCACACACAAAGATGCTAAATAAAGTAAAAGAAAGAGAGGTACACCACCAGCAGCTAATAAAAGTTAAAAGAGGGAAGCAATACACACACAAAGACGCTAAATAAAGTAAAAGAAAGAGAGGTACACCACCAGCAGCTAATAAAAGTTAAAAGAGGGAAGCAATACACACACAAAGATACTAAATAAAGTAAAAGAAAGAGAGGTACACCAGCAGCTAATAAAAGTTAAAAGAGGGAAGCAATACACACACAAAGATGCTAAATAAACTAAAAGAAAGAGAACTACACCAGCAGCTAATAAAAGTTAAAAGAGGGAAGCAATACACACACAAAGATGCTAAATAAACTAAAAGAAAGAGAACTACACCAGCAGCAGCTAATAAAAGTTAAAAGAGGGAACCAATACACACACAAAGATGCTAAATAAACTAAAAGAAAGAGAGGTACACCAGCAGCAGCTAATAAAAGTTAAAAGAGGGAAGCAATACACACACAAAGATACTAAATAAACTAAAAGAAAGAGAGGTACACCAGCAGCAGCTAATAAAAGTTAAAAGAGGGAAGCAATACACACACAAAGATGCTAAATAAACTAAAAGAAAGAGAGGTACACCAGCAGCAGCTAATAAAAGTTAAAAGAGGGAACCAATACACACACAAAGATGCTAAATAAACTAAAAGAAAGAGAGGTACACCAGCAGCAGCTAATAAAAGTTAAAAGAGGGAACCAATACACACACAAAGATGCTAAATAAACTAAAAGAAAGAGAGGTACACCAGCAGCAGCTAATAAAAGTTAAAAGAGGGAACCAATACACACACAAAGATGCTAAATAAACTAAAAGAAAGAGAGGTACACCAGCAGCAGCTAATAAAAGTTAAAAGAGGGAACCAATACACACACAAAGATGCTAAATAAACTAAAAGAAAGAGAGGTACACCAGCAGCAGCTAATAAAAGTTAAAAGAGGGAAGCAATACATACACAAAGATGCTAAATAAACTAAAAGAAAGAGAACTACACCAGCAGCAGCTAATAAAAGTTAAAAGAGGGAAGCAATACACACACAAAGATGCTAAATAAAGTAACAGAAAGAGAGGTACACCAGCAGCAGCTAATAAAAGTTAAAAGAGGGAAACAATACACGGACAAAGATGCTAAATAAAGTAAAAGAAAGAGAGGTACACGAGCAGCTAATAAAAGTTAAAAGAGGGAAGCAATACACGGACAAAGATGCTAAATAAAGTAAAAGAAAGAGAGGTACACCAGCAGCAGCTAATAAAAGTTAAAAGAGGGAAGCAATACACACACAAAGATGCTAAATAAACTAAAAGAAAGAGAGGTACACCAGCAGCAGCTAATAAAAGTTAAAAGAGGGAAGCAATACACACACAAAGATGCTAAATAAAGTAACAGAAAGAGAGGTACACCAGCAGCAGCTAAAAAAAGTTAAAAGAGGGAAGCAATACACACACAAAGATGCTAAATAAACTAAAAGAAAGAGAGGTACACCAGCAGCAGACAATAAAAGTTAAAAGAGGGAAGCAATACACACACAAAGATGCTAAATAAACTAAAAGAAAGAGAACTACACCAGCAGCAGATAATAAAAGTTAAAAGAGGGAAGCAATACACACACAAAGATGCTAAATAAACTAAAAGAAAGAGAGGTACACCAGCAGCTAATAAAAGTTAAAAGAGGGAAGCAATACACACACAAAGATGCTAAATAAACTAAAAGAAAGAGAACTACACCAGCAGCTAATAAAAGTTAAAAGAGGGAAGCAATACACGGACAAAGATACTAAATAAAGCAAAAGAAAGAGAGGTACACAAGCAGCAGCTAATAAAAGTTAAAAGAGGGAAGCAATACACACACAAAGATGCTAAATAAAGTAAAAGAAAGAGAGGTACACCAGCAGCTAATAAAAGTTAAAAGAGGGAAGCAATACACGGACAAAGATACTAAATAAAGCAAAAGAAAGAGAGGTACACAAGCAGCAGCTAATAAAAGTTAAAAGGGAAGCAATACACGGACAAAGATACTAAATAAAGTAAAAGAAAGAGAGGTACACCAGCAGCTAATAAAAGTTAAAAGAGGGAAGCAATACACGGACAAAGATACTAAATAAAGCAAAAGAAAGAGAGGTACACAAGTAGCAGCTAATAAAAGTTAAAAGAGGGAAGCAATACACGGACAAAGATACTAAATAAACTAAAAGAAAGAGAGGTACACCAGCAGCAGCTAATAAAAGTTAAAAGAGGGAAGCAATACACACACAAAGATACTAAATAAAGCAAAAGAAAGAGAGGTACACAAGCAGCAGCTAATAAAAGTTAAAAGAGGGAAGCAATACACACACAAAGATACTAAATAAAGTAAAAGAAAGAGAGGTACACCAGCAGCTAATAAAAGTTAAAAGAGGGAAGCAATACACGGACAAAGATACTAAATAAAGCAAAAGAAAGAGAGGTACACAAGCAGCAGCTAATAAAAGTTAAAAGAGGGAGGCAATACACACACAAAGATACTAAATAAAGTAAAAGAAAGAGAGGTACACCAGCAGCTAATAAAAGTTAAAAGAGGGAAGCAATACACGGACAAAGATACTAAATAAAGCAAAAGAAAGAGAGGTACACAAGCAGCAGCTAATAAAAGTTAAAAGAGGGAAGCAATACACACACAAAGATACTAAATAAAGTAAAAGAAAGAGAGGTACACCAGCAGCTAATAAAAGTTAAAAGAGGGAAGCAATACATGGACAAAGATGCTAAATAAAGTAAAAGAAAGAGAGGTACACCAGCAGCTAATAAAAGTTAAAAGAGGGAAGCAATACATGGACAAAGATGCTAAATAAAGTAAAAGAAAGAGAGGTACACCAGCAGCAGCTAATAAAAGTTAAAAGAGGGAAGCAATACACGGACAAAGATGCTAAATAAAGTAAAAGAAAGAGAGGTACACAAGCAGCAGCTAATAAAAGTTAAAAGAGGGAAGCAATACACACACAAAGATGCTAAATAAACTAAAAGAAAGAGAGCTACACCAGCAGCAGCTAATAAAAGTTAAAAGAGGGAACCAATACACACACAAAGATGCTAAATAAACTAAAAGAAAGAGAGGTACACCAGCAACTAATAAAAGTTAAAAGAGGGAAGCAATACACACACAAAGATGCTAAATAAACTAAAAGAAAGAGAGGTACACCAGCAGCTAATAAAAGTTAAAAGAGGGAAGCAATACACGGACAAAGATGCTAAATAAACTAAAAGAAAGAGAGGTACACAAGCAGCAGCTAATAAAAGTTAAAAGAGGGAAGCAATACACACACAAAGACGCTAAATAAAGTAAAAGAAAGAGAGGTACACCACCAGCAGCTAATAAAAGTTAAAAGAGGGAAGCAATACACACACAAAGATACTAAATAAAGTAAAAGAAAGAGAGGTACACCAGCAGCTAATAAAAGTTAAAAGAGGGAAGCAATACACACACAAAGATGCTAAATAAACTAAAAGAAAGAGAACTACACCAGCAGCTAATAAAAGTTAAAAGAGGGAAGCAATACACACACAAAGATGCTAAATAAACTAAAAGAAAGAGAGGTACACCAGCAGCTAATAAAAGTTAAAAGAGGGAAGCAATACACACACAAAGATACTAAATAAACTAAAAGAAAGAGAACTACACCAGCAGCTAATAAAAGTTAAAAGAGGGAAGCAATACACACACAAAGATGCTAAATAAACTAAAAGAAAGAGAACTACACCAGCAGCTAATAAAAGTTAAAAGAGGGAAGCAATACACACACAAAGATGCTAAATAAACTAAAAGAAAGAGAGGTACACCAGCAGCTAATAAAAGTTAAAAGAGGGAAGCAATACACACACAAAGATGCTAAATAAACTAAAAGAAAGAGAGGTACACCACCAGCAGCTAATAAAAGTTAAAAGAGGGAAGCAATACACACACAAAGATACTAAATAAAGTAAAAGAAAGAGAGGTACACCAGCAGCAGCTAATAAAAGTTAAAAGAGGGAAGCAATACATGGACAAAGATGCTAAATAAACTAAAAGAAAGAGAGGTACACCACCAGCAGCTAATAAAAGTTACAAGAGGGAACCAATACACACACAAAGATGCTAAATAAAGTAAAAGAAAGAGAGGTACACCACCAGCAGCTAATAAAAGTTAAAAGAGGGAAGCAATACATACACAAAGATGCTAAATAAACTAAAAGAAAGAGAACTACACCAGCAGCAGCTAATAAAAGTTAAAAGAGGGAAGCAATACACACACAAAGATGCTAAATAAACTAAAAGAAAGAGAACTACACCAGCAGCAGCTAATAAAAGTTAAAAGAGGGAAGCAATACACACACATAGATGCTAAATAAACTAAAAGAAAGAGAGGTACACCAGCAGCAGCTAATAAAAGTTAAAAGAGGGAAGCAATACACACACAAAGATGCTAAATAAACTAAAAGAAAGAGAGGTACACCAGCAGCAGATAATAAAAGTTAAAAGAGGGAAGCAATACACACACAAAGATGCTAAATAAAGTAAAAGAAAGAGAGCTACACCAGCAGCAGCTAATAAAAGTTAAAAGAGGGAACCAATACACACACAAAGATGCTAAATAAACTAAAAGAAAGAGAGGTACACCAGCAGCAGCTAATAAAAGTTAAAAGAGGGAACCAATACACACACAAAGATGCTAAATAAAGTAAAAGAAAGACAGGTACACCAGCAGCAGCTAATAAAAGTTAAAAGAGGGAAGCAATACACACACAAAGATGCTAAATAAAGTAAAAGAAAGAGAAGTACACCAGCAGCAGCTAATAAAAGTTAAAAGAGGGAAGCAATACACACACAAAGATGCTAAATAAAGTAAAAGAAAGATAGGTACACCAGCAGCTAATAAAAGTTAAAAGAGGGAAGCAATACATGGACAAAGATGCTAAATAAAGTAAAAGAAAGAGAGGTACACCAGCAGCTAATAAAAGTTAAAAGAGGGAAGCAATACATGGACAAAGATGCTAAATAAAGTAAAAGAAAGAGAGGTACACCAGCAGCAGCTAATAAAAGTTAAAAGAGGGAAGCAATACACGGACAAAGATGCTAAATAAAGTAAAAGAAAGAGAGGTACACAAGCAGCAGCTAATAAAAGTTAAAAGAGGGAAGCAATACACACACAAAGATGCTAAATAAAGTAAAAGAAAGAGAGGTACACCAGCAGCTAATAAAAGTTAAAAGAGGGAAGCAATACATGGACAAAGATGCTAAATAAAGTAAAAGAAAGAGAGGTACACCAGCAGCAGCTAATAAAAGTTAAAAGAGGGAAGCAATACACGGACAAAGATGCTAAATAAAGTAAAAGAAAGAGAGGTACACAAGCAGCAGCTAATAAAAGTTAAAAGAGGGAAGCAATACACACACAAAGATGCTAAATAAAGTAAAAGAAAGAGAGGTACACCAGCAGCTAATAAAAGTTAAAAGAGGGAACCAATCCACACACAAAGATGCTAAATAAAGTAAAAGAAAGAGAGGTACACCACCAGCAGCTAATAAAAGTTAAAAGAGGGAACCAATACACACACAAAGATGCTAAATAAAGTAAAAGAAAGAGAGCTACACCAGCAGCAGCTAATAAAAGTTAAAAGAGGGAACCAATACACACACAAAGATGCTAAATAAACTAAAAGAAAGAGAGGTACACCAGCAACTAATAAAAGTTAAAAGAGGGAAGCAATACACACACAAAGATGCTAAATAAACTAAAAGAAAGAGAGGTACACCAGCAGCTAATAAAAGTTAAAAGAGGGAAGCAATACACGGACAAAGATGCTAAATAAACTAAAAGAAAGAGAGGTACACAAGCAGCAGCTAATAAAAGTTAAAAGAGGGAAGCAATACACACACAAAGACGCTAAATAAAGTAAAAGAAAGAGAGGTACACCACCAGCAGCTAATAAAAGTTAAAAGAGGGAAGCAATACACACACAAAGATACTAAATAAAGTAAAAGAAAGAGAGGTACACCAGCAGCTAATAAAAGTTAAAAGAGGGAAGCAATACACACACAAAGATGCTAAATAAACTAAAAGAAAGAGAACTACACCAGCAGCTAATAAAAGTTAAAAGAGGGAAGCAATACACACACAAAGATGCTAAATAAACTAAAAGAAAGAGAACTACACCAGCAGCAGCTAATAAAAGTTAAAAGAGGGAACCAATACACACACAAAGATGCTAAATAAACTAAAAGAAAGAGAGGTACACCAGCAGCAGCTAATAAAAGTTAAAAGAGGGAAGCAATACATACACAAAGATGCTAAATAAACTAAAAGAAAGAGAACTACACCAGCAGCAGCTAATAAAAGTTAAAAGAGGGAAGCAATACACGGACAAAGATGCTAAATAAAGTAAAAGAAAGAGAGGTACACCAGCAGCAGCTAATAAAAGTTAAAAGAGGGAAGCAATACACACACAAAGATGCTAAATAAACTAAAAGAAAGAGAGGTACACCAGCAGCAGCTAATAAAAGTTAAAAGAGGGAAGCAATACACACACAAAGATGCTAAATAAAGTAACAGAAAGAGAGGTACACCAGCAGCAGCTAAAAAAAGTTAAAAGAGGGAAGCAATACACACACAAAGATGCTAAATAAACTAAAAGAAAGAGAGGTACACCAGCAGCAGACAATAAAAGTTAAAAGAGGGAAGCAATACACACACAAAGATGCTAAATAAACTAAAAGAAAGAGAACTACACCAGCAGCAGATAATAAAAGTTAAAAGAGGGAAGCAATACACACACAAAGATGCTAAATAAACTAAAAGAAAGAGAGGTACACCAGCAGCTAATAAAAGTTAAAAGAGGGAAGCAATACACACACAAAGATGCTAAATAAACTAAAAGAAAGAGAACTACACCAGCAGCTAATAAAAGTTAAAAGAGGGAAGCAATACACGGACAAAGATACTAAATAAAGCAAAAGAAAGAGAGGTACACAAGCAGCAGCTAATAAAAGTTAAAAGAGGGAAGCAATACACACACAAAGATGCTAAATAAAGTAAAAGAAAGAGAGGTACACCAGCAGCTAATAAAAGTTAAAAGAGGGAAGCAATACACGGACAAAGATACTAAATAAAGCAAAAGAAAGAGAGGTACACAAGCAGCAGCTAATAAAAGTTAAAAGGGAAGCAATACACGGACAAAGATACTAAATAAAGTAAAAGAAAGAGAGGTACACCAGCAGCTAATAAAAGTTAAAAGAGGGAAGCAATACACGGACAAAGATACTAAATAAAGCAAAAGAAAGAGAGGTACACAAGTAGCAGCTAATAAAAGTTAAAAGAGGGAAGCAATACACGGACAAAGATACTAAATAAACTAAAAGAAAGAGAGGTACACCAGCAGCAGCTAATAAAAGTTAAAAGAGGGAAGCAATACACACACAAAGATACTAAATAAAGCAAAAGAAAGAGAGGTACACAAGCAGCAGCTAATAAAAGTTAAAAGAGGGAAGCAATACACACACAAAGATACTAAATAAAGTAAAAGAAAGAGAGGTACACCAGCAGCTAATAAAAGTTAAAAGAGGGAAGCAATACACGGACAAAGATACTAAATAAAGCAAAAGAAAGAGAGGTACACAAGCAGCAGCTAATAAAAGTTAAAAGAGGGAGGCAATACACACACAAAGATACTAAATAAAGTAAAAGAAAGAGAGGTACACCAGCAGCTAATAAAAGTTAAAAGAGGGAAGCAATACACGGACAAAGATACTAAATAAAGCAAAAGAAAGAGAGGTACACAAGCAGCAGCTAATAAAAGTTAAAAGAGGGAAGCAATACACACACAAAGATACTAAATAAAGTAAAAGAAAGAGAGGTACACCAGCAGCTAATAAAAGTTAAAAGAGGGAAGCAATACATGGACAAAGATGCTAAATAAAGTAAAAGAAAGAGAGGTACACCAGCAGCTAATAAAAGTTAAAAGAGGGAAGCAATACATGGACAAAGATGCTAAATAAAGTAAAAGAAAGAGAGGTACACCAGCAGCAGCTAATAAAAGTTAAAAGAGGGAAGCAATACACGGACAAAGATGCTAAATAAAGTAAAAGAAAGAGAGGTACACAAGCAGCAGCTAATAAAAGTTAAAAGAGGGAAGCAATACACACACAAAGATGCTAAATAAACTAAAAGAAAGAGAGCTACACCAGCAGCAGCTAATAAAAGTTAAAAGAGGGAACCAATACACACACAAAGATGCTAAATAAACTAAAAGAAAGAGAGGTACACCAGCAACTAATAAAAGTTAAAAGAGGGAAGCAATACACACACAAAGATGCTAAATAAACTAAAAGAAAGAGAGGTACACCAGCAGCTAATAAAAGTTAAAAGAGGGAAGCAATACACGGACAAAGATGCTAAATAAACTAAAAGAAAGAGAGGTACACAAGCAGCAGCTAATAAAAGTTAAAAGAGGGAAGCAATACACACACAAAGACGCTAAATAAAGTAAAAGAAAGAGAGGTACACCACCAGCAGCTAATAAAAGTTAAAAGAGGGAAGCAATACACACACAAAGATACTAAATAAAGTAAAAGAAAGAGAGGTACACCAGCAGCTAATAAAAGTTAAAAGAGGGAAGCAATACACACACAAAGATGCTAAATAAACTAAAAGAAAGAGAACTACACCAGCAGCTAATAAAAGTTAAAAGAGGGAAGCAATACACACACAAAGATGCTAAATAAACTAAAAGAAAGAGAGGTACACCAGCAGCTAATAAAAGTTAAAAGAGGGAAGCAATACACACACAAAGATACTAAATAAACTAAAAGAAAGAGAACTACACCAGCAGCTAATAAAAGTTAAAAGAGGGAAGCAATACACACACAAAGATGCTAAATAAACTAAAAGAAAGAGAACTACACCAGCAGCTAATAAAAGTTAAAAGAGGGAAGCAATACACACACAAAGATGCTAAATAAACTAAAAGAAAGAGAGGTACACCAGCAGCTAATAAAAGTTAAAAGAGGGAAGCAATACACACACAAAGATGCTAAATAAACTAAAAGAAAGAGAGGTACACCACCAGCAGCTAATAAAAGTTAAAAGAGGGAAGCAATACACACACAAAGATACTAAATAAAGTAAAAGAAAGAGAGGTACACCAGCAGCAGCTAATAAAAGTTAAAAGAGGGAAGCAATACATGGACAAAGATGCTAAATAAACTAAAAGAAAGAGAGGTACACCACCAGCAGCTAATAAAAGTTACAAGAGGGAACCAATACACACACAAAGATGCTAAATAAAGTAAAAGAAAGAGAGGTACACCACCAGCAGCTAATAAAAGTTAAAAGAGGGAAGCAATACATACACAAAGATGCTAAATAAACTAAAAGAAAGAGAACTACACCAGCAGCAGCTAATAAAAGTTAAAAGAGGGAAGCAATACACACACAAAGATGCTAAATAAACTAAAAGAAAGAGAACTACACCAGCAGCAGCTAATAAAAGTTAAAAGAGGGAAGCAATACACACACATAGATGCTAAATAAACTAAAAGAAAGAGAGGTACACCAGCAGCAGCTAATAAAAGTTAAAAGAGGGAAGCAATACACACACAAAGATGCTAAATAAACTAAAAGAAAGAGAGGTACACCAGCAGCAGATAATAAAAGTTAAAAGAGGGAAGCAATACACACACAAAGATGCTAAATAAAGTAAAAGAAAGAGAGCTACACCAGCAGCAGCTAATAAAAGTTAAAAGAGGGAACCAATACACACACAAAGATGCTAAATAAACTAAAAGAAAGAGAGGTACACCAGCAGCAGCTAATAAAAGTTAAAAGAGGGAACCAATACACACACAAAGATGCTAAATAAAGTAAAAGAAAGACAGGTACACCAGCAGCAGCTAATAAAAGTTAAAAGAGGGAAGCAATACACACACAAAGATGCTAAATAAAGTAAAAGAAAGAGAAGTACACCAGCAGCAGCTAATAAAAGTTAAAAGAGGGAAGCAATACACACACAAAGATGCTAAATAAAGTAAAAGAAAGATAGGTACACCAGCATTAGCTAATAAAAGTTAAAAGAGGGAACCAATACACACACAAAGATGCTAAATAAACTAAAAGAAAGAGAGGTACACCAGCAGCAGCTAATAAAAGTTAAAAGAGGGAAGCAATACACACACAAAGATGCTAAATAAACTAAAAGAAAAAGAGGTACACCAGCAGCAGCTAATAAAAGTTAAAAGAGGGAAGCAATACACACACAAAGATGCTAAATAAAGTAAAAGAAAGAGAAGTACACCAGCAGCAGCTAATAAAAGTTAAAAGAGGGAAGCAATACACACACAAAGATGCTAAATAAACTAAAAGAAAGAGAACTACACCAGCACCAGCTAATAAAAGTTAAAAGAGGGAAGGAATACACACACAAAGATGCTAAATAAAGTAAAAGAAAGAGAGGTACACCAGCAGCTAATAAAAGTTAAAAGAGGGAAGCAATACACGGACAAAGATGCTAAATAAACTAAAAGAAAGAGAGGTACACAAGCAGCAGCTAATAAAAGTTAAAAGAGGGAAGCAATACACACACAAAGATGCTAAATAAAGTAAAAGAAAGAGAGGTACACCAGCAGCAGCTAATAAAAGTTAAAAGAGGGAAGCAATACACGGACAAAGATGCTAAATAAAGTAAAAGAAAGAGAGGTACACCAGCAGCAGCTAATAAAAGTTAAAAGAGGGAAGCAATACACGGACAAAGATGCTAAATAAAGTAAAAGAAAGAGAGGTACACCAGCAGCAGCTAATAAAAGTTAAAAGAGGGAAGCAATACATGGACAAAGATGCTAAATAAAGTAAAAGAAAGAGAGGTACACCAGCAGCTAATAAAAGTTAAAAGAGGGAAGCAATACACGGACAAAGATGCTAAATAAAGTAAAAGAAAGAGAGGTACACCAGCAGCAGCTAATAAAAGTTAAAAGAGGGAAGCAATACACGGACAAAGATACTAAATAAAGTAAAAGAAAGAGAGGTACACCAGCAGCTAATAAAAGTTAAAAGAGGGAAGCAATACATGGACAAAGATACTAAATAAAGTAAAAGAAAGAGAGGTACACCAGCAGCTAATAAAAGTTAAAAGAGGGAAGCAATACACGGACAAAGATACTAAATAAAGTAAAAGAAAGAGAGGTACACCAGCAGCAGCTAATAAAAGTTAAAAGAGGGAAGCAATACACACACAAAGATACTAAATAAAGTAAAAGAAAGAGAGGTACACCAGCAGCTAATAAAAGTTAAAAGAGGGAAGCAATACACGGACAAAGATACTAAATAAAGTAAAAGAAAGAGAGGTACACCAGCAGCAGCTAATAAAAGTTAAAAGAGGGAAGCAATACACGGACAAAGATACTAAATAAAGTAAAAGAAAGAGAGGTACACCAGCAGCAGCTAATAAAAGTTAAAAGAGGGAAGCAATACACGGACAAAGATACTAAATAAAGTAAAAGAAAGAGAGGTACACCAGCAGCAGCTAATAAAAGTTAAAAGAGGGAAGCAATACACGGACAAAGATACTAAATAAAGTAAAAGAAAGAGAGGTACACCAGCAGCAGCTAATAAAAGTTAAAAGAGGGAAGCAATACATGGACAAAGATACTAAATAAAGTAAAAGAAAGAGAGGTACACCAGCAGCTAATAAAAGTTAAAAGAGGGAAGCAATACACACACAAAGATGCTAAATAAAGTAAAAGAAAGAGAGGTACACCAGCAGCAGCTAATAAAAGTTAAAAGAGGGAAGCAATACACGGACAAAGATGCTAAATAAAGTAAAAGAAAGAGAGGTACACCAGCAGCAGCTAATTAAAGTTAAAAGAGGGAAGCAATACACACACAAAGATGCTAAATAAAGTAACAGAAAGAGAGGTACACCAGCAGCAGTTAATAAAAGTTAAAAGAGGGAAGCAATACACGGACAAAGATGCTAAATAAAGTAAAAGAAA
The DNA here is from genome assembly GCA_030765065.1 of Deroplatys truncata. Lineage (NCBI taxonomy): Eukaryota > Metazoa > Arthropoda > Insecta > Mantodea > Mantidae > Deroplatys > Deroplatys truncata. The sequence goes on from JAUKNL010000218.1 coordinate 252,217, forward strand.
GAGAGGTACACCACCAGCAGTTAATAAAAGTTAAAAGAGGGAAGCAATACACACACAAAGATGCTAAATAAAGTAACAGAAAGAGAGGTACACCAGCAGCTGTTAATAAAAGTTAAAAGAGGGAAGCAATACACACACAAAGATGCTAAATAAAGTAAAAGAAAGAGAGGTACACCACCAGCAGTTAATAAAAGTTAAAAGAGGGAAGCAATACACGGACAAAGATACTAAATAAAGCAAAAGAAAGAGAGGTACACAAGCAGCAGCTAATAAAAGTTAAAAGAGGGAAGCAATACACACACAAAGATGCTAAATAATGTAAAAGAAAGAGAGGTACACCAGCAGCTAATAAAAGTTAAAAGAGGGAAGCAATACACGGACAAAGATACTAAATAAAGCAAAAGAAAGAGAGGTACACAAGCAGCTAATAAAAGTTAAAAGAGGGAAGCAATACACACACAAAGATGCTAAATAAACTAAAAGAAAGAGAACTACACCAGCAGCTAATAAAAGTTAAAAGAGGGAAGCAATACACGGACAAAGATGCTAAATAAAGTAAAAGAAAGAGAGGTACACCAGCAGCTAATAAAAGTTAAAAGAGGGAAGCAATACACGGACAAAGATGCTAAATAAAGTAAAAGAAAGAGAGGTACACCAGCAGCAGCTAATAAAAGTTAAAAGAGAGAAGCAATACACACACAAAGATGCTAAATAAACTAAAAGAAAGAGAGGTACACCAGCAGCAGCTAATAAAAGTTAAAAGAGGGAAGCAATACACACACAAAGATGCTAAATAAAGTAAAAGAAAGAGAGGTACACCAGCAGCAGCTAATAAAAGTTAAAAGAGGGAAGCAATACACACACAAAGACGCTAAATAAAGTAAAAGAAAGAGAGGTACACCAGCAGCAGCTAATAAAAGTTAAAAGAGGGAAGCAATACACACACAAAGATGCTAAATAAAGTAAAAGAAAGAGAGGTACACCAGCAGCAGCTAATAAAAGTTAAAAGAGGGAAGCAATACACACACAAAGATGCTAAATAAAGTAACAGAAAGAGAGGTACACCAGCAGCAGCTAATAAAAGTTAAAAGAGGGAAACACTACACGGACAAAGATGCTAAATAAAGTAAAAGAAAGAGAGGTACACCAGCAGCTAATAAAAGTTAAAAGAGGGAAGCAATACACGGACAAAGATGCTAAATAAAGTAAAAGAAAGAGAGGTACACCAGCAGCAGCTAATAAAAGTTAAAAGAGGGAAGCAATACACACACAAAGATGCTAAATAAACTAAAAGAAAGAGAGGTACACCAGCAGCAGCTAATAAAAGTTAAAAGAGGGAAGCAATACACACACAAAGATGCTAAATAAAGTAACAGAAAGAGAGGTACACCAGCAGCAGCTAAAAAAAGTTAAAAGAGGGAAGCAATACACACACAAAGATGCTAAATAAACTAAAAGAAAGAGAGGTACACCAGCAGCAGACAATAAAAGTTAAAAGAGGGAAGCAATACACACACAAAGATGCTAAATAAAGTAAAAGAAAGAGAGGTACACCAGCAGCAGCTAATAAAAGTTAAAAGAGGGAAGCAATACACACACAAAGATGCTAAATAAAGTAAAAGAAAGAGAGGTACACCAGCAGCAGCTAAAAAAAGTTAAAAGAGGGAAGCAATACACACACACAAAGATGCTAAATAAAGTAAAAGAAAGAGAGGTACACCAGCAGCAGCTAAAAAAAGTTAAAAGAGGGAAGCAATACACACACAAAGATGCTAAATAAACTAAAAGAAAGAGAGGTACACCAGCAGCAGACAATAAAAGTTAAAAGAGGGAAGCAATACACACACAAAGATGCTAAATAAACTAAAAGAAAGAGAACTACACCAGCAGCAGATAATAAAAGTTAAAAGAGGGAAGCAATACACACACAAAGATGCTAAATAAACTAAAAGAAAGAGAGGTACACCAGCAGCTAATAAAAGTTAAAAGAGGGAAGCAATACACACACAAAGATGCTAAATAAACTAAAAGAAAGAGAACTACACCAGCAGCTAATAAAAGTTAAAAGAGGGAAGCAATACACACACAAAGATGCTAAATAAACTAAAAGAAAGAGAGGTACACCAGCAGCTAATAAAAGTTAAAAGAGGGAAGCAATACACACACAAAGATGCTAAATAAACTAAAAGAAAGAGAACTACACCAGCAGCTAATAAAAGTTAAAAGAGGGAAGCAATACACACACAAAGATGCTAAATAAACTAAAAGAAAGAGAGGTACACCAGCAGCTAATAAAAGTTAAAAGAGGGAAGCAATACACACACAAAGATGCTAAATAAACTAAAAGAAAGAGAACTACACCAGCAGCAGCTAATAAAAGTTAAAAGAGGGAAGCAATACACACACATAGATGCTAAATAAACTAAAAGAAAGAGAGGTACACCAGCAGCAGCTAATAAAAGTTAAAAGAGGGAAGCAATACACACACAAAGATGCTAAATAAACTAAAAGAAAGAGAGGTACACCAGCAGCAGATAATAAAAGTTAAAAGAGGGAAGCAATACACACACAAAGATGCTAAATAAAGTAAAAGAAAGAGAGCTACACCAGCAGCAGTTAATAAAAGTTAAAAGAGGGAACCAATACACACACAAAGATGCTAAATAAACTAAAAGAAACAGAGGTACACCAGCAGCAGCTAATAAAAGTTAAAAGAGGGAACCAATACACACACAAAGATGCTAAATAAAGTAAAAGAAAGACAGGTACACCAGCAGCAGCTAATAAAAGTTAAAAGAGGGAAGCAATACACACACAAAGATGCTAAATAAAGTAAAAGAAAGAGAAGTACACCAGCAGCAGCTAATAAAAGTTAAAAGAGGGAAGCAATACACACACAAAGATGCTAAATAAACTAAAAGAAAAAGAGGTACACCAGCAGCAGCTAATAAAAGTTAAAAGAGGGAAGCAATACACACACAAAGATGCTAAATAAAGTAAAAGAAAGAGAAGTACACCAGCAGCAGCTAATAAAATTTAAAAGAGGGAAGCAATACACACACAAAGATGCTAAATAAACTAAAAGAAAGAGAACTACACCAGCACCAGCTAATAAAAGTTAAAAGAGGGAAGGAATACACACACAAAGATGCTAAATAAAGTAAAAGAAAGAGAGGTACACCAGCAGCTAATAAAAGTTAAAAGAGGGAAGCAATACACGGACAAAGATGCTAAATAAAGTAAAAGAAAGAGAGGTACACAAGCAGCAGCTAATAAAAGTTAAAAGAGGGAAGCAATACACACACAAAGATGCTAAATAAAGTAAAAGAAAGAGAGGTACACCAGCAGCAGCTAATAAAAGTTAAAAGAGGGAAGCAATACACGGACAAAGATGCTAAATAAAGTAAAAGAAAGAGAGGTACACCAGCAGCAGCTAATAAAAGTTAAAAGAGGGAAGCAATACACGGACAAAGATGCTAAATAAAGTAAAAGAAAGAGAGGTACACCAGCAGCAGCTAATAAAAGTTAAAAGAGGGAAGCAATACATGGACAAAGATGCTAAATAAAGTAAAAGAAAGAGAGGTACACCAGCAGCTAATAAAAGTTAAAAGAGGGAAACAATACACGGACAAAGATGCTAAATAAAGTAAAAGAAAGAGAGGTACACCACCAGCAGTTAATAAAAGTTAAAAGAGGGAAGCAATACACGGACAAAGATACTAAATAAAGCAAAAGAAAGAGAGGTACACAAGCAGCAGCTAATAAAAGTTAAAAGAGGGAAGCAATACACACACAAAGATGCTAAATAAAGTAAAAGAAAGAGAGGTACACCAGCAGCTAATAAAAGTTAAAAGAGGGAAGCAATACACGGACAAAGATACTAAATAAAGCAAAAGAAAGAGAGGTACACAAGCAGCAGCTAATAAAAGTTAAAAGGGAAGCAATACACGGACAAAGACACTAAATAAAGTAAAAGAAAGAGAGGTACACCAGCAGCTAATAAAAGTTAAAAGAGGGAAGCAATACACGGACAAAGATACTAAATAAAGCAAAAGAAAGAGAGGTACACAAGCAGCAGCTAATAAAAGTTAAAAGAGGGAAGCAATACACGGACAAAGATACTAAATAAACTAAAAGAAAGAGAGGTACACCAGCAGCAGCTAATAAAAGTTAAAAGAGGGAAGCAATACACACACAAAGATACTAAATAAAGCAAAAGAAAGAGAGGTACACAAGCAGCAGCTAATAAAAGTTAAAAGAGGGAAGCAATACACACACAAAGATACTAAATAAAGTAAAAGAAAGAGAGGTACACCAGCAGCTAATAAAAGTTAAAAGAGGGAAGCAATACACGGACAAAGATACTAAATAAAGCAAAAGAAAGAGAGGTACACAAGCAGCAGCTAATAAAAGTTAAAAGAGGGAAGCAATACACACACAAAGATACTAAATAAAGTAAAAGAAAGAGAGGTACACCAGCAGCTAATAAAAGTTAAAAGAGGGAAGCAATACACGGACAAAGATACTAAATAAAGCAAAAGAAAGAGAGGTACACAAGCAGCAGCTAATAAAAGTTAAAAGAGGGAAGCAATACACACACAAAGATACTAAATAAAGTAAAAGAAAGAGAGGTACACCAGCAGCTAATAAAAGTTAAAAGAGGGAAGCAATACATGGACAAAGATGCTAAATAAAGTAAAAGAAAGAGAGGTACACCAGCAGCTAATAAAAGTTAAAAGAGGGAAGCAATAGATGGACAAAGATGCTAAATAAAGTAAAAGAAAGAGAGGTACACCAGCAGCAGCTAATAAAAGTTAAAAGAGGGAAGCAATACACGGACAAAGATGCTAAATAAAGTAAAAGAAAGAGAGGTACACAAGCAGCAGCTAATAAAAGTTAAAAGAGGGAAGCAATACACACACAAAGATGCTAAATAAAGTAAAAGAAAGAGAGCTACACCAGCAGCAGCTAATAAAAGTTAAAAGAGGGAAGCAATACACACACAAAGATACTAAATAAAGTAAAAGAAAGAGAGGTACACCAGCAGCTAATAAAAGTTAAAAGAGGGAAGCAATACACGGACAAAGATACTAAATAAAGCAAAAGAAAGAGAGGTACACAAGCAGCAGCTAATAAAAGTTAAAAGAGGGAAGCAATACACACACAAAGATACTAAATAAAGTAAAAGAAAGAGAGGTACACCAGCAGCTAATAAAAGTTAAAAGAGGGAAGCAATACACGGACAAAGATACTAAATAAAGCAAAAGAAAGAGAGGTACACAAGCAGCAGCTAATAAAAGTTAAAAGAGGGAAGCAATACACACACAAAGATACTAAATAAAGTAAAAGAAAGAGAGGTACACCAGCAGCTAATAAAAGTTAAAAGAGGGAAGCAATACATGGACAAAGATGCTAAATAAAGTAAAAGAAAGAGAGGTACACCAGCAGCTAATAAAAGTTAAAAGAGGGAAGCAATACATGGACAAAGATGCTAAATAAAGTAAAAGAAAGAGAGGTACACCAGCAGCAGCTAATAAAAGTTAAAAGAGGGAAGCAATACATGGACAAAGATGCTAAATAAAGTAAAAGAAAGAGAGGTACACAAGCAGCAGCTAATAAAAGTTAAAAGAGGGAAGCAATACACACACAAAGATGCTAAATAAAGTAAAAGAAAGAGAGCTACACCAGCAGCAGCTAATAAAAGTTAAAAGAGGGAACCAATACACACACAAAGATGCTAAATAAAGTAAAAGAAAGAGAGCTACACCAGCAGCAGCTAATAAAAGTTAAAAGAGGGAACCAATACACACACAAAGATGCTAAATAAACTAAAAGAAAGAGAGGTACACCAGCAACTAATAAAAGTTAAAAGAGGGAAGCAATACACACACAAAGATGCTAAATAAACTAAAAGAAAGAGAGGTACACCAGCAGCTAATAAAAGTTAAAAGAGGGAAGCAATACACGGACAAAGATGCTAAATAAACTAAAAGAAAGAGAGGTACACAAGCAGCAGCTAATAAAAGTTAAAAGAGGGAAGCAATACACACACAAAGATACTAAATAAAGTAAAAGAAAGAGAGGTACACCAGCAGCTAATAAAAGTTAAAAGAGGGAAGCAATACACACACAAAGACGCTAAATAAAGTAAAAGAAAGAGAGGTACACCACCAGCAGCTAATAAAAGTTAAAAGAGGGAAGCAATACACACACAAAGATACTAAATAAAGTAAAAGAAAGAGAGGTACACCAGCAGCTAATAAAAGTTAAAAGAGGGAAGCAATACACACACAAAGATGCTAAATAAACTAAAAGAAAGAGAACTACACCAGCAGCTAATAAAAGTTAAAAGAGGGAAGCAATACACACACAAAGATGCTAAATAAACTAAAAGAAAGAGAGGTACACCAGCAGCTAATAAAAGTTAAAAGAGGGAAGCAATACACACACATAGATGCTAAATAAACTAAAAGAAAGAGAGGTACACCAGCAGCAGCTAATAAAAGTTAAAAGAGGGAAGCAATACACACACAAAGATGCTAAATAAACTAAAAGAAAGAGAGGTACACCAGCAGCACATAATAAAAGTTAAAAGAGGGAAGCAATACACACACAAAGATGCTAAATAAAGTAAAAGAAAGAGAGCTACACCAGCAGCAGCTAATAAAAGTTAAAAGAGGGAACCAATCCACACACAAAGATGCTAAATAAACTAAAAGAAAGAGAGGTACACCAGCAGCAGCTAATAGAAGTTAAAAGAGGGAACCAATACACACACAAAGATGCTAAATAAAGTAAAAGAAAGACAGGTACACCAGCAGCAGCTAATAAAAGTTAAAAGAGGGAACCAATACACACACAAAGATGCTAAATAAACTAAAAGAAAGAGAGGTACACCAGCAGCAGCTAATAAAAGTTAAAAGAGGGAACCAATACACACACAAAGATGCTAAATAAACTAAAAGAAAGACAGGTACACCAGCAGCTAATAAAAGTTAAAAGAGGGAAGCAATACACACACAAAGATGCTAAATAAAGTAAAAGAAAGAGAAGTACACCAGCAGCAGCTAATAAAAGTTAAAAGAGGGAAGCAATACACACACAAAGATGCTAAATAAAGTAAAAGAAAGATAGGTACACCAGCAGCAGCTAATAAAAGTTAAAAGAGGGAACCAATACACACACAAAGATGCTAAATAAACTAAAAGAAAGAGAGGTACACCAGCAGCAGCTAATAAAAGTTAAAAGAGGGAAGCAATACACACACAAAGATGCTAAATAAACTAAAAGAAAAAGAGGTACACCAGCAGCAGCTAATAAAAGTTAAAAGAGGGAAGCAATACACACACAAAGATACTAAATAAAGTAAAAGAAAGAGAGGTACACCAGCAGCTAATAAAAGTTAAAAGAGGGAAGCAATACATGGACAAAGATGCTAAATAAAGTAAAAGAAAGAGAGGTACACCAGCAGCTAATAAAAGTTAAAAGAGGGAAGCAATACATGGACAAACATGCTAAATAAAGTAAAAGAAAGAGAGGTACACCAGCAGCAGCTAATAAAAGTTAAAAGAGGGAACCAATACATGGACAAAGATGCTAAATAAAGTAAAAGAAAGAGAGGTACACAAGCAGCAGCTAATAAAAGTTAAAAGAGGGAAGCAATACACACACAAAGATGCTAAATAAAGTAAAAGAAAGAGAGCTACACCAGCAGCAGCTAATAAAAGTTAAAAGAGGGAACCAATACACACACAAAGATGCTAAATAAACTAAAAGAAAGAGAGGTACACCACCAGCAGTTAATAAAAGTTAAAAGAGGGAAGCAATACACACACAAAGATGCTAAATAAAGTAACAGAAAGAGAGGTACACCAGCAGCAGTTAATAAAAGTTAAAAGAGGGAAGCAATACACACACAAAGATGCTAAATAAAGTAAAAGAAAGAGAGGTACACAAGCAGCAGCTAATAAAAGTTAAAAGAGGGAAGCAATACACACACAAAGACGCTAAATAAAGTAAAAGAAAGAGAGGTACACCACCAGCAGCTAATAAAAGTTAAAAGAGGGAAGCAATACACACACAAAGATACTAAATAAAGTAAAAGGAAGAGAGGTACACCAGCAGCTAATAAAAGTTAAAAGAGGGAAGCAATACACACACAAAGATGCTAAATAAACTAAAAGAAAGAGAACTACACCAGCAGCTAATAAAAGTTAAAAGAGGGAAGCAATACACACACAAAGATGCTAAATAAACTAAAAGAAAGAGAGGTACACCAGCAGCTAATAAAAGTTAAAAGAGGGAAGCAATACACACACAAAGATGCTAAATAAACTAAAAGAAAAAGAACTACACCAGCAGCAGCTAATAAAAGTTAAAAGAGGGAAGCAATACACACACATGGATGCTAAATAAACTAAAAGAAAGAGAGGTACACCAGCAGCAGCTAATAAAAGTTAAAAGAGGGAAGCAATACACACACAAAGATGCTAAATAAACTAAAAGAAAGAGAGGTACACCAGCAGCAGATAATAAAAGTTAAAAGAGGGAAGCAAGACACACACAAAGATGCTAAATAAAGTAAAAGAAAGAGAGCTACACCAGCAGCAGCTAATAAAAGTTAAAAGAGGGAAGCAATACACACACAAAGATGCTAAATAAACTAAAAGAAAGAGAACTACACCAGCAGCTAATAAAAGTTAAAAGAGGGAAGCAATACACACACAAAGATGCTAAATAAACTAAAAGAAAGAGAGGTACACCAGCAGCTAATAAAAGTTAAAAGAGGGAAGCAATACACACACATAGATGCTAAATAAACTAAAAGAAAGAGAGGTACACCAGCAGCAGCTAATAAAAGTTAAAAGAGGGAAGCAATACACACACAAAGATGCTAAATAAACTAAAAGAAAGAGAGGTACACCAGCAGCAGATAATAAAAGTTAAAAGAGGGAAGCAATACACACACAAAGATGCTAAATAAAGTAAAAGAAAGAGAGCTACACCAGCAGCAGCTAATAAAAGTTAAAAGAGGGAACCAATCCACACACAAAGATGCTAAATAAACTAAAAGAAAGAGAGGTACACCAGCAGCAGCTAATAGAAGTTAAAAGAGGGAACCAATACACACACAAAGATGCTAAATAAAGTAAAAGAAAGACAGGTACACCAGCAGCAGCTAATAAAAGTTAAAAGAGGGAAGCAATACACACACAAAGATGCTAAATAAAGTAAAAGAAAGAGAAGTACACCAGCAGCAGCTAATAAAAGTTAAAAGAGGGAAGCAATACACACACAAAGATGCTAAATAAAGTAAAAGAAAGATACGTATACCAGCAGCAGCTAATAAAAGTTAAAAGAGGGAACCAATACACACACAAAGATGCTAAATAAACTAAAAGAAAGAGAGGTACACCAGCAGCAGCTAATAAAAGTTAAAAGAGGGAAGCAATACACACACAAAGATGCTAAATAAACTAAAAGAAAAAGAGGTACACCAGCAGCAGCTAATAAAAGTTAAAAGAGGGAAGCAATACACACACAAAGATACTAAATAAAGTAAAAGAAAGAGAGGTACACCAGCAGCAGCTAATAAAAGTTAAAAGAGGGAAGCAATACATGGACAAAGATGCTAAATAAAGTAAAAGAAAGAGAGGTACACAAGCAGCAGCTAATAAAAGTTAAAAGAGGGAAGCAATACACACACAAAGATGCTAAATAAAGTAAAAGAAAGAGAGCTACACCAGCAGCAGCTAATAAAAGTTAAAAGAGGGAACCAATACACACACAAAGATGCTAAATAAAGTAAAAGAAAGAGAGCTACACCAGCAGCAGCTAATAAAAGTTAAAAGAGGGAACCAATACACACACAAAGATGCTAAATAAACTAAAAGAAAGAGAGGTACACCAGCAACTAATAAAAGTTAAAAGAGGGAAGCAATACACACACAAAGATGCTAAATAAACTAAAAGAAAGAGAGGTACACCAGCAGCTAATAAAAGTTAAAAGAGGGAAGCAATACACGGACAAAGATGCTAAATAAACTAAAAGAAAGAGAGGTACACAAGCAGCAGCTAATAAAAGTTAAAAGAGGGAAGCAATACACACACAAAGATACTAAATAAAGTAAAAGAAAGAGAGGTACACCAGCAGCTAATAAAAGTTAAAAGAGGGAAGCAATACACACACAAAGACGCTAAATAAAGTAAAAGAAAGAGAGGTACACCACCAGCAGCTAATAAAAGTTAAAAGAGGGAAGCAATACACACACAAAGATACTAAATAAAGTAAAAGAAAGAGAGGTACACCAGCAGCTAATAAAAGTTAAAAGAGGGAAGCAATACACACACAAAGATGCTAAATAAACTAAAAGAAAGAGAACTACACCAGCAGCTAATAAAAGTTAAAAGAGGGAAGCAATACACACACAAAGATGCTAAATAAACTAAAAGAAAGAGAGGTACACCAGCAGCTAATAAAAGTTAAAAGAGGGAAGCAATACACACACATAGATGCTAAATAAACTAAAAGAAAGAGAGGTACACCAGCAGCAGCTAATAAAAGTTAAAAGAGGGAAGCAATACACACACAAAGATGCTAAATAAACTAAAAGAAAGAGAGGTACACCAGCAGCACATAATAAAAGTTAAAAGAGGGAAGCAATACACACACAAAGATGCTAAATAAAGTAAAAGAAAGAGAGCTACACCAGCAGCAGCTAATAAAAGTTAAAAGAGGGAACCAATCCACACACAAAGATGCTAAATAAACTAAAAGAAAGAGAGGTACACCAGCAGCAGCTAATAGAAGTTAAAAGAGGGAACCAATACACACACAAAGATGCTAAATAAAGTAAAAGAAAGACAGGTACACCAGCAGCAGCTAATAAAAGTTAAAAGAGGGAACCAATACACACACAAAGATGCTAAATAAACTAAAAGAAAGAGAGGTACACCAGCAGCAGCTAATAAAAGTTAAAAGAGGGAACCAATACACACACAAAGATGCTAAATAAACTAAAAGAAAGACAGGTACACCAGCAGCTAATAAAAGTTAAAAGAGGGAAGCAATACACACACAAAGATGCTAAATAAAGTAAAAGAAAGAGAAGTACACCAGCAGCAGCTAATAAAAGTTAAAAGAGGGAAGCAATACACACACAAAGATGCTAAATAAAGTAAAAGAAAGATAGGTACACCAGCAGCAGCTAATAAAAGTTAAAAGAGGGAACCAATACACACACAAAGATGCTAAATAAACTAAAAGAAAGAGAGGTACACCAGCAGCAGCTAATAAAAGTTAAAAGAGGGAAGCAATACACACACAAAGATGCTAAATAAACTAAAAGAAAAAGAGGTACACCAGCAGCAGCTAATAAAAGTTAAAAGAGGGAAGCAATACACACACAAAGATACTAAATAAAGTAAAAGAAAGAGAGGTACACCAGCAGCTAATAAAAGTTAAAAGAGGGAAGCAATACATGGACAAAGATGCTAAATAAAGTAAAAGAAAGAGAGGTACACCAGCAGCTAATAAAAGTTAAAAGAGGGAAGCAATACATGGACAAACATGCTAAATAAAGTAAAAGAAAGAGAGGTACACCAGCAGCAGCTAATAAAAGTTAAAAGAGGGAACCAATACATGGACAAAGATGCTAAATAAAGTAAAAGAAAGAGAGGTACACAAGCAGCAGCTAATAAAAGTTAAAAGAGGGAAGCAATACACACACAAAGATGCTAAATAAAGTAAAAGAAAGAGAGCTACACCAGCAGCAGCTAATAAAAGTTAAAAGAGGGAACCAATACACACACAAAGATGCTAAATAAACTAAAAGAAAGAGAGGTACACCACCAGCAGTTAATAAAAGTTAAAAGAGGGAAGCAATACACACACAAAGATGCTAAATAAAGTAACAGAAAGAGAGGTACACCAGCAGCAGTTAATAAAAGTTAAAAGAGGGAAGCAATACACACACAAAGATGCTAAATAAAGTAAAAGAAAGAGAGGTACACAAGCAGCAGCTAATAAAAGTTAAAAGAGGGAAGCAATACACACACAAAGACGCTAAATAAAGTAAAAGAAAGAGAGGTACACCACCAGCAGCTAATAAAAGTTAAAAGAGGGAAGCAATACACACACAAAGATACTAAATAAAGTAAAAGGAAGAGAGGTACACCAGCAGCTAATAAAAGTTAAAAGAGGGAAGCAATACACACACAAAGATGCTAAATAAACTAAAAGAAAGAGAACTACACCAGCAGCTAATAAAAGTTAAAAGAGGGAAGCAATACACACACAAAGATGCTAAATAAACTAAAAGAAAGAGAGGTACACCAGCAGCTAATAAAAGTTAAAAGAGGGAAGCAATACACACACAAAGATGCTAAATAAACTAAAAGAAAAAGAACTACACCAGCAGCAGCTAATAAAAGTTAAAAGAGGGAAGCAATACACACACATGGATGCTAAATAAACTAAAAGAAAGAGAGGTACACCAGCAGCAGCTAATAAAAGTTAAAAGAGGGAAGCAATACACACACAAAGATGCTAAATAAACTAAAAGAAAGAGAGGTACACCAGCAGCAGCTAATAAAAGTTAAAAGAGGGAAGCAATACACACACAAAGATGCTAAATAAAGTAAAAGAAAGAGAAGTACACCAGCAGCAGCTAATAAAAGTTAAAAGAGGGAAGCAATACACACACAAAGATGCTAAATAAAGTAAAAGAAAGATACGTATACCAGCAGCAGCTAATAAAAGTTAAAAGAGGGAACCAATACACACACAAAGATGCTAAATAAACTAAAAGAAAGAGAGGTACACCAGCAGCAGCTAATAAAAGTTAAAAGAGGGAAGCAATACACACACAAAGATGCTAAATAAACTAAAAGAAAAAGAGGTACACCAGCAGCAGCTAATAAAAGTTAAAAGAGGGAAGCAATACACACACAAAGATACTAAATAAAGTAAAAGAAAGAGAGGTACACCAGCAGCAGCTAATAAAAGTTAAAAGAGGGAAGCAATACATGGACAAAGATGCTAAATAAAGTAAAAGAAAGAGAGGTACACAAGCAGCAGCTAATAAAAGTTAAAAGAGGGAAGCAATACACACACAAAGATGCTAAATAAAGTAAAAGAAAGAGAGCTACACCAGCAGCAGCTAATAAAAGTTAAAAGAGGGAACCAATACACACACAAAGATGCTAAATAAAGTAAAAGAAAGAGAGCTACACCAGCAGCAGCTAATAAAAGTTAAAAGAGGGAACCAATACACACACAAAGATGCTAAATAAACTAAAAGAAAGAGAGGTACACCAGCAACTAATAAAAGTTAAAAGAGGGAAGCAATACACACACAAAGATGCTAAATAAACTAAAAGAAAGAGAGGTACACCAGCAGCTAATAAAAGTTAAAAGAGGGAAGCAATACACGGACAAAGATGCTAAATAAACTAAAAGAAAGAGAGGTACACAAGCAGCAGCTAATAAAAGTTAAAAGAGGGAAGCAATACACACACAAAGATACTAAATAAAGTAAAAGAAAGAGAGGTACACCAGCAGCTAATAAAAGTTAAAAGAGGGAAGCAATACACACACAAAGACGCTAAATAAAGTAAAAGAAAGAGAGGTACACCACCAGCAGCTAATAAAAGTTAAAAGAGGGAAGCAATACACACACAAAGATACTAAATAAAGTAAAAGAAAGAGAGGTACACCAGCAGCTAATAAAAGTTAAAAGAGGGAAGCAATACACACACAAAGATGCTAAATAAACTAAAAGAAAGAGAACTACACCAGCAGCTAATAAAAGTTAAAAGAGGGAAGCAATACACACACAAAGATGCTAAATAAACTAAAAGAAAGAGAGGTACACCAGCAGCTAATAAAAGTTAAAAGAGGGAAGCAATACACACACATAGATGCTAAATAAACTAAAAGAAAGAGAGGTACACCAGCAGCAGCTAATAAAAGTTAAAAGAGGGAAGCAATACACACACAAAGATGCTAAATAAACTAAAAGAAAGAGAGGTACACCAGCAGCACATAATAAAAGTTAAAAGAGGGAAGCAATACACACACAAAGATGCTAAATAAAGTAAAAGAAAGAGAGCTACACCAGCAGCAGCTAATAAAAGTTAAAAGAGGGAACCAATCCACACACAAAGATGCTAAATAAACTAAAAGAAAGAGAGGTACACCAGCAGCAGCTAATAGAAGTTAAAAGAGGGAACCAATACACACACAAAGATGCTAAATAAAGTAAAAGAAAGACAGGTACACCAGCAGCAGCTAATAAAAGTTAAAAGAGGGAAGCAATACACACACAAAGATGCTAAATAAACTAAAAGAAAGACAGGTACACCAGCAGCTAATAAAAGTTAAAAGAGGGAAGCAATACACACACAAAGATGCTAAATAAAGTAAAAGAAAGAGAGGTACACCAGCAGCAGCTAATAAAAGTTAAAAGAGGGAACCAATACACACACAAAGATGCTAAATAAACTAAAAGAAAGACAGGTACACCAGCAGCTAATAAAAGTTAAAAGAGGGAAGCAATACACACACAAAGATGCTAAATAAAGTAAAAGAAAGAGAAGTACACCAGCAGCAGCTAATAAAAGTTAAAAGAGGGAAGCAATACACACACAAAGATGCTAAATAAAGTAAAAGAAAGATAGGTACACCAGCAGCAGCTAATAAAAGTTAAAAGAGGGAACCAATACACACACAAAGATGCTAAATAAACTAAAAGAAAGAGAGGTACACCAGCAGCAGCTAATAAAAGTTAAAAGAGGGAAGCAATACACACACAAAGATGCTAAATAAACTAAAAGAAAAAGAGGTACACCAGCAGCAGCTAATAAAAGTTAAAAGAGGGAAGCAATACACACACAAAGATACTAAATAAAGTAAAAGAAAGAGAGGTACACCAGCAGCTAATAAAAGTTAAAAGAGGGAAGCAATACATGGACAAAGATGCTAAATAAAGTAAAAGAAAGAGAGGTACACCAGCAGCTAATAAAAGTTAAAAGAGGGAAGCAATACATGGACAAACATGCTAAATAAAGTAAAAGAAAGAGAGGTACACCAGCAGCAGCTAATAAAAGTTAAAAGAGGGAACCAATACATGGACAAAGATGCTAAATAAAGTAAAAGAAAGAGAGGTACACAAGCAGCAGCTAATAAAAGTTAAAAGAGGGAAGCAATACACACACAAAGATGCTAAATAAAGTAAAAGAAAGAGAGCTACACCAGCAGCAGCTAATAAAAGTTAAAAGAGGGAACCAATACACACACAAAGATGCTAAATAAACTAAAAGAAAGAGAGGTACACCACCAGCAGTTAATAAAAGTTAAAAGAGGGAAGCAATACACACACAAAGATGCTAAATAAAGTAACAGAAAGAGAGGTACACCAGCAGCAGTTAATAAAAGTTAAAAGAGGGAAGCAATACACACACAAAGATGCTAAATAAAGTAAAAGAAAGAGAGGTACACAAGCAGCAGCTAATAAAAGTTAAAAGAGGGAAGCAATACACACACAAAGACGCTAAATAAAGTAAAAGAAAGAGAGGTACACCACCAGCAGCTAATAAAAGTTAAAAGAGGGAAGCAATACACACACAAAGATACTAAATAAAGTAAAAGGAAGAGAGGTACACCAGCAGCTAATAAAAGTTAAAAGAGGGAAGCAATACACACACAAAGATGCTAAATAAACTAAAAGAAAGAGAACTACACCAGCAGCTAATAAAAGTTAAAAGAGGGAAGCAATACACACACAAAGATGCTAAATAAACTAAAAGAAAGAGAGGTACACCAGCAGCTAATAAAAGTTAAAAGAGGGAAGCAATACACACACAAAGATGCTAAATAAACTAAAAGAAAAAGAACTACACCAGCAGCAGCTAATAAAAGTTAAAAGAGGGAAGCAATACACACACATGGATGCTAAATAAACTAAAAGAAAGAGAGGTACACCAGCAGCAGCTAATAAAAGTTAAAAGAGGGAAGCAATACACACACAAAGATGCTAAATAAACTAAAAGAAAGAGAGGTACACCAGCAGCAGATAATAAAAGTTAAAAGAGGGAAGCAAGACACACACAAAGATGCTAAATAAAGTAAAAGAAAGAGAGCTACACCAGCAGCAGCTAATAAAAGTTAAAAGAGGGAAGCAATACACACACAAAGATGCTAAATAAACTAAAAGAAAGAGAACTACACCAGCAGCTAATAAAAGTTAAAAGAGGGAAGCAATACACACACAAAGATGCTAAATAAACTAAAAGAAAGAGAGGTACACCAGCAGCTAATAAAAGTTAAAAGAGGGAAGCAATACACACACATAGATGCTAAATAAACTAAAAGAAAGAGAGGTACACCAGCAGCAGCTAATAAAAGTTAAAAGAGGGAAGCAATACACACACAAAGATGCTAAATAAACTAAAAGAAAGAGAGGTACACCAGCAGCAGATAATAAAAGTTAAAAGAGGGAAGCAATACACACACAAAGATGCTAAATAAAGTAAAAGAAAGAGAGCTACACCAGCAGCAGCTAATAAAAGTTAAAAGAGGGAACCAATCCACACACAAAGATGCTAAATAAACTAAAAGAAAGAGAGGTACACCAGCAGCAGCTAATAGAAGTTAAAAGAGGGAACCAATACACACACAAAGATGCTAAATAAAGTAAAAGAAAGACAGGTACACCAGCAGCAGCTAATAAAAGTTAAAAGAGGGAAGCAATACACACACAAAGATGCTAAATAAAGTAAAAGAAAGAGAAGTACACCAGCAGCAGCTAATAAAAGTTAAAAGAGGGAAGCAATACACACACAAAGATGCTAAATAAAGTAAAAGAAAGATACGTATACCAGCAGCAGCTAATAAAAGTTAAAAGAGGGAACCAATACACACACAAAGATGCTAAATAAACTAAAAGAAAGAGAGGTACACCAGCAGCAGCTAATAAAAGTTAAAAGAGGGAAGCAATACACACACAAAGATGCTAAATAAACTAAAAGAAAAAGAGGTACACCAGCAGCAGCTAATAAAAGTTAAAAGAGGGAAGCAATACATACACAAAGATACTAAATAAAGTAAAAGAAAGAGAGGTACACCAGCAGCTAATAAAAGTTAAAAGAGGGAAGCAATACATGGACAAAGATGCTAAATAAAGTAAAAGAAAGAGAGGTACACCAGCAGCTAATAAAAGTTAAAAGAGGGAAGCAATACATGGACAAACATGCTAAATAAAGTAAAAGAAAGAGAGGTACACCAGCAGCAGCTAATAAAAGTTAAAAGAGGGAACCAATACATGGACAAAGATGCTAAATAAAGTAAAAGAAAGAGAGGTACACAAGCAGCAGCTAATAAAAGTTAAAAGAGGGAAGCAATACACACACAAAGATGCTAAATAAAGTAAAAGAAAGAGAGCTACACCAGCAGCAGCTAATAAAAGTTAAAAGAGGGAACCAATACACACACAAAGATGCTAAATAAACTAAAAGAAAGAGAGGTACACCACCAGCAGTTAATAAAAGTTAAAAGAGGGAAGCAATACACACACAAAGATGCTAAATAAAGTAACAGAAAGAGAGGTACACCAGCAGCAGTTAATAAAAGTTAAAAGAGGGAAGCAATACACACACAAAGATGCTAAATAAAGTAAAAGAAAGAGAGGTACACAAGCAGCAGCTAATAAAAGTTAAAAGAGGGAAGCAATACACACACAAAGACGCTAAATAAAGTAAAAGAAAGAGAGGTACACCACCAGCAGCTAATAAAAGTTAAAAGAGGGAAGCAATACACGGACAAAGATGCTAAATAAAGTAAAAGAAAGAGAGGTACACCAGCAGCAGCTAATAAAAGTTAAAAGAGGGAAGCAATACACGGACAAAGATGCTAAATAAAGTAAAAGAAAGAGAGGTACACCAGCAGCAGCTAATAAAAGTTAAAAGAGGGAAGCAATACATGGACAAAGATGCTAAATAAAGTAAAAGAAAGAGAGGTACACCAGCAGCTAATAAAAGTTAAAAGAGGGAAGCAATACACGGACAAAGATGCTAAATAAAGTAAAAGAAAGAGAGGTACACCACCAGCAGTTAATAAAAGTTAAAAGAGGGAAGCAATACACGGACAAAGATACTAAATAAAGCAAAAGAAAGAGAGGTACACAAGCAGCAGCTAATAAAAGTTAAAAGAGGGAAGCAATACACACACAAAGATGCTAAATAAAGTAAAAGAAAGAGAGGTACACCAGCAGCTAATAAAAGTTAAAAGAGGGAACCAATACACGGACAAAGATACTAAATAAAGCAAAAGAAAGAGAGGTACACAAGCAGCAGCTAATAAAAGTTAAAAGAGGGAACCAATACACACACAAAGATGCTAAATAAAGTAAAAGAAAGAGAAGTACACCAGCAGCTAATAAAAGTTAAAAGAGGGAAGCAATACACGGACAAAGATGCTAAATAAAGTAAAAGAAAGAGAGGTACACCAGCAGCTAATAAAAGTTAAAAGAGGGAAGCAATACACGGACAAAGATGCTAAATAAAGTAAAAGAAAGAGAAGTACACCAGCAGCTAATAAAAGTTAAAAGAGGGAAGCAATACACACACAAAGATGCTAAATAAAGTAAAAGAAAGAGAGGTACACCAGCAGCAGCTAATAAAAGTTAAAAGAGGGAAGCAATACACACACAAAGATGCTAAATAAAGTAAAAGAAAGAGAGGTACACCAGCAGCTAATAAAAGTTAAAAGAGGGAACCAATACACACACAAAGATGCTAAATAAACTAAAACAAAGAGAGGTACACCAGCAGCTAATAAAAGTTAAAAGAGGGAACCAATACACACACAAAGATGCTAAATAAAGTAAAAGAAAGAGAGGTACACCAGCAGCAGCTAATAAAAGTTAAAAGAGGGAAGCAATACACACACAAAGATGCTAAATAAAGTAAAAGAAAGAGAGCTACACCAGCAGCAGCTAATAAAAGTTAAAAGAGGGAAGCAATACACACACAAAGATGCTAAATAAAGTAAAAGAAAGAGAGGTACACCAGCAGCAGCTAATAAAAGTTAAAAGAGGGAAGCAATACACACACAAAGATGCTAAATAAAGTAACAGAAAGAGAGGTACACCAGCAGCAGCTAATAAAAGTTAAAAGAGGGAAACAATACACGGACAAAGATGCTAAATAAAGTAAAAGAAAGAGAGGTACACCAGCAGCTAATAAAAGTTAAAAGAGGGAAGCAATACACGGACAAAGATGCTAAATAAAGTAAAAGAAAGAGAGGTACACCAGCAGCAGCTAATAAAAGTTAAAAGAGAGAAGCAATACACACACAAAGATGCTAAATAAAGTAAAAGAAAGAGAGGTACACCAGCAGCAGCTAATAAAAGTTAAAAGAGGGAAGCAATACACACACAAAGAAGCTAAATAAAGTAAAAGAAAGAGAGGTACACCAGCAGCAGCTAATAAAAGTTAAAAGAGGGAAGCAATACACACACAAAGACGCTAAATAAAGTAAAAGAAAGAGAGGTACACCAGCAGCAGCTAATAAAAGTTAAAAGAGGGAAGCAATACACACACAAAGATGCTAAATAAAGTAAAAGAAAGAGAGGTACACCAGCAGCAGCTAATAAAAGTTAAAAGAGGGAAGCAATACACACACAAAGATGCTAAATAAAGTAACAGAAAGAGAGGTACACCAGCAGCAGCTAATAAAAGTTAAAAGAGGGAAACAATACACGGACAAAGATGCTAAATAAAGTAAAAGAAAGAGAGGTACACCAGCAGCTAATAAAAGTTAAAAGAGGGAAGCAATACACGGACAAAGATGCTAAATAAAGTAAAAGAAAGAGAGGTACACCAGCAGCAGCTAATAAAAGTTAAAAGAGGGAAGCAATACACACACAAAGATGCTAAATAAACTAAAAGAAAGAGAGGTACACCAGCAGCAGCTAATAAAAGTTAAAAGAGGGAAGCAATACACACACAAAGATGCTAAATAAAGTAACAGAAAGAGAGGTACACCAGCAGCAGCTAAAAAAAGTTAAAAGAGGGAAGCAATACACACACAAAGATGCTAAATAAACTAAAAGAAAGAGAGGTACACCAGCAGCAGACAATAAAAGTTAAAAGAGGGAAGCAATACACACACAAAGATGCTAAACAAACTAAAAGAAAGAGAACTACACCAGCAGCTAATAAAAGTTAAAAGAGGGAAGCAATACACACACAAAGATGCTAAATAAACTAAAAGAAAGAGAGGTACACCAGCAGCTAATAAAAGTTAAAAGAGGGAAGCAATACACACACAAAGATGCTAAATAAACTAAAAGAAAGAGAACTACACCAGCAGCAGCTAATAAAAGTTAAAAGAGGGAAGCAATACACACACATAGATGCTAAATAAACTAAAAGAAAGAGAGGTACACCAGCAGCAGCTAATAAAAGTTAAAAGAGGGAAGCAATACACACACAAAGATGCTAAATAAACTAAAAGAAAGAGAGGTACACCAGCAGCAGATAATAAAAGTTAAAAGAGGGAAGCAATACACACACAAAGATGCTAAATAAAGTAAAAGAAAGAGAGCTACACCAGCAGCAGCTAATAAAAGTTAAAAGAGGGAACCAATACACACACAAAGATGCTAAATAAACTAAAAGAAAGAGAGGTACACCAGCAGCAGCTAATAAAAGTTAAAAGAGGGAACCAATACACACACAAAGATGCTAAATAAAGTAAAAGAAAGACAGGTACACCAGCAGCAGCTAATAAAAGTTAAAAGAGGGAAGCAATACACACACAAAGATGCTAAATAAAGTAACAGAAAGAGAGGTACACCAGCAGCAGCTAATAAAAGTTAAAAGAGGGAAGCAATACACACACAAAGATGCTAAATAAACTAAAAGAAAGAGAGGTACACCAGCAGCAGCTAATAAAAGTTAAAAGAGGGAAGCAATACACACACAAAGATGCTAAATAAAGTAAAAGAAAGAGAAGTACACCAGCAGCAGCTAATAAAAGTTAAAATAGGGAAGCAATACACACACAAAGATGCTAAATAAAGTAAAAGAAAGAGAGGTACACCAGCAGCTAATAAAAGTTAAAAGAGGGAAGCAATACACACACAAAGATGCTAAATAAAGTAAAAGAAAGAGAGGTACACCAGCAGCTAATAAAAGTTAAAAGAGGGAAGCAATACACGGACAAAGATGCTAAATAAAGTAAAAGAAAGAGAGGTACACCACCAGCAGTTAATAAAAGTTAAAAGAGGGAAGCAATACACGGACAAAGATACTAAATAAAGCAAAAGAAAGAGAGGTACACAAGCAGCAGCTAATAAAAGTTAAAAGAGGGAAGCAATACACACACAAAGATGCTAAATAAAGTAAAAGAAAGAGAGGTACACCACCAGCAGCTAATAAAAGTTAAAAGAGGGAAGCAATACACACACAAAGATGCTAAATAAAGTAAAAGAAAGAGAGGTACACCAGCAGCTAATAAAAGTTAAAAGAGGGAAGCAATACACGGACAAAGATGCTAAATAAAGTAAAAGAAAGAGAGGTACACCACCAGCAGTTAATAAAAGTTAAAAGAGGGAAGCAATACACGGACAAAGATACTAAATAAAGCAAAAGAAAGAGAGGTACACAAGCAGCAGCTAATAAAAGTTAAAAGAGGGAAGCAATACACACACAAAGATGCTAAATAAAGTAAAAGAAAGAGAGGTACACCAGCAGCTAATAAAAGTTAAAAGAGGGAAGCAATACACGGACAAAGATACTAAATAAAGCAAAAGAAAGAGAGGTACACCAGCAGCAGCTAATAAAAGTTAAAAGGGAAGCAATACACGGACAAAGATACTAAATAAAGTAAAAGAAAGAGAGGTACACCAGCAGCTAATAAAAGTTAAAAGAGGGAAGCAATACACGGACAAAGATACTAAATAAAGCAAAAGAAAGAGAGGTACACAAGCAGCAGCTAATAAAAGTTAAAAGAGGGAAGCAATACACGGACAAAGATACTAAATAAAGTAAAAGAAAGAGAGGTACACCAGCAGCAGCTAATAAAAGTTAAAAGAGGGAAGCAATACACACACAAAGATACTAAATAAAGCAAAAGAAAGAGAGGTACACAAGCAGCAGCTAATAAAAGTTAAAAGAGGGAAGCAATACACACACAAAGATACTAAATAAAGTAAAAGAAAGAGAGGTACACCAGCAGCTAATAAAAGTTAAAAGAGGGAAGCAATACACGGACAAAGATACTAAATAAAGCAAAAGAAAGAGAGGAACACAAGCAGCAGCTGATAAAAGTTAAAAGAGGGAAGCAATACACACACAAAGATACTAAATAAAGTAAAAGAAAGAGAGGTACACCAGCAGCTAATAAAAGTTAAAAGAGGGAAGCAATACACGGACAAAGATACTAAATAAAGCAAAAGAAAGAGAGGTACACAAGCAGCAGCTAATAAAAGTTAAAAGAGGGAAGCAATACACACACAAAGATACTAAATAAAGTAAAAGAAAGAGAGGTACACCAGCAGCTAATAAAAGTTAAAAGAGGGAAGCAATACATGGACAAAGATGCTAAATAAAGTAAAAGAAAGAGAGGTACACCAGCAGCTAATAAAAGTTAAAAGAGGGAAGCAATACATGGACAAAGATGCTAAATAAAGTAAAAGAAAGAGAGGTACACCAGCAGCAGCTAATAAAAGTTAAAAGAGGGAAGCAATACACGGACAAAGATGCTAAATAAAGTAAAAGAAAGAGAGGTACACAAGCAGCAGCTAATAAAAGTTAAAAGAGGGAAGCAATACATGGACAAAGATGCTAAATAAAGTAAAAGAAAGAGAGGTACACCAGCAGCAGCTAATAAAAGTTAAAAGAGGGAAGCAATACACGGACAAAGATGCTAAATAAAGTAAAAGAAAGAGAGGTACACCAGCAACTAATAAAAGTTAAAAGAGGGAAGCAATAAACACACAAAGATGCTAAATAAACTAAAAGAAAGAGAGGTACACCAGCAGCTAATAAAAGTTAAAAGAGGGAAGCAATACACGGACAAAGATGCTAAATAAACTAAAAGAAAGAGAGGTACACAAGCAGCAGCTAAAAAAAGTAAAAAGAGGGAAGCAATACACACACAAAGACGCTAAATAAAGTAAAAGAAAGAGAGGTACACCACCAGCAGCTAATAAAAGTTAAAAGAGGGAAGCAATACACACACAAAGATGCTAAATAAAGTAAAAGAAACAGAGGTACACCACCAGCAGTTAATAAAAGTTAAAAGAGGGAAGCAATACACACACAAAGATGCTAAATAAACTAAAAGAAAGAGAGGTACACCAGCAGCAGCTAATAAAAGTTAAAAGAGGGAAGCAATACACGGACAAAGATGCTAAATAAACTAAAAGAAAGAGAGGTACACAAGCAGCAGCTAATAAAAGTTAAAAGAGGGAAGCAATACACACACAAAGATGCTAAATAAAGTAAAAGAAAGAGAGGTACACCACCAGCAGCTAATAAAAGTTAAAAGAGGGAAGCAATACACACACAAAGATGCTAAATAAAGTAAAAGAAAGAGAGGTACACCAGCAGCAGCTAATAAAAGTTAAAAGAGGGAAGCAATACACGGACAAAGATGCTAAATAAAGTAAAAGAAAGAGAGGTACACCAGCAGCAGCTAATAAAATTTAAAAGAGGGAAGCAATACACACACAAAGATGCTAAATAAAGTAAAAGAAAGAGAGGTACACCAGCAGCAGCTAATAAAAGTTAAAAGAGGGAAGCAATACATGGACAAAGATGCTAAATAAAGTAAAAGAAAGAGAGGTACAACACCAGCAGTTAATAAAAGTTAAAAGAGGGAAGCAATACACACACAAAGATACTAAATAAACTAAAAGAAAGAGAGGTACACCAGCAGCAGCTAATAAAAGTTAAAAGAGGGAAGCAATACACGGACAAAGATGCTAAATAAACTAAAAGAAAGAGAGGTACACAAGCAGCAGCTAATAAAAGTTAAAAGAGGGAAGCAATACACACACAAAGATGCTAAATAAAGTAAAAGAAAGAGAGGTACACCACCAGCAGCTAATAAAAGTTAAAAGAGGGAACCAATACACACACAAAGATGCTAAATAAAGTAAAAGAAAGAGAGGTACACCAACAGCAGCTAATAAAAGTTAAAAGAGGGAAGCAATACACGGACAAAGATGCTAAATAAACTAAAAGAAAGAGAGCTACACCAGCAGCAGCTAATAAAAGTTAAAAGAGGGAAGCAATACACGGACAAAGATCCTAAATAAAGTAAAAGAAAGAGAGGTACACCACCAGCAGCTAATAAAAGTTAAAAGAGGGAAGCAATACACGGACAAAGATCCTAAATAAAGTAAAAGAA
This sequence comes from Deroplatys truncata, assembly GCA_030765065.1. NCBI lineage: Eukaryota > Metazoa > Arthropoda > Insecta > Mantodea > Mantidae > Deroplatys > Deroplatys truncata. The sequence goes on from JAUKNL010000218.1 coordinate 276,635, forward strand.
AGAGAGCTACACCAGCTGCAGCTAATAAAAGTTAAAAGAGGGAAGCAATACACGGACAAAGATCCTAAATAAAGTAAAAGAAAGAGAGGTACACCAGCTGCAGCTAATAAAAGTTAAAAGAGGGAAGCAATACATGGACAAAGATCCTAAATAAACTAAAAGAAAGAGAGCTACACCAGCAGCAGCTAATAAAAGTTAAAAGAGGGAAGCAATACACGGACAAAGATCCTAAATAAACTAAAAGAAAGAGAGCTACACCAGCAGCAGCTAATAAAAGTTAAAAGAGGGAAGCAATACACGGACAAAGATCCTAAATAAAGTAAAAGAAAGAGAGGTACACCAGCTGCAGCTAATAAAAGTTAAAAGAGGGAAGCAATACATGGACAAAGATGGTAAATAAAGTAAAAGAAAGAGAGGTACACCAGCAGCAGCTAATAAAAGTTAAAAGAGGGAAGCAATACACGGACAAAGATGCTAAATAAACTAAAAGAAAGAGAACTACACCAGCAGCAGCTAATAAAAGTTAAAAGAGGGAAGCAATACACACACATAGATGCTAAATAAACTAAAAGAAAGAAAGGTACACCAGCAGCAACTAATAAAAGTTAAAAGAGGGAAGCAATACACACACAAAGATGCTAAATAAACTAAAAGAAAGAGAGGTACACCAGCAGCAACTAATAAAAGTTAAAAGAGGGAAGCAATACACACACAAAGATGCTAAATAAACTAAAAGAAAGAGAACTACACCAGCAGCAGCTAATAAAAGTTAAAAGAGGGAAGCAATACACACACAAAGATGCTAAATATACTAAAAGAAAGAGAACTACACGAGCAGCAGCTAATAAAAGTTAAAAGAGGGAAGCAATACACACACATAGATGCTAAATAAACTAAAAGAAAGAGAGGTACACCAGCAGCAGCTAATAAAAGTTAAAAGAGGGAAGCAATACACACACAAAGATGCTAAATAAACTAAAAGAAAGAGAGGTACACCAGCAGCAGCTAATAAAAGTTAAAAGAGGGAAGCAATACACACACAAAGATGCTAAATAAAGTAAAAGATAGAGAGGTACACCAGCAGCAGCTAATAAAAGTTAAAAGAGGGAAGCAATACACATACAAAGATGCTATATAAACTAAAAGAAAGAGAGGTACACCAGCAGCAGCTAATAAAAGTTAAAAGAGGGAAGCAATACACGGACAAAGATCCTAAATAAAGTAAAACAAAGAGAAGTACACCAGCAGCAGCTAATAAAAGTTAAAAGAGGGAAGCAATACACACACAAAGATGCTAAATAAACTAAAAGAAAGAGAGCTACACCAGCAGCAGCTAATAAAAGTTAAAAGAGGGAACCAATACACACACAAAGATGCTAAATAAAGGAAAAGAAAGAGAGGTACACCAGCAGCTAATAAAAGTTAAAAGAGGGAAGCAATACATGTTATAGATGCTAAATAAACTAAAAGAAAGAGAGGTACACCACCAGCAGCTAATAAAAGTTAAAAGAGGGAAACAATACACACACAAATATGATAAATAAAGTAAAAGAAAAAGAGGTACACCAGCAGCAGCTAATAAAAGTTAAAAGAGGGAAGCAATACATGTTATAGATGCTAAATAAACTAAAAGAAAGAGAGGTACACCACCAGCAGCTAATAAAAGTTAAAAGAAGGAAGCAATACACACACAAAGATGCTAAATAAAGTAAAAGAAAGAGAGGTACACCAGCAGCAGCTAATAAAAGTTAAAAGAGGGAAGCAATACACACACAAAGATGCTAAATAAACTAAAAGAAAGAGAGGTACACCAGCAGCAGCTAATAAAAGTTAAAAGAGGGAAGCAATACACGGACAAAGATCCTAAATAAAGTAAAAGAAAGAGAAGTACACCAGCAGCAGCTAATAAAAGTTAAAAGAGGGAAGCAATACACACACAAAGTTGCTAAATAAACTAAAAGAAAGAGAGGTACACCAGCAGCAGCTAATAAAAGTTAAAAGAGGGAAGCAATACACGGACAAAGATCCTAAATAAAGTAAAACAAAGAGAAGTACACCAGCAGCAGCTAATAAAAGTTAAAAGAGGGAAGCAATACACACACAAACATGCTAAATAAACTAAAAGAAAGAGAGGTACACCAGCAGCAGCTAATAAAAGTTAAAAGAGGGAAGCAATACATGGACAAAGATACTAAATAAACTAAAAGAAAGAGATGTACACCAGCAGCAGCTAATAAAAGTTAAAAGAGGGAAGCAATACACACACAAAGATGCTAAATAAAGTAAAAGAAAGAGAAGTACACCAGCAGCAGCTAATAAAAGTTAAAAGAGGGAAGATACACACACAAAGATGCTAAATAAACTAAAAGAAAGAGAGCTACACCAGCAGCAGCTAATAAAAGTTAAAAGAGGGAAGCAATACACACACAAAGATGCTAAATAAAGGAAAAGAAAGAGAGGTACACCAGCAGCTAATAAAAGTTAAAAGAGGGAAGCAATACATGTTATAGATGCTAAATAAACTAAAAGAAAGAGAGGTACACCACCAGCAGCTAATAAAAGTTAAAAGAGGGAAGCAATACACACACAAAGATGCTAAATAAACTAAAAGAAAGAGAGGTACACCAGCAGCAGCTAATAAAAGTTAAAAGAGGGAAGCAATACACACACAAAGATGCTAAATAAACTAAAAGAAAGAGAACTACACCAGCACCAGCTAATAAAAGTTAAAAGAGGGAAGGAATACACACACAAAGATGCTAAATAAACTAAAAGAAAGAGAGGTACACCAGCAGCTAATAAAAGTTAAAAGAGGGAAGCAATACACGGACAAAGATGCTAAATAAAGTAAAAGAAAGAGAGGTACACCAGCAGCTAATAAAAGTTAAAAGAGGGAAGCAATACACGGACAAAGATGCTAAATAAAGTAAAAGAAAGAGAGGTACACCAGCAGCAGCTAATAAAAGTTAAAAGAGGGAAGCAATACACACACAAAGATGCTAAATAAAGTAAAAGAAAGAGAGGTACACCAGCAGCTAATAAAAGTTAAAAGAGGGAAGCAATACACGGACAAAGATGCTAAATAAAGTAAAAGAAAGAGAGGTACACCAGCAGCTAATAAAAGTTAAAAGAGGGAAGCAATACACACACAAAGATGCTAAATAAAGTAAAAGAAAGAGAGGTACACCAGCAGCAGCTAATAAAAGTTAAAAGAGGGAAGCAATACACACACAAAGATGCTAAATAAAGTAAAAGAAAGAGAGGTACACCAGCAGCAGCTAATAAAAGTTAAAAGAGGGAAGCAATACACGGACAAAGATGCTAAATAAAGTAAAAGAAAGAGAGGTACACCAGCAGCAGCTAATAAAAGTTAAAAGAGGGAAGCAATACATGGACAAAGATGCTAAATAAAGTAAAAGAAAGAGAGGTACACCACCAGCAGTTAATAAAAGTTAAAAGAGGGAAGCAATACACGGACAAAGATGCTAAATAAAGTAAAAGAAAGAGAGGTACACAAGCAGCAGCTAATAAAAGTTAAAAGAGGGAAGCAATACATGGACAAAGATGCTAAATAAAGTAAAAGAAAGAGAGGTACACCAGCAGCTAATAAAAGTTAAAAGAGGGAAGCAATACACGGACAAAGATGCTAAATAAAGTAAAAGAAAGAGAGGTACACAAGCAGCAGCTAATAAAAGTTAAAAGAGGGAAGCAATACACGGACAAAGATACTAAATAAAGTAAAAGAAAGAGAGGTACAGCAGCAGCTAATAAAAGTTAAAAGAGGGAAGGAATACACACACAAAGATGCTAAATAAAGTAAAAGAAAGAGAGGTACACAAGCAGCTAATAAAAGTTAAAAGAGGGAAGCAATACACACACAAAGATGCTAAATAAACTAAAAGAAAGAGAACTACACCAGCACCAGCTAATAAAAGTTAAAAGAGGGAAGGAATACACACACAAAGATGCTAAATAAAGTAAAAGAAAGAGAGGTACACCAGCAGCTAATAAAAGTTAAAAGAGGGAAGCAATACACACACAAAGATGCTAAATAAAGTAAAAGAAAGAGAGGTACACCAGCAGCAGCTAATAAAAGTTAAAAGAGGGAAGCAATACACGGACAAAGATGCTAAATAAAGTAAAAGAAAGAGAGCTACACCAGCAGCAGCTAATAAAAGTTAAAAGAGGGAAGCAATACATGGACAAAGATGCTAAATAAAGTAAAAGAAAGAGAGGTACAGCAGCAGCTAATAAAAGTTAAAAGAGGGAAGGAATACACACACAAAGATGCTAAATAAACTAAAAGAAAGAGAACTACACCAGCACCAGCTAATAAAAGTTAAAAGAGGGAAGGAATACACACACAAAGATGCTAAATAAAGTAAAAGAAAGAGAGGTACACCAGCAGCTAATAAAAGTTAAAAGAGGGAAGCAATACACACACAAAGATGCTAAATAAAGTAAAAGAAAGAGAGGTACACCAGCAGCAGCTAATAAAAGTTAAAAGAGGGAAGCAATACACGGACAAAGATCCTAAATAAAGTAAAAGAAAGAGAGCTACACCAGCAGCAGCTAATAAAAGTTAAAAGAGGGAAGCAATACATGGACAAAGATGCTAAATAAAGTAAAAGAAAGAGAGGTACACCAGCAGCAGCTAATAAAAGTTAAAAGAAGGAAGCAATACACACACAAAGATGCTAAATAAAGTAAAAGAAAGAGAACTACACCAGCAGCAGCTAATAAAAGTTAAAAGAGGGAAGCAATACACACACAAAGATGCTAAATAAAGTAAAAGAAAGAGAGGTACACCAGCAGCAGCTAATAAAATTTAAAAGAGGGAAGCAATACACACACAAAGATGCTAAATAAAGTAAAAGAAAGAGAGGTACACCAGCAGCAGCTAATAAAAGTTAAAAGAGGGAAGCAATACACGGACAAAGATGCTAAATAAAGTAAAAGAAAGAGAGGTACACCAGCAGCAGCTAATAAAAGTTAAAAGAGGGAAGCAATACACACACAAAGATGCTAAATAAAGTAAAAGAAAGAGAGGTACACCAGCAGCAGCTAATAAAAGTTAAAAGAGGGAAGCAATACACGGACAAAGATGCTAAATAAAGTAAAAGAAAGAGAGGTACACCAGCAGCAGCTAATAAAAGTTAAAAGAGGGAAGCAATACACACACAAAGATGCTAAATAAAGTAAAAGAAAGAGAGGTACACCAGCAGCAGCTAATAAAAGTTAAAAGAGGGAAGCAATACACACACAAAGATGCTAAATAAAGTAAAAGAAAGAGAGGTACACCAGCAGCAGCTAATAAAAGTTAAAAGAGGGAAGCAATACACGGACAAAGATGCTAAATAAAGTAAAAGAAAGAGAGGTACACCAGCAGCAGCTAATAAAAGTTAAAAGAGGGAAGCAATACATGGACAAAGATGCTAAATAAAGTAAAAGAAAGAGAGGTACACCACCAGCAGTTAATAAAAGTTAAAAGAGGGAAGCAATACACGGACAAAGATGCTAAATAAAGTAAAAGAAAGAGAGGTATACAAGCAGCAGCTAATAAAAGTTAAAAGAGGGAAGCAATACATGGACAAAGATGCTAAATAAAGTAAAAGAAAGAGAGGTACACCAGCAGCAGCTAATAAAAGTTAAAAGAGGGAAGCAATACACGGATAAAGATACTAAATAAAGCAAAAGAAAGAGAGGTACACAAGCAGCAGCTAATAAAAGTTAAAAGAGGGAAGCAATACACGGACAAAGATGCTAAATAAAGTAAAAGAAAGAGAGGTACACCAGCAGCAGCTAATAAAAGTTAAAAGAGGGAAGCAATACACGGACAAAGATGCTAAATAAAGTAAAAGAAAGAGAGGTACACCACCAGCAGTTAATAAAAGTTAAAAGAGGGAAGCAATACACACACAAAGATACTAAATAAACTAAAAGAAAGAGAGGTACACCAGCAGCAGCTAATAAAAGTTAAAAGAGGGAAGCAATACACGGACAAAGATGCTAAATAAACTAAAAGAAAGAGAGGTACACAAGCAGCAGCTAATAAAAGTTAAAAGAGGGAAGCAATACACACACAAAGATGCTAAATAAAATAAAAGAAAGAGAGGTACACCACCAGCAGCTAATAAAAGTTAAAAGAGGGAAGCAATACACACACAAAGATGCTAAATAAAGTAAAAGAAAGAGAGGTACACCAGCAGCAGCTAACAAAAGTTAAAAGAGGGAAGCAATACACGGACAAAGATGCTAAATAAAGTAAAAGAAAGAGAGGTACACCAGCAGCAGCTAATAAAAGTTAAAAGAGGGAAGCAATACATGGACAAAGATGCTAAATAAAGTAAAAGAAAGAGAGGTACACCACCAGCAGTTAATAAAAGTTAAAAGAGGGAAGCAATACACACACAAAGATACTAAATAAACTAAAAGAAAGAGAGGTACACCAGCAGCAGCTAATAAAAGTTAAAAGAGGGAAGCAATACACGGACAAAGATGCTAAATAAACTAAAAGAAAGAGAGGTACACAAGGAGCAGCTAATAAAAGTTAAAAGAGGGAAGCAATACACACACAAAGATGCTAAATAAAGTAAAAGAAAGAGAGGTACACCACCAGCAGCTAATAAAAGTTAAAAGAGGGAACCAATACACACACAAAGATGCTAAATAAAGTAAAAGAAAGAGAGGTACACCAGCAGCAGCTAATAAAAGTTAAAAGAGGGAAGCAATACACGTACAAAGATGCTAAATAAACTAAAAGAAAGAGAGCTACACCAGCAGCAGCTAATAAAAGTTAAAAGAGGGAAGCAATACACGGACAAAGATCCTAAATAAAGTAAAAGAAAGAGAGGTACACCAGCAGCAGCTAATAAAAGTTAAAAGAGGGAAGCAATACATGGACAAAGATGCTAAATAAAGTAAAAGAAAGAGAGGTACACCAGCAGCAGCTAATAAAAGTTAAAAGAGGGAAGCAATACACGGACAAAGATGCTAAATAAACTAAAAGAAAGAGAACTACACCAGCAGCAGCTAATAAAAGTTAAAAGAGGGAAGCAATACACACACAAAGATGCTAAATAAACTAAAAGAAAGAGAACTACACCAGCAGCAGCTAATAAAAGTTAAAAGAGGGAAGCAATACACACACATAGATGCTAAATAAACTAAAAGAAAGAGAGGTACACCAGCAGCAACTAATAAAAGTTAAAAGAGGGAAGCAATACACACACAAAGATGCTAAATAAACTAAAAGAAACAGAACTACACCAGCAGCAGCTAATAAAAGTTAAAAGAGGGAAGCAATACACACACAAAGATGCTAAATAAACTAAAAGAAAGAGAGCTACACCAGCAGCAGCTAATAAAAGTTAAAAGAGGGAAGCAATACACACACATAGATGCTAAATAAACTAAAAGAAAGAGAGGTACACCAGCAGCAGCCAATAAAAGTTAAAAGAGGGAAGCAATACACACACAAAGATGCTAAATAAACTAAAAGAAAGAGAGGTACACCAGCAGCAGATAATAAAAGTTAAAAGAGGGAAGCAATACACACACAAAGATGCTAAATAAAGTAAAAGAAAGAGAGGTACACCAGCAGCAGCTAATAAAAGTTAAAAGAGGGAAGCAATACACACACAAAGATGCTATATAAACTAAAAGAAAGAGAGGTACACCAGCAGCAGCTAATAAAAGTTACAAGAGGGAAGCAATACACGGACAAAGATCCTAAATAAAGTAAAAGAAAGAGAGGTACAACACCAGCAGTTAATAAAAGTTAAAAGAGGGAAGCAATACACACACAAAGATACTAAATAAACTAAAAGAAAGAGAGGTACACCAGCAGCAGCTAATAAAAGTTAAAAGAGGGAAGCAATACACGGACAAAGATGCTAAATAAACTAAAAGAAAGACAGGTACACAAGCAGCAGCTAATAAAAGTTAAAAGAGGGAAGCAATACACACACAAAGATGCTAAATAAAGTAAAAGAAAGAGAGGTACACCACCAGCAGCTAATAAAAGTTAAAAGAGGGAACCAATACACACACAAAGATGCTAAATAAAGTAAAAGAAAGAGAGGTACACCAACAGCAGCTAATAAAAGTTAAAAGAGGGAAGCAATACACGGACAAAGATGCTAAATAAACTAAAAGAAAGAGAGCTACACCAGCAGCAGCTAATAAAAGTTAAAAGAGGGAAGCAATACACGGACAAAGATCCTAAATAAAGTAAAAGAAAGAGAGGTACACCACCAGCAGCTAATAAAAGTTAAAAGAGGGAAGCAATACACGGACAAAGATCCTAAATAAAGTAAAAGAAAGAGAGCTACACCAGCTGCAGCTAATAAAAGTTAAAAGAGGGAAGCAATACACGGACAAAGATCCTAAATAAAGTAAAAGAAAGAGAGGTACACCAGCTGCAGCTAATAAAAGTTAAAAGAGGGAAGCAATACATGGACAAAGATCCTAAATAAACTAAAAGAAAGAGAGCTACACCAGCAGCAGCTAATAAAAGTTAAAAGAGGGAAGCAATACACGGACAAAGATCCTAAATAAACTAAAAGAAAGAGAGCTACACCAGCAGCAGCTAATAAAAGTTAAAAGAGGGAAGCAATACACGGACAAAGATCCTAAATAAAGTAAAAGAAAGAGAGGTACACCAGCTGCAGCTAATAAAAGTTAAAAGAGGGAAGCAATACATGGACAAAGATGGTAAATAAAGTAAAAGAAAGAGAGGTACACCAGCAGCAGCTAATAAAAGTTAAAAGAGGGAAGCAATACACGGACAAAGATGCTAAATAAACTAAAAGAAAGAGAACTACACCAGCAGCAGCTAATAAAAGTTAAAAGAGGGAAGCAATACACACACATAGATGCTAAATAAACTAAAAGAAAGAAAGGTACACCAGCAGCAACTAATAAAAGTTAAAAGAGGGAAGCAATACACACACAAAGATGCTAAATAAACTAAAAGAAAGAGAGGTACACCAGCAGCAACTAATAAAAGTTAAAAGAGGGAAGCAATACACACACAAAGATGCTAAATAAACTAAAAGAAAGAGAACTACACCAGCAGCAGCTAATAAAAGTTAAAAGAGGGAAGCAATACACACACAAAGATGCTAAATATACTAAAAGAAAGAGAACTACACGAGCAGCAGCTAATAAAAGTTAAAAGAGGGAAGCAATACACACACATAGATGCTAAATAAACTAAAAGAAAGAGAGGTACACCAGCAGCAGCTAATAAAAGTTAAAAGAGGGAAGCAATACACACACAAAGATGCTAAATAAACTAAAAGAAAGAGAGGTACACCAGCAGCAGCTAATAAAAGTTAAAAGAGGGAAGCAATACACACACAAAGATGCTAAATAAAGTAAAAGATAGAGAGGTACACCAGCAGCAGCTAATAAAAGTTAAAAGAGGGAAGCAATACACATACAAAGATGCTATATAAACTAAAAGAAAGAGAGGTACACCAGCAGCAGCTAATAAAAGTTAAAAGAGGGAAGCAATACACGGACAAAGATCCTAAATAAAGTAAAACAAAGAGAAGTACACCAGCAGCAGCTAATAAAAGTTAAAAGAGGGAAGCAATACACACACAAAGATGCTAAATAAACTAAAAGAAAGAGAGCTACACCAGCAGCAGCTAATAAAAGTTAAAAGAGGGAACCAATACACACACAAAGATGCTAAATAAAGGAAAAGAAAGAGAGGTACACCAGCAGCTAATAAAAGTTAAAAGAGGGAAGCAATACATGTTATAGATGCTAAATAAACTAAAAGAAAGAGAGGTACACCACCAGCAGCTAATAAAAGTTAAAAGAGGGAAACAATACACACACAAATATGATAAATAAAGTAAAAGAAAAAGAGGTACACCAGCAGCAGCTAATAAAAGTTAAAAGAGGGAAGCAATACATGTTATAGATGCTAAATAAACTAAAAGAAAGAGAGGTACACCACCAGCAGCTAATAAAAGTTAAAAGAAGGAAGCAATACACACACAAAGATGCTAAATAAAGTAAAAGAAAGAGAGGTACACCAGCAGCAGCTAATAAAAGTTAAAAGAGGGAAGCAATACACACACAAAGATGCTAAATAAACTAAAAGAAAGAGAGGTACACCAGCAGCAGCTAATAAAAGTTAAAAGAGGGAAGCAATACACGGACAAAGATCCTAAATAAAGTAAAAGAAAGAGAAGTACACCAGCAGCAGCTAATAAAAGTTAAAAGAGGGAAGCAATACACACACAAAGTTGCTAAATAAACTAAAAGAAAGAGAGGTACACCAGCAGCAGCTAATAAAAGTTAAAAGAGGGAAGCAATACACGGACAAAGATCCTAAATAAAGTAAAACAAAGAGAAGTACACCAGCAGCAGCTAATAAAAGTTAAAAGAGGGAAGCAATACACACACAAACATGCTAAATAAACTAAAAGAAAGAGAGGTACACCAGCAGCAGCTAATAAAAGTTAAAAGAGGGAAGCAATACATGGACAAAGATACTAAATAAACTAAAAGAAAGAGATGTACACCAGCAGCAGCTAATAAAAGTTAAAAGAGGGAAGCAATACACACACAAAGATGCTAAATAAAGTAAAAGAAAGAGAAGTACACCAGCAGCAGCTAATAAAAGTTAAAAGAGGGAAGATACACACACAAAGATGCTAAATAAACTAAAAGAAAGAGAGCTACACCAGCAGCAGCTAATAAAAGTTAAAAGAGGGAAGCAATACACACACAAAGATGCTAAATAAAGGAAAAGAAAGAGAGGCACACCAGCAGCTAATAAAAGTTAAAAGAGGGAAGCAATACATGTTATAGATGCTAAATAAACTAAAAGAAAGAGAGGTACACCACCAGCAGCTAATAAAAGTTAAAAGAGGGAAGCAATACACACACAAAGATGCTAAATAAACTAAAAGAAAGAGAGGTACACCAGCAGCAGCTAATAAAAGTTAAAAGAGGGAAGCAATACACACACAAAGATGCTAAATAAACTAAAAGAAAGAGAACTACACCAGCACCAGCTAATAAAAGTTAAAAGAGGGAAGGAATACACACACAAAGATGCTAAATAAACTAAAAGAAAGAGAGGTACACCAGCAGCTAATAAAAGTTAAAAGAGGGAAGCAATACACGGACAAAGATGCTAAATAAAGTAAAAGAAAGAGAGGTACACCAGCAGCTAATAAAAGTTAAAAGAGGGAAGCAATACACGGACAAAGATGCTAAATAAAGTAAAAGAAAGAGAGGTACACCAGCAGCAGCTAATAAAAGTTAAAAGAGGGAAGCAATACACACACAAAGATGCTAAATAAAGTAAAAGAAAGAGAGGTACACCAGCAGCTAATAAAAGTTAAAAGAGGGAAGCAATACACGGACAAAGATGCTAAATAAAGTAAAAGAAAGAGAGGTACACCAGCAGCTAATAAAAGTTAAAAGAGGGAAGCAATACACACACAAAGATGCTAAATAAAGTAAAAGAAAGAGAGGTACACCAGCAGCAGCTAATAAAAGTTAAAAGAGGGAAGCAATACACACACAAAGATGCTAAATAAAGTAAAAGAAAGAGAGGTACACCAGCAGCAGCTAATAAAAGTTAAAAGAGGGAAGCAATACACGGACAAAGATGCTAAATAAAGTAAAAGAAAGAGAGGTACACCAGCAGCAGCTAATAAAAGTTAAAAGAGGGAAGCAATACATGGACAAAGATGCTAAATAAAGTAAAAGAAAGAGAGGTACACCACCAGCAGTTAATAAAAGTTAAAAGAGGGAAGCAATACACGGACAAAGATGCTAAATAAAGTAAAAGAAAGAGAGGTACACAAGCAGCAGCTAATAAAAGTTAAAAGAGGGAAGCAATACATGGACAAAGATGCTAAATAAAGTAAAAGAAAGAGAGGTACACCAGCAGCTAATAAAAGTTAAAAGAGGGAAGCAATACACGGACAAAGATGCTAAATAAAGTAAAAGAAAGAGAGGTACCAAAGCAGCAGCTAATAAAAGTTAAAAGAGGGAAGCAATACACGGACAAAGATACTAAATAAAGTAAAAGAAAGAGAGGTACAGCAGCAGCTAATAAAAGTTAAAAGAGGGAAGGAATACACACACAAAGATGCTAAATAAAGTAAAAGAAAGAGAGGTACACAAGCAGCTAATAAAAGTTAAAAGAGGGAAGCAATACACACACAAAGATGCTAAATAAACTAAAAGAAAGAGAACTACACCAGCACCAGCTAATAAAAGTTAAAAGAGGGAAGGAATACACACACAAAGATGCTAAATAAAGTAAAAGAAAGAGAGGTACACCAGCAGCTAATAAAAGTTAAAAGAGGGAAGCAATACACACACAAAGATGCTAAATAAAGTAAAAGAAAGAGAGGTACACCAGCAGCAGCTAATAAAAGTTAAAAGAGGGAAGCAATACACGGACAAAGATGCTAAATAAAGTAAAAGAAAGAGAGCTACACCAGCAGCAGCTAATAAAAGTTAAAAGAGGGAAGCAATACATGGACAAAGATGCTAAATAAAGTAAAAGAAAGAGAGGTACAGCAGCAGCTAATAAAAGTTAAAAGAGGGAAGGAATACACACACAAAGATGCTAAATAAACTAAAAGAAAGAGAACTACACCAGCACCAGCTAATAAAAGTTAAAAGAGGGAAGGAATACACACACAAAGATGCTAAATAAAGTAAAAGAAAGAGAGGTACACCAGCAGCTAATAAAAGTTAAAAGAGGGAAGCAATACACACACAAAGATGCTAAATAAAGTAAAAGAAAGAGAGGTACACCAGCAGCAGCTAATAAAAGTTAAAAGAGGGAAGCAATACACGGACAAAGATCCTAAATAAAGTAAAAGAAAGAGAGCTACACCAGCAGCAGCTAATAAAAGTTAAAAGAGGGAAGCAATACATGGACAAAGATGCTAAATAAAGTAAAAGAAAGAGAGGTACACCAGCAGCAGCTAATAAAAGTTAAAAGAAGGAAGCAATACACACACAAAGATGCTAAATAAAGTAAAAGAAAGAGAACTACACCAGCAGCAGCTAATAAAAGTTAAAAGAGGGAAGCAATACACACACAAAGATGCTAAATAAAGTAAAAGAAAGAGAGGTACACCAGCAGCAGCTAATAAAATTTAAAAGAGGGAAGCAATACACACACAAAGATGCTAAATAAAGTAAAAGAAAGAGAGGTACACCAGCAGCAGCTAATAAAAGTTAAAAGAGGGAAGCAATACACGGACAAAGATGCTAAATAAAGTAAAAGAAAGAGAGGTACACCAGCAGCAGCTAATAAAAGTTAAAAGAGGGAAGCAATACACACACAAAGATGCTAAATAAAGTAAAAGAAAGAGAGGTACACCAGCAGCAGCTAATAAAAGTTAAAAGAGGGAAGCAATACACGGACAAAGATGCTAAATAAAGTAAAAGAAAGAGAGGTACACCAGCAGCAGCTAATAAAAGTTAAAAGAGGGAAGCAATACACACACAAAGATGCTAAATAAAGTAAAAGAAAGAGAGGTACACCAGCAGCAGCTAATAAAAGTTAAAAGAGGGAAGCAATACACACACAAAGATGCTAAATAAAGTAAAAGAAAGAGAGGTACACCAGCAGCAGCTAATAAAAGTTAAAAGAGGGAAGCAATACACGGACAAAGATGCTAAATAAAGTAAAAGAAAGAGAGGTACACCAGCAGCAGCTAATAAAAGTTAAAAGAGGGAAGCAATACATGGACAAAGATGCTAAATAAAGTAAAAGAAAGAGAGGTACACCACCAGCAGTTAATAAAAGTTAAAAGAGGGAAGCAATACACGGACAAAGATGCTAAATAAAGTAAAAGAAAGAGAGGTATACAAGCAGCAGCTAATAAAAGTTAAAAGAGGGAAGCAATACATGGACAAAGATGCTAAATAAAGTAAAAGAAAGAGAGGTACACCAGCAGCAGCTAATAAAAGTTAAAAGAGGGAAGCAATACACGGATAAAGATACTAAATAAAGCAAAAGAAAGAGAGGTACACAAGCAGCAGCTAATAAAAGTTAAAAGAGGGAAGCAAATACACGGACAAAGATGCTAAATAAAGTAAAAGAAAGAGAGGTACACCAGCAGCAGCTAATAAAAGTTAAAAGAGGGAAGCAATACACGGACAAAGATGCTAAATAAAGTAAAAGAAAGAGAGGTACACCACCAGCAGTTAATAAAAGTTAAAAGAGGGAAGCAATACACACACAAAGATACTAAATAAACTAAAAGAAAGAGAGGTACACCAGCAGCAGCTAATAAAAGTTAAAAGAGGGAAGCAATACACGGACAAAGATGCTAAATAAACTAAAAGAAAGAGAGGTACACAAGCAGCAGCTAATAAAAGTTAAAAGAGGGAAGCAATACACACACAAAGATGCTAAATAAAATAAAAGAAAGAGAGGTACACCACCAGCAGCTAATAAAAGTTAAAAGAGGGAAGCAATACACACACAAAGATGCTAAATAAAGTAAAAGAAAGAGAGGTACACCAGCAGCAGCTAATAAAAGTTAAAAGAGGGAAGCAATACACGGACAAAGATGCTAAATAAAGTAAAAGAAAGAGAGGTACACCAGCAGCAGCTAACAAAAGTTAAAAGAGGGAAGCAATACACGGACAAAGATGCTAAATAAAGTAAAAGAAAGAGAGGTACACCAGCAGCAGCTAATAAAAGTTAAAAGAGGGAAGCAATACATGGACAAAGATGCTAAATAAAGTAAAAGAAAGAGAGGTACACCACCAGCAGTTAATAAAAGTTAAAAGAGGGAAGCAATACACACACAAAGATACTAAATAAACTAAAAGAAAGAGAGGTACACCAGCAGCAGCTAATAAAAGTTAAAAGAGGGAAGCAATACACGGACAAAGATGCTAAATAAACTAAAAGAAAGAGAGGTACACAAGGAGCAGCTAATAAAAGTTAAAAGAGGGAAGCAATACACACACAAAGATGCTAAATAAAGTAAAAGAAAGAGAGGTACACCACCAGCAGCTAATAAAAGTTAAAAGAGGGAACCAATACACACACAAAGATGCTAAATAAAGTAAAAGAAAGAGAGGTACACCAGCAGCAGCTAATAAAAGTTAAAAGAGGGAAGCAATACATGGACAAAGATGCTAAATAAAGTAAAAGAAAGAGAGGTACACCAGCAGCAGCTAATAAAAGTTAAAAGAGGGAAGCAATATACGGACAAAGATGCTAAATAAACTAAAAGAAAGAGAACTACACCAGCAGCAGCTAATAAAAGTTAAAAGAGGGAAGCAATACACACACAAAGATGCTAAATAAACTAAAAGAAAGAGAACTACACCAGCAGCAGCTAATAAAAGTTAAAAGAGGGAAGCAATACACACACATAGATGCTAAATAAACTAAAAGAAAGAGAGGTACACCAGCAGCAACTAATAAAAGTTAAAAGAGGGAAGCAATACACACACAAAGATGCTAAATAAACTAAAAGAAACAGAACTACACCAGCAGCAGCTAATAAAAGTTAAAAGAGGGAAGCAATACACACACAAAGATGCTAAATAAACTAAAAGAAAGAGAGCTACACCAGCAGCAGCTAATAAAAGTTAAAAGAGGGAAGCAATACACACACATAGATGCTAAATAAACTAAAAGAAAGAGAGGTACACCAGCAGCAGCCAATAAAAGTTAAAAGAGGGAAGCAATACACACACAAAGATGCTAAATAAACTAAAAGAAAGAGAGGTACACCAGCAGCAGATAATAAAAGTTAAAAGAGGGAAGCAATACACACACAAAGATGCTAAATAAAGTAAAAGAAAGAGAGGTACACCAGCAGCAGCTAATAAAAGTTAAAAGAGGGAAGCAATACACACACAAAGATGCTATATAAACTAAAAGAAAGAGAGGTACACCAGCAGCAGCTAATAAAAGTTACAAGAGGGAAGCAATACACGGACAAAGATCCTAAATAAAGTAAAACAAAGAGAAGTACACCAGCAGCAGCTAATAAAAGTTAAAAGAGGGAACCAATACACACACAAAGATGCTAAATAAACTAAAAGAAAGAGAGCTACACCAGCAGCAGCTAATAAAAGTTAAAAGAGGGAAGCAATACACACACAAAGATGCTAAATAAACTAAAAGAAAGAGAGCTACACCAGCAGCAGCTAATAAAAGTTAAAAGAGGGAACCAATACACACACAAAGATGCAAAATAAACTAAAAGAAAGAGAGGTACACCAGCAGCAGCTAATAAAAGTTAAAAGAGGGAAGCAATACACACACAAAGATGCTAAATAAACTAAAAGAAAGAGATGTACACCAGCAGCAGCTAATAAAAGTTAAAAGAGGGAACCAATACACACACAAAGATGCTAAATAAACTAAAAGAAAGAGAAGTACACCAGCAGCAGCTAATAAAAGTTAAAAGAGGGAACCAATACACACACAAAGATGCTAAATAAACTAAAAGAAAGAGATGTACACCAGCAGCAGCTAATAAAAGTTAAAAGAGGGAAGCAATACACACACAAAGATGCTAAATAAACTAAAAGAAAGAGAAGTACACCAGCAGGAGCTAATAAAAGTTAAAAGAGGGAACCAATACACACACAAAGATGCTAAATAAACTAAAAGAAAGAGAGGTACACCAGCAGCTAATAAAAGTTAAAAGAGGGAAGCAATACACACACAAAGATGCTAAATAAACTAAAAGAAAGAGAGCTACACCAGCAGCAGCTAATAAAAGTTAAAAGAGGGAACCAATACACACACAAAGATGCTAAATAAACTAAAAGAAAGAGAGCTACACCACCAGCAGCTAATAAAAGTTAAAAGAGGGAACCAATACACACACAAAGATGCTAAATAAAGTAAAAGAAAGAGAGCTACACCAGCAGCAGCTAATAAAAGTTAAAAGAGGGAAGCAATACATGGACAAAGATGCTAAATAAAGTAAAAGAAAGAGAGGTACAGCAGCAGCTAATAAAAGTTAAAAGAGGGAAGGAATACACACACAAAGATGCTAAATAAACTAAAAGAAAGAGAACTACACCAGCACCAGCTAATAAAAGTTAAAAGAGGGAAGGAATACACACACAAAGATGCTAAATAAAGTAAAAGAAAGAGAGGTACACCAGCAGCTAATAAAAGTTAAAAGAGGGAAGCAATACACACACAAAGATGCTAAATAAAGTAAAAGAAAGAGAGGTACACCAGCAGCAGCTAATAAAAGTTAAAAGAGGGAAGCAATACACGGACAAAGATCCTAAATAAAGTAAAAGAAAGAGAGCTACACCAGCAGCAGCTAATAAAAGTTAAAAGAGGGAAGCAATACATGGACAAAGATGCTAAATAAAGTAAAAGAAAGAGAGGTACACCAGCAGCAGCTAATAAAAGTTAAAAGAAGGAAGCAATACACACACAAAGATGCTAAATAAAGTAAAAGAAAGAGAACTACACCAGCAGCAGCTAATAAAAGTTAAAAGAGGGAAGCAATACACACACAAAGATGCTAAATAAAGTAAAAGAAAGAGAGGTACACCAGCAGCAGCTAATAAAATTTAAAAGAGGGAAGCAATACACACACAAAGATGCTAAATAAAGTAAAAGAAAGAGAGGTACACCAGCAGCAGCTAATAAAAGTTAAAAGAGGGAAGCAATACACGGACAAAGATGCTAAATAAAGTAAAAGAAAGAGAGGTACACCAGCAGCAGCTAATAAAAGTTAAAAGAGGGAAGCAATACACACACAAAGATGCTAAATAAAGTAAAAGAAAGAGAGGTACACCAGCAGCAGCTAATAAAAGTTAAAAGAGGGAAGCAATACACGGACAAAGATGCTAAATAAAGTAAAAGAAAGAGAGGTACACCAGCAGCAGCTAATAAAAGTTAAAAGAGGGAAGCAATACACACACAAAGATGCTAAATAAAGTAAAAGAAAGAGAGGTACACCAGCAGCAGCTAATAAAAGTTAAAAGAGGGAAGCAATACACACACAAAGATGCTAAATAAAGTAAAAGAAAGCGAGGTACACAAGCAGCAGCTAATAAAAGTTAAAAGAGGGAAGCAATACACGGACAAAGATGCTAAATAAAGTAAAAGAAAGAGAGGTACACCAGCAGCAGCTAATAAAAGTTAAAAGAGGGAAGCAATACATGGACAAAGATGCTAAATAAAGTAAAAGAAAGAGAGGTACACCACCAGCAGTTAATAAAAGTTAAAAGAGGGAAGCAATACACGGACAAAGATGCTAAATAAAGTAAAAGAAAGAGAGGTATACAAGCAGCAGCTAATAAAAGTTAAAAGAGGGAAGCAATACATGGACAAAGATGCTAAATAAAGTAAAAGAAAGACAGGTACACCAGCAGCAGCTAATAAAAGTTAAAAGAGGGAAGCAATACACGGATAAAGATACTAAATAAAGCAAAAGAAAGAGAGGTACACAAGCAGCAGCTAATAAAAGTTAAAAGAGGGAAGCAATACACGGACAAAGATGCTAAATAAAGTAAAAGAAAGAGAGGTACACCAGCAGCAGCTAATAAAAGTTAAAAGAGGGAAGCAATACACGGACAAAGATGCTAAATAAAGTAAAAGAAAGAGAGGTACACCACCAGCAGTTAATAAAAGTTAAAAGAGGGAAGCAATACACACACAAAGATACTAAATAAACTAAAAGAAAGAGAGGTACACCAGCAGCAGCTAATAAAAGTTAAAAGAGGGAAGCAATACACGGACAAAGATGCTAAATAAACTAAAAGAAAGAGAGGTACACAAGCAGCAGCTAATAAAAGTTAAAAGAGGGAAGCAATACACACACAAAGATGCTAAATAAAATAAAAGAAAGAGAGGTACACCACCAGCAGCTAATAAAAGTTAAAAGAGGGAAGCAATACACACACAAAGATGCTAAATAAAGTAAAAGAAAGAGAGGTACACCAGCAGCAGCTAATAAAAGTTAAAAGAGGGAAGCAATACACGGACAAAGATGCTAAATAAAGTAAAAGAAAGAGAGGTACACCAGCAGCAGCTAACAAAAGTTAAAAGAGGGAAGCAATACACGGACAAAGATGCTAAATAAAGTAAAAGAAAGAGAGGTACACCAGCAGCAGCTAATAAAAGTTAAAAGAGGGAAGCAATACATGGACAAAGATGCTAAATAAAGTAAAAGAAAGAGAGGTACACCACCAGCAGTTAATAAAAGTTAAAAGAGGGAAGCAATACACACACAAAGATACTAAATAAACTAAAAGAAAGAGAGGTACACCAGCAGCAGCTAATAAAAGTTAAAAGAGGGAAGCAATACACGGACAAAGATGCTAAATAAACTAAAAGAAAGAGAGGTACACAAGGAGCAGCTAATAAAAGTTAAAAGAGGGAAGCAATACACACACAAAGATGCTAAATAAAGTAAAAGAAAGAGAGGTACACCACCAGCAGCTAATAAAAGTTAAAAGAGGGAACCAATACACACACAAAGATGCTAAATAAAGTAAAAGAAAGAGAGGTACACCAGCAGCAGCTAATAAAAGTTAAAAGAGGGAAGCAATACACGTACAAAGATGCTAAATAAACTAAAAGAAAGAGAGCTACACCAGCAGCAGCTAATAAAAGTTAAAAGAGGGAAGCAATACACGGACAAAGATCCTAAATAAAGTAAAAGAAAGAGAGGTACACCAGCAGCAGCTAATAAAAGTTAAAAGAGGGAAGCAATACATGGACAAAGATGCTAAATAAAGTAAAAGAAAGAGAGGTACACCAGCAGCAGCTAATAAAAGTTAAAAGAGGGAAGCAATACACGGACAAAGATGCTAAATAAACTAAAAGAAAGAGAACTACACCAGCAGCAGCTAATAAAAGTTAAAAGAGGGAAGCAATACACACACAAAGATGCTAAATAAACTAAAAGAAAGAGAACTACACCAGCAGCAGCTAATAAAAGTTAAAAGAGGGAAGCAATACACACACATAGATGCTAAATAAACTAAAAGAAAGAGAGGTACACCAGCAGCAACTAATAAAAGTTAAAAGAGGGAAGCAATACACACACAAAGATGCTAAATAAACTAAAAGAAACAGAACAACACCAGCAGCAGCTAATAAAAGTTAAAAGAGGGAAGCAATACACACACAAAGATGCTAAATAAACTAAAAGAAAGAGAGCTACACCAGCAGCAGCTAATAAAAGTTAAAAGAGGGAAGCAATACACACACAAAGATGCTAAATAAAGTAAAAGAAAGAGAGGTACACCAGCAGCAGCTAATAAAAGTTAAAAGAGGGAAGCAATACACGGACAAAGATCCTAAATAAAGTAAAAGAAAGAGAGCTACACCAGCAGCAGCTAATAAAAGTTAAAAGAGGGAAGCAATACATGGACAAAGATGCTAAATAAAGTAAAAGAAAGAGAGGTACACCAGCAGCAGCTAATAAAAGTTAAAAGAAGGAAGCAATACACACACAAAGATGCTAAATAAAGTAAAAGAAAGAGAACTACACCAGCAGCAGCTAATAAAAGTTAAAAGAGGGAAGCAATACACACACAAAGATGCTAAATAAAGTAAAAGAAAGAGAGGTACACCAGCAGCAGCTAATAAAATTTAAAAGAGGGAAGCAATACACACACAAAGATGCTAAATAAAGTAAAAGAAAGAGAGGTACACCAGCAGCAGCTAATAAAAGTTAAAAGAGGGAAGCAATACACGGACAAAGATGCTAAATAAAGTAAAAGAAAGAGAGGTACACCAGCAGCAGCTAATAAAAGTTAAAAGAGGGAAGCAATACACACACAAAGATGCTAAATAAAGTAAAAGAAAGAGAGGTACACCAGCAGCAGCTAATAAAAGTTAAAAGAGGGAAGCAATACACGGACAAAGATGCTAAATAAAGTAAAAGAAAGAGAGGTACACCAGCAGCAGCTAATAAAAGTTAAAAGAGGGAAGCAATACACACACAAAGATGCTAAATAAAGTAAAAGAAAGAGAGGTACACCAGCAGCAGCTAATAAAAGTTAAAAGAGGGAAGCAATACACACACAAAGATGCTAAATAAAGTAAAAGAAAGAGAGGTACACAAGCAGCAGCTAATAAAAGTTAAAAGAGGGAAGCAATACACGGACAAAGATGCTAAATAAAGTAAAAGAAAGAGAGGTACACCAGCAGCAGCTAATAAAAGTTAAAAGAGGGAAGCAATACATGGACAAAGATGCTAAATAAAGTAAAAGAAAGAGAGGTACACCACCAGCAGTTAATAAAAGTTAAAAGAGGGAAGCAATACACGGACAAAGATGCTAAATAAAGTAAAAGAAAGAGAGGTATACAAGCAGCAGCTAATAAAAGTTAAAAGAGGGAAGCAATACATGGACAAAGATGCTAAATAAAGTAAAAGAAAGACAGGTACACCAGCAGCAGCTAATAAAAGTTAAAAGAGGGAAGCAATACACGGATAAAGATACTAAATAAAGCAAAAGAAAGAGAGGTACACAAGCAGCAGCTAATAAAAGTTAAAAGAGGGAAGCAATACACGGACAAAGATGCTAAATAAAGTAAAAGAAAGAGAGGTACACCAGCAGCAGCTAATAAAAGTTAAAAGAGGGAAGCAATACACGGACAAAGATGCTAAATAAAGTAAAAGAAAGAGAGGTACACCACCAGCAGTTAATAAAAGTTAAAAGAGGGAAGCAATACACACACAAAGATACTAAATAAACTAAAAGAAAGAGAGGTACACCAGCAGCAGCTAATAAAAGTTAAAAGAGGGAAGCAATACACGGACAAAGATGCTAAATAAACTAAAAGAAAGAGAGGTACACAAGCAGCAGCTAATAAAAGTTAAAAGAGGGAAGCAATACACACACAAAGATGCTAAATAAAATAAAAGAAAGAGAGGTACACCACCAGCAGCTAATAAAAGTTAAAAGAGGGAAGCAATACACACACAAAGATGCTAAATAAAGTAAAAGAAAGAGAGGTACACCAGCAGCAGCTAATAAAAGTTAAAAGAGGGAAGCAATACACGGACAAAGATGCTAAATAAAGTAAAAGAAAGAGAGGTACACCAGCAGCAGCTAACAAAAGTTAAAAGAGGGAAGCAATACACGGACAAAGATGCTAAATAAAGTAAAAGAAAGAGAGGTACACCAGCAGCAGCTAATAAAAGTTAAAAGAGGGAAGCAATACATGGACAAAGATGCTAAATAAAGTAAAAGAAAGAGAGGTACACCACCAGCAGTTAATAAAAGTTAAAAGAGGGAAGCAATACACACACAAAGATACTAAATAAACTAAAAGAAAGAGAGGTACACCAGCAGCAGCTAATAAAAGTTAAAAGAGGGAAGCAATACACGGACAAAGATGCTAAATAAACTAAAAGAAAGAGAGGTACACAAGGAGCAGCTAATAAAAGTTAAAAGAGGGAAGCAATACACACACAAAGATGCTAAATAAAGTAAAAGAAAGAGAGGTACACCACCAGCAGCTAATAAAAGTTAAAAGAGGGAACCAATACACACACAAAGATGCTAAATAAAGTAAAAGAAAGAGAGGTACACCAGCAGCAGCTAATAAAAGTTAAAAGAGGGAAGCAATACACGTACAAAGATGCTAAATAAACTAAAAGAAAGAGAGCTACACCAGCAGCAGCTAATAAAAGTTAAAAGAGGGAAGCAATACACGGACAAAGATCCTAAATAAAGTAAAAGAAAGAGAGGTACACCAGCAGCAGCTAATAAAAGTTAAAAGAGGGAAGCAATACATGGACAAAGATGCTAAATAAAGTAAAAGAAAGAGAGGTACACCAGCAGCAGCTAATAAAAGTTAAAAGAGGGAAGCAATACACGGACAAAGATGCTAAATAAACTAAAAGAAAGAGAACTACACCAGCAGCAGCTAATAAAAGTTAAAAGAGGGAAGCAATACACACACAAAGATGCTAAATAAACTAAAAGAAAGAGAACTACACCAGCAGCAGCTAATAAAAGTTAAAAGAGGGAAGCAATACACACACATAGATGCTAAATAAACTAAAAGAAAGAGAGGTACACCAGCAGCAACTAATAAAAGTTAAAAGAGGGAAGCAATACACACACAAAGATGCTAAATAAACTAAAAGAAACAGAACAACACCAGCAGCAGCTAATAAAAGTTAAAAGAGGGAAGCAATACACACACAAAGATGCTAAATAAACTAAAAGAAAGAGAGCTACACCAGCAGCAGCTAATAAAAGTTAAAAGAGGGAAGCAATACACACACATAGATGCTAAATAAACTAAAAGAAAGAGAGGTACACCAGCAGCAGCCAATAAAAGTTAAAAGAGGGAAGCAATACACACACAAAGATGCTAAATAAACTAAAAGAAAGAGAGGTACACCAGCAGCAGATAATAAAAGTTAAAAGAGGGAAGCAATACACACACAAAGATGCTAAATAAAGTAAAAGAAAGAGAGGTACACCAGCAGCAGCTAATAAAAGTTAAAAGAGGGAAGCAATACACACACAAAGATGCTATATAAACTAAAAGAAAGAGAGGTACACCAGCAGCAGCTAATAAAAGTTACAAGAGGGAAGCAATACACGGACAAAGATCCTAAATAAAGTAAAACAAAGAGAAGTACACCAGCAGCAGCTAATAAAAGTTAAAAGAGGGAACCAATACACACACAAAGATGCTAAATAAACTAAAAGAAAGAGAGCTACACCAGCAGCAGCTAATAAAAGTTAAAAGAGGGAAGCAATACACACACAAAGATGCTAAATAAACTAAAAGAAAGAGAGCTACACCAGCAGCAGCTAATAAAAGTTAAAAGAGGGAACCAATACACACACAAAGATGCAAAATAAACTAAAAGAAAGAGAGGTACACCAGCAGCAGCTAATAAAAGTTAAAAGAGGGAAGCAATACACACACAAAGATGCTAAATAAACTAAAAGAAAGAGATGTACACCAGCAGCAGCTAATAAAAGTTAAAAGAGGGAACCAATACGCACACAAAGATGCTAAATAAACTAAAAGAAAGAGAAGTACACCAGCAGCAGCTAATAAAAGTTAAAAGAGGGAACCAATACACACACAAAGATGCTAAATAAACTAAAAGAAAGAGATGTACACCAGCAGCAGCTAATAAAAGTTAAAAGAGGGAAGCAATACACACACAAAGATGCTAAATAAACTAAAAGAAAGAGAAGTACACCAGCAGGAGCTAATAAAAGTTAAAAGAGGGAACCAATACACACACAAAGATGCTAAATAAACTAAAAGAAAGAGAGGTACACCAGCAGCTAATAAAAGTTAAAAGAGGGAAGCAATACACACACAAAGATGCTAAATAAACTAAAAGAAAGAGAGCTACACCAGCAGCAGCTAATAAAAGTTAAAAGAGGGAACCAATACACACACAAAGATGCTAAATAAACTAAAAGAAAGAGAACTACACCAGCAGCAGCTAATAAAAGTTAAAAGAGGGAACCAATACACACACAAAGATGCTAAATAAACTAAAAGAAAGAGAGCTACACCACCAGCAGCTAATAAAAGTTAAAAGAGGGAACCAATACACACACAAAGATGCTAAATAAAGTAAAAGAAAGAGAGCTACACCAGCAGCAGCTAATAAAAGTTAAAAGAGGGAAGCAATACATGGACAAAGATGCTAAATAAAGTAAAAGAAAGAGAGGTACAGCAGCAGCTAATAAAAGTTAAAAGAGGGAAGGAATACACACACAAAGATGCTAAATAAACTAAAAGAAAGAGAACTACACCAGCACCAGCTAATAAAAGTTAAAAGAGGGAAGGAATACACACACAAAGATGCTAAATAAAGTAAAAGAAAGAGAGGTACACCAGCAGCTAATAAAAGTTAAAAGAGGGAAGCAATACATGGACAAAGATGCTAAATAAAGTAAAAGAAAGAGAGGTACACCACCAGCAGTTAATAAAAGTTAAAAGAGGGAAGCAATACACACACAAAGATACTAAATAAACTAAAAGAAAGAGAGGTACACCAGCAGCAGCTAATAAAAGTTAAAAGAGGGAAGCAATACACGGACAAAGATGCTAAATAAACTAAAAGAAAGAGAGGTACACAAGGAGCAGCTAATAAAAGTTAAAAGAGGGAAGCAATACACACACAAAGATGCTAAATAAAGTAAAAGAAAGAGAGGTACACCACCAGCAGCTAATAAAAGTTAAAAGAGGGAACCAATACACACACAAAGATGCTAAATAAAGTAAAAGAAAGAGAGGTACACCAGCAGCAGCTAATAAAAGTTAAAAGAGGGAAGCAATACACGTACAAAGATGCTAAATAAACTAAAAGAAAGAGAGCTACACCAGCAGCAGCTAATAAAAGTTAAAAGAGGGAAGCAATACACGGACAAAGATCCTAAATAAAGTAAAAGAAAGAGAGGTACACCAGCAGCAGCTAATAAAAGTTAAAAGAGGGAAGCAATACATGGACAAAGATGCTAAATAAAGTAAAAGAAAGAGAGGTACACCAGCAGCAGCTAATAAAAGTTAAAAGAGGGAAGCAATACACGGACAAAGATGCTAAATAAACTAAAAGAAAGAGAGGTACACCAGCAGCAGCTAATAAAAGTTAAAAGAGGGAAGCAATACACACACAAAGATGCTAAATAAAGTAAAAGAAAGAGAGGTACACCAGCAGCAGCTAATAAAAGTTAAAAGAGGGAAGCAATACACACACAAAGATGCTAAATAAAGTAAAAGAAAGAGAGGTACACCAGCAGCAGCTAATAAAAGTTAAAAGAGGGAAGCAATACACGGACAAAGATGCTAAATAAAGTAAAAGAAAGAGAGGTACACCAGCAGCAGCTAATAAAAGTTAAAAGAGGGAAGCAATACATGGACAAAGATGCTAAATAAAGTAAAAGAAAGAGAGGTACACCACCAGCAGTTAATAAAAGTTAAAAGAGGGAAGCAATACACGGACAAAGATGCTAAATAAAGTAAAAGAAAGAGAGGTATACAAGCAGCAGCTAATAAAAGTTAAAAGAGGGAAGCAATACATGGACAAAGATGCTAAATAAAGTAAAAGAAAGAGAGGTACACCAGCAGCAGCTAATAAAAGTTAAAAGAGGGAAGCAATACACGGATAAAGATACTAAATAAAGCAAAAGAAAGAGAGGTACACAAGCAGCAGCTAATAAAAGTTAAAAGAGGGAAGCAATACACGGACAAAGATGCTAAATAAAGTAAAAGAAAGAGAGGTACACCAGCAGCAGCTAATAAAAGTTAAAAGAGGGAAGCAATACACGGACAAAGATGCTAAATAAAGTAAAAGAAAGAGAGGTACACCACCAGCAGTTAATAAAAGTTAAAAGAGGGAAGCAATACACACACAAAGATACTAAATAAACTAAAAGAAAGAGAGGTACACCAGCAGCAGCTAATAAAAGTTAAAAGAGGGAAGCAATACACGGACAAAGATGCTAAATAAACTAAAAGAAAGAGAGGTACACAAGCAGCAGCTAATAAAAGTTAAAAGAGGGAAGCAATACACACACAAAGATGCTAAATAAAATAAAAGAAAGAGAGGTACACCACCAGCAGCTAATAAAAGTTAAAAGAGGGAAGCAATACACACACAAAGATGCTAAATAAACTAAAAGAAAGAGATGTACACCAGCAGCAGCTAATAAAAGTTAAAAGAGGGAACCAATACACACACAAAGATGCTAAATAAACTAAAAGAAAGAGAAGTACACCAGCAGCAGCTAACAAAAGTTAAAAGAGGGAACCAATACACACACAAAGATGCTAAATAAAGTAAAAGAAAGAGAGGTACACCAGCAGCAGCTAATAAAAGTTAAAAGAGGGAAGCAATACATGGACAAAGATGCTAAATAAAGTAAAAGAAAGAGAGGTACACCACCAGCAGTTAATAAAAGTTAAAAGAGGGAAGCAATACACACACAAAGATACTAAATAAACTAAAAGAAAGAGAGGTACACCAGCAGCAGCTAATAAAAGTTAAAAGAGGGAAGCAATACACGGACAAAGATGCTAAATAAACTAAAAGAAAGAGAGGTACACAAGGAGCAGCTAATAAAAGTTAAAAGAGGGAAGCAATACACACACAAAGATGCTAAATAAAGTAAAAGAAAGAGAGGTACACCACCAGCAGCTAATAAAAGTTAAAAGAGGGAACCAATACACACACAAAGATGCTAAATAAAGTAAAAGAAAGAGAGGTACACCAGCAGCAGCTAATAAAAGTTAAAAGAGGGAAGCAATACACGTACAAAGATGCTAAATAAACTAAAAGAAAGAGAGCTACACCAGCAGCAGCTAATAAAAGTTAAAAGAGGGAAGCAATACACGGACAAAGATCCTAAATAAAGTAAAAGAAAGAGAGGTACACCAGCAGCAGCTAATAAAAGTTAAAAGAGGGAAGCAATACATGGACAAAGATGCTAAATAAAGTAAAAGAAAGAGAGGTACACCAGCAGCAGCTAATAAAAGTTAAAAGAGGGAAGCAATACACGGACAAAGATGCTAAATAAACTAAAAGAAAGAGAACTACACCAGCAGCAGCTAATAAAAGTTAAAAGAGGGAAGCAATACACACACAAAGATGCTAAATAAACTAAAAGAAAGAGAACTACACCAGCAGCAGCTAATAAAAGTTAAAAGAGGGAAGCAATACACACACATAGATGCTAAATAAACTAAAAGAAAGAGAGGTACACCAGCAGCAACTAATAAAAGTTAAAAGAGGGAAGCAATACACACACAAAGATGCTAAATAAACTAAAAGAAACAGAACTACACCAGCAGCAGCTAATAAAAGTTAAAAGAGGGAAGCAATACACACACAAAGATGCTAAATAAACTAAAAGAAAGAGAGCTACACCAGCAGCAGCTAATAAAAGTTAAAAGAGGGAAGCAATACACACACATAGATGCTAAATAAACTAAAAGAAAGAGAGGTACACCAGCAGCAGCCAATAAAAGTTAAAAGAGGGAAGCAATACACACACAAAGATGCTAAATAAACTAAAAGAAAGAGAGGTACACCAGCAGCAGATAATAAAAGTTAAAAGAGGGAAGCAATACACACACAAAGATGCTAAATAAAGTAAAAGAAAGAGAGGTACACCAGCAGCAGCTAATAAAAGTTAAAAGAGGGAAGCAATACACACACAAAGATGCTATATAAACTAAAAGAAAGAGAGGTACACCAGCAGCAGCTAATAAAAGTTACAAGAGGGAAGCAATACACGGACAAAGATCCTAAATAAAGTAAAACAAAGAGAAGTACACCAGCAGCAGCTAATAAAAGTTAAAAGAGGGAACCAATACACACACAAAGATGCTAAATAAACTAAAAGAAAGAGAGCTACACCAGCAGCAGCTAATAAAAGTTAAAAGAGGGAAGCAATACACACACAAAGATGCTAAATAAACTAAAAGAAAGAGAGCTACACCAGCAGCAGCTAATAAAAGTTAAAAGAGGGAACCAATACACACACAAAGATGCAAAATAAACTAAAAGAAAGAGAGGTACACCAGCAGCAGCTAATAAAAGTTAAAAGAGGGAAGCAATACACACACAAAGATGCTAAATAAACTAAAAGAAAGAGATGTACACCAGCAGCAGCTAATAAAAGTTAAAAGAGGGAACCAATACACACACAAAGATGCTAAATAAACTAAAAGAAAGAGATGTACACCAGCAGCAGCTAATAAAAGTTAAAAGAGGGAAGCAATACACACACAAAGATGCTAAATAAACTAAAAGAAAGAGAAGTACACCAGCAGGAGCTAATAAAAGTTAAAAGAGGGAACCAATACACACACAAAGATGCTAAATAAACTAAAAGAAAGAGAGGTACACCAGCAGCTAATAAAAGTTAAAAGAGGGAAGCAATACACACACAAAGATGCTAAATAAACTAAAAGAAAGAGAGCTACACCAGCAGCAGCTAATAAAAGTTAAAAGAGGGAAGCAATACACACACAAAGATGCTAAATAAAGTAAAAGAAAGAGAGGTACACCAGCAGCAGCTAATAAAAGTTAAAAGAGGGAACCAATACACACACAAAGATGCTAAATAAACTAAAAGAAAGAGAGCTACACCAGCAGCAGCTAATAAAAGTTAAAAGAGGGAAGCAATACATGGACAAAGATGCTAAATAAAGTAAAAGAAAGAGAGGTACACCACCAGCAGTTAATAAAAGTTAAAAGAGGGAAGCAATACACGGACAAAGATGCTAAATAAAGTAAAAGAAAGAGAGGTATACAAGCAGCAGCTAATAAAAGTTAAAAGAGGGAAGCAATACATGGACAAAGATGCTAAATAAAGTAAAAGAAAGAGAGGTACACCAGCAGCAGCTAATAAAAGTTAAAAGAGGGAAGCAATACACGGATAAAGATACTAAATAAAGCAAAAGAAAGAGAGGTACACAAGCAGCAGCTAATAAAAGTTAAAAGAGGGAAGCAATACACGGACAAAGATGCTAAATAAAGTAAAAGAAAGAGAGGTACACCAGCAGCAGCTAATAAAAGTTAAAAGAGGGAAGCAATACACGGACAAAGATGCTAAATAAAGTAAAAGAAAGAGAGGTACACCACCAGCAGTTAATAAAAGTTAAAAGAGGGAAGCAATACACACACAAAGATACTAAATAAACTAAAAGAAAGAGAGGTACACCAGCAGCAGCTAATAAAAGTTAAAAGAGGGAAGCAATACACGGACAAAGATGCTAAATAAACTAAAAGAAAGAGAGGTACACAAGCAGCAGCTAATAAAAGTTAAAAGAGGGAAGCAATACACACACAAAGATGCTAAATAAAATAAAAGAAAGAGAGGTACACCACCAGCAGCTAATAAAAGTTAAAAGAGGGAAGCAATACACACACAAAGATGCTAAATAAAGTAAAAGAAAGAGAGGTACACCAGCAGCAGCTAATAAAAGTTAAAAGAGGGAAGCAATACACGGACAAAGATGCTAAATAAAGTAAAAGAAAGAGAGGTACACCAGCAGCAGCTAACAAAAGTTAAAAGAGGGAAGCAATACACGGACAAAGATGCTAAATAAAGTAAAAGAAAGAGAGGTACACCAGCAGCAGCTAATAAAAGTTAAAAGAGGGAAGCAATACATGGACAAAGATGCTAAATAAAGTAAAAGAAAGAGAGGTACACCACCAGCAGTTAATAAAAGTTAAAAGAGGGAAGCAATACACACACAAAGATACTAAATAAACTAAAAGAAAGAGAGGTACACCAGCAGCAGCTAATAAAAGTTAAAAGAGGGAAGCAATACACGGACAAAGATGCTAAATAAACTAAAAGAAAGAGAGGTACACAAGGAGCAGCTAATAAAAGTTAAAAGAGGGAAGCAATACACACACAAAGATGCTAAATAAAGTAAAAGAAAGAGAGGTACACCACCAGCAGCTAATAAAAGTTAAAAGAGGGAACCAATACACACACAAAGATGCTAAATAAAGTAAAAGAAAGAGAGGTACACCAGCAGCAGCTAATAAAAGTTAAAAGAGGGAAGCAATACACGTACAAAGATGCTAAATAAACTAAAAGAAAGAGAGCTACACCAGCAGCAGCTAATAAAAGTTAAAAGAGGGAAGCAATACACGGACAAAGATCCTAAATAAAGTAAAAGAAAGAGAGGTACACCAGCAGCAGCTAATAAAAGTTAAAAGAGGGAAGCAATACATGGACAAAGATGCTAAATAAAGTAAAAGAAAGAGAGGTACACCAGCAGCAGCTAATAAAAGTTAAAAGAGGGAAGCAATACACGGACAAAGATGCTAAATAAACTAAAAGAAAGAGAACTACACCAGCAGCAGCTAATAAAAGTTAAAAGAGGGAAGCAATACACACACAAAGATGCTAAATAAACTAAAAGAAAGAGAACTACACCAGCAGCAGCTAATAAAAGTTAAAAGAGGGAAGCAATACACACACATAGATGCTAAATAAACTAAAAGAAAGAGAGGTACACCAGCAGCAACTAATAAAAGTTAAAAGAGGGAAGCAATACACACACAAAGATGCTAAATAAACTAAAAGAAACAGAACTACACCAGCAGCAGCTAATAAAAGTTAAAAGAGGGAAGCAATACACACACAAAGATGCTAAATAAACTAAAAGAAAGAGAGCTACACCAGCAGCAGCTAATAAAAGTTAAAAGAGGGAAGCAATACACACACATAGATGCTAAATAAACTAAAAGAAAGAGAGGTACACCAGCAGCAGCCAATAAAAGTTAAAAGAGGGAAGCAATACACACACAAAGATGCTAAATAAACTAAAAGAAAGAGAGGTACACCAGCAGCAGATAATAAAAGTTAAAAGAGGGAAGCAATACACACACAAAGATGCTAAATAAAGTAAAAGAAAGAGAGGTACACCAGCAGCAGCTAATAAAAGTTAAAAGAGGGAAGCAATACACACACAAAGATGCTATATAAACTAAAAGAAAGAGAGGTACACCAGCAGCAGCTAATAAAAGTTACAAGAGGGAAGCAATACACGGACAAAGATCCTAAATAAAGTAAAACAAAGAGAAGTACACCAGCAGCAGCTAATAAAAGTTAAAAGAGGGAACCAATACACACACAAAGATGCTAAATAAACTAAAAGAAAGAGAGCTACACCAGCAGCAGCTAATAAAAGTTAAAAGAGGGAAGCAATACACACACAAAGATGCTAAATAAACTAAAAGAAAGAGAGCTACACCAGCAGCAGCTAATAAAAGTTAAAAGAGGGAACCAATACACACACAAAGATGCAAAATAAACTAAAAGAAAGAGAGGTACACCAGCAGCAGCTAATAAAAGTTAAAAGAGGGAAGCAATACACACACAAAGATGCTAAATAAACTAAAAGAAAGAGATGTACACCAGCAGCAGCTAATAAAAGTTAAAAGAGGGAACCAATACACACACAAAGATGCTAAATAAACTAAAAGAAAGAGAAGTACACCAGCAGCAGCTAATAAAAGTTAAAAGAGGGAACCAATACACACACAAAGATGCTAAATAAACTAAAAGAAAGAGATGTACACCAGCAGCAGCTAATAAAAGTTAAAAGAGGGAAGCAATACACACACAAAGATGCTAAATAAACTAAAAGAAAGAGAAGTACACCAGCAGGAGCTAATAAAAGTTAAAAGAGGGAACCAATACACACACAAAGATGCTAAATAAACTAAAAGAAAGAGAGGTACACCAGCAGCTAATAAAAGTTAAAAGAGGGAAGCAATACACACACAAAGATGCTAAATAAACTAAAAGAAAGAGAGCTACACCAGCAGCAGCTAATAAAAGTTAAAAGAGGGAACCAATACACACACAAAGATGCTAAATAAACTAAAAGAAAGAGAGCTACACCACCAGCAGCTAATAAAAGTTAAAAGAGGGAACCAATACACACACAAAGATGCTAAATAAAGTAAAAGAAAGAGAGCTACACCAGCAGCAGCTAATAAAAGTTAAAAGAGGGAACCAATACACACACAAAGATGCTAAATAAACTAAAAGAAAGAGAGGTACACCACCAGCAGCTAATAAAAGTTAAAAGAGGGAAGCAATACACACACAAAGATGCTAAATAAACTAAAAGAAAGAGATGTACACCAGCAGCAGCTAATAAAAGTTAAAAGAGGGAAGCAATACATGGACAAAGATGCTAAATAAAGGAAAAGAAAGAGAGGTACACCAGCATCAGTTAATAAAAGTTAAAAGAGGGAAGCAATACACACACAAAGATGCTAAATAAAGGAAAAGAAAGAGAAGCACACCAGCAGCAGCTAATAAAAGTTAAAAGAGGGAAGCAATACACACACAAAGATGCTAAATAAAGGAAAAGAAAGAGAGGTACACCAGCAGCTAATAAAAGTTAAAAGAGGGAAGCAATACATGTTATAGATGCTAAATAAACTAAAAGAAAGAGAGGTACACCACCAGCAGCTAATAAAAGATAAAAGAGGGAAGCAATACACACACAAATATGCTAAATAAAGTAAAAGAAAAAGAGGTACACAAGCAGCAGCTAATAAAAGTTAAAAGAGGGAAGCAATACATGTTATAGATGCTAAATAAACTAAAAGAAAGAGAGGTACACCACCAGCAGCTAATAAAAGTTAAAAGAGGGAAGCAATACACACACAAAGATGCTAAATAAAGTAAAAGAAAGAGAGGTACACCAGCAGCAGCTAATAAAAGTTAAAAGAGGGAAGCAATACACGGACAAAGATGCTAAATAAAGTAAAAGAAAGAGAGGTACACCAGCAGCAGCTAATAAAAGTTAAAAGAGGGAAGCAATACACGGACAAAGATGCTAAATAAAGTAAAAGAAAGAGAGGTACACCAGCAGCAGCTATTAAAAGTTAAAAGAGGGAAGCAATACATGGACAAAGATGCTAAAAGAAAGAGAGGTACACCAGCAGCAGCTAATAAAAGTTAAAAGAGGGAAGCAATACATGGACAAAGATGCTAAATAAAGTAAAAGAAAGAGAAGTACACCACCAGCAGCTAACAAAAGTTAAAAGAGGGAAGCAATACACACACAAAGATGCTAAATAAACTAAAAGAAAGAGAAGTACACCAGCAGCAGCTGATAAAAGTTAAAAGAGGGAAGCAATACACACACAAAGATGCTAAATAAAGTAAAAGAAAGAGAGGTACACCAGCAGCAGCTAATAAAAGTTAAAAGAGGGAAGCAATACATGGACAAAGATGCTAGAAGAAAGAGAGGTACACCAGCAGCAGCTAATAAAAGTTAAAAGAGGGAAGCAATACATGGACAAAGATGCTAAATAAAGTAAAAGAAAGAGAGGTACACCACCAGCAGTTAATAAAAGTTAAAAGAGGGAAGCAATACACACACAAAGATACTAAATAAACTAAAAGAAAGAGAGGTACACCAGCAGCAGCTAATAAAAGTTAAAAGAGGGAAGCAATACACGGACAAAGATGCTAAATAAACTAAAAGAAAGAGAGGTACACCACCAGCAGTTAATAAAAGTTAAAAGAGGGAAGCAATACACACACAAAGATACTAAATAAACTAAAAGAAAGAGAGGTACACCAGCAGCAGCTAATAAAAGTTAAAAGAGGGAAGCAATACACGGACAAAGATGCTAAATAAACTAAAAGAAAGAGAGGTACACAAGGAGCAGCTAATAAAAGTTAAAAGAGGGAAGCAATACACACACAAAGATGCTAAATAAAGTAAAAGAAAGAGAGGTACACCACCAGCAGCTAATAAAAGTTAAAAGAGGGAACCAATACACACACAAAGATGCTAAATAAAGTAAAAGAAAGAGAGGTACACCAGCAGCAGCTAATAAAAGTTAAAAGAGGGAAGCAATACACACACAAAGATGCTATATAAACTAAAAGAAAGAGAGGTACACCAGCAGCAGCTAATAAAAGTTACAAGAGGGAAGCAATACACGGACAAAGATCCTAAATAAAGTAAAACAAAGAGAAGTACACCAGCAGCAGCTAATAAAAGTTAAAAGAGGGAACCAATACACACACAAAGATGCTAAATAAACTAAAAGAAAGAGAGCTACACCAGCAGCAGCTAATAAAAGTTAAAAGAGGGAAGCAATACACACACAAAGATGCTAAATAAACTAAAAGAAAGAGAACTACACCAGCAGCAGCTAATAAAAGTTAAAAGAGGGAACCAATACACACACAAAGATGCAAAATAAACTAAAAGAAAGAGAGGTACACCAGCAGCAGCTAATAAAAGTTAAAAGAGGGAAGCAATACACACACAAAGATGCTAAATAAACTAAAAGAAAGAGATGTACACCAGCAGCAGCTAATAAAAGTTAAAAGAGGGAACCAATACACACACAAAGATGCTAAATAAACTAAAAGAAAGAGAAGTACACCAGCAGCAGCTAATAAAAGTTAAAAGAGGGAACCAATACACACACAAAGATGCTAAATAAACTAAAAGAAAGAGATGTACACCAGCAGCAGCTAATAAAAGTTAAAAGAGGGAAGCAATACACACACAAAGATGCTAAATAAACTAAAAGAAAGAGAAGTACACCAGCAGGAGCTAATAAAAGTTAAAAGAGGGAACCAATACACACACAAAGATGCTAAATAAACTAAAAGAAAGAGAGGTACACCAGCAGCTAATAAAAGTTAAAAGAGGGAAGCAATACACACACAAAGATGCTAAATAAACTAAAAGAAAGAGAGCTACACCAGCAGCAGCTAATAAAAGTTAAAAGAGGGAACCAATACACACACAAAGATGCTAAATAAACTAAAAGAAAGAGAACTACACCAGCAGCAGCTAATAAAAGTTAAAAGAGGGAACCAATACACACACAAAGATGCTAAATAAACTAAAAGAAAGAGAGCTACACCACCAGCAGCTAATAAAAGTTAAAAGAGGGAACCAATACACACACAAAGATGCTAAATAAAGTAAAAGAAAGAGAGCTACACCAGCAGCAGCTAATAAAAGTTAAAAGAGGGAAGCAATACACGGACAAAGATGCTAAATAAAGTAAAAGAAAGAGAGGTACACCAGCAGCAGCTAATAAAAGTTAAAAGAGGGAAGCAATACACACACAAAGATGCTAAATAAAGTAAAAGAAAGAGAGGTACACCAGCAGCAGCTAATAAAAGTTAAAAGAGGGAAGCAATACACACACAAAGATGCTAAATAAAGTAAAAGAAAGAGAGGTACACCAGCAGCAGCTAATAAAAGTTAAAAGAGGGAAGCAATACACGGACAAAGATGCTAAATAAAGTAAAAGAAAGAGAGGTACACCAGCAGCAGCTAATAAAAGTTAAAAGAGGGAAGCAATACATGGACAAAGATGCTAAATAAAGTAAAAGAAAGAGAGGTACACCACCAGCAGTTAATAAAAGTTAAAAGAGGGAAGCAATACACGGACAAAGATGCTAAATAAAGTAAAAGAAAGAGAGGTATACAAGCAGCAGCTAATAAAAGTTAAAAGAGGGAAGCAATACATGGACAAAGATGCTAAATAAAGTAAAAGAAAGACAGGTACACCAGCAGCAGCTAATAAAAGTTAAAAGAGGGAAGCAATACACGGATAAAGATACTAAATAAAGCAAAAGAAAGAGAGGTACACAAGCAGCAGCTAATAAAAGTTAAAAGAGGGAAGCAATACACGGACAAAGATGCTAAATAAAGTAAAAGAAAGAGAGGTACACCAGCAGCAGCTAATAAAAGTTAAAAGAGGGAAGCAATACACGGACAAAGATGCTAAATAAAGTAAAAGAAAGAGAGGTACACCACCAGCAGTTAATAAAAGTTAAAAGAGGGAAGCAATACACACACAAAGATACTAAATAAACTAAAAGAAAGAGAGGTACACCAGCAGCAGCTAATAAAAGTTAAAAGAGGGAAGCAATACACGGACAAAGATGCTAAATAAACTAAAAGAAAGAGAGGTACACAAGCAGCAGCTAATAAAAGTTAAAAGAGGGAAGCAATACACACACAAAGATGCTAAATAAAATAAAAGAAAGAGAGGTACACCACCAGCAGCTAATAAAAGTTAAAAGAGGGAAGCAATACACACACAAAGATGCTAAATAAAGTAAAAGAAAGAGAGGTACACCAGCAGCAGCTAATAAAAGTTAAAAGAGGGAAGCAATACACGGACAAAGATGCTAAATAAAGTAAAAGAAAGAGAGGTACACCAGCAGCAGCTAACAAAAGTTAAAAGAGGGAAGCAATACACGGACAAAGATGCTAAATAAAGTAAAAGAAAGAGAGGTACACCAGCAGCAGCTAATAAAAGTTAAAAGAGGGAAGCAATACATGGACAAAGATGCTAAATAAAGTAAAAGAAAGAGAGGTACACCACCAGCAGTTAATAAAAGTTAAAAGAGGGAAGCAATACACACACAAAGATACTAAATAAACTAAAAGAAAGAGAGGTACACCAGCAGCAGCTAATAAAAGTTAAAAGAGGGAAGCAATACACGGACAAAGATGCTAAATAAACTAAAAGAAAGAGAGGTACACAAGGAGCAGCTAATAAAAGTTAAAAGAGGGAAGCAATACACACACAAAGATGCTAAATAAAGTAAAAGAAAGAGAGGTACACCACCAGCAGCTAATAAAAGTTAAAAGAGGGAACCAATACACACACAAAGATGCTAAATAAAGTAAAAGAAAGAGAGGTACACCAGCAGCAGCTAATAAAAGTTAAAAGAGGGAAGCAATACACGTACAAAGATGCTAAATAAACTAAAAGAAAGAGAGCTACACCAGCAGCAGCTAATAAAAGTTAAAAGAGGGAAGCAATACACGGACAAAGATCCTAAATAAAGTAAAAGAAAGAGAGGTACACCAGCAGCAGCTAATAAAAGTTAAAAGAGGGAAGCAATACATGGACAAAGATGCTAAATAAAGTAAAAGAAAGAGAGGTACACCAGCAGCAGCTAATAAAAGTTAAAAGAGGGAAGCAATACACGGACAAAGATGCTAAATAAACTAAAAGAAAGAGAACTACACCAGCAGCAGCTAATAAAAGTTAAAAGAGGGAAGCAATACACACACAAAGATGCTAAATAAACTAAAAGAAAGAGAACTACACCAGCAGCAGCTAATAAAAGTTAAAAGAGGGAAGCAATACACACACATAGATGCTAAATAAACTAAAAGAAAGAGAGGTACACCAGCAGCAACTAATAAAAGTTAAAAGAGGGAAGCAATACACACACAAAGATGCTAAATAAACTAAAAGAAACAGAACTACACCAGCAGCAGCTAATAAAAGTTAAAAGAGGGAAGCAATACACACACAAAGATGCTAAATAAACTAAAAGAAAGAGAGCTACACCAGCAGCAGCTAATAAAAGTTAAAA
Organism: Deroplatys truncata; assembly: GCA_030765065.1. Lineage (NCBI taxonomy): Eukaryota > Metazoa > Arthropoda > Insecta > Mantodea > Mantidae > Deroplatys > Deroplatys truncata. The sequence continues at coordinate 314,507 of JAUKNL010000218.1, forward strand.
GAGGGAAGCTATACACACACATAGATGCTAAATAAACTAAAAGAAAGAGAGGTACACCAGCAGCAGCCAATAAAAGTTAAAAGAGGGAAGCAATACACACACAAAGATGCTAAATAAACTAAAAGAAAGAGAGGTACACAAGCAGCAGATAATAAAAGTTAAAAGAGGGAAGCAATACACACACAAAGATGCTAAATAAAGTAAAAGAAAGAGAGGTACACCAGCAGCAGCTAATAAAAGTTAAAAGAGGGAAGCAATACACACACAAAGATGCTATATAAACTAAAAGAAAGAGAGGTACACCAGCAGCAGCTAATAAAAGTTACAAGAGGGAAGCAATACACGGACAAAGATGCTAAATAAAGTAAAACAAAGAGAAGTACACCAGCAGCAGCTAATAAAAGTTAAAAGAGGGAACCAATACACACACAAAGATGCTAAATAAACTAAAAGAAAGAGAGCTACACCAGCAGCAGCTAATAAAAGTTAAAAGAGGGAACCAATACACACACAAAGATGCTAAATAAAGTAAAAGAAAGAGAGCTACACCAGCAGCAGCTAATAAAAGTTAAAAGAGGGAACCAATACACACACAAAGATGCTAAATAAACTAAAAGAAAGAGAGCTACACCAGCAGCAGCTAATAAAAGTTAAAAGAGGGAACCAATACACACACAAAGATGCAAAATAAACTAAAAGAAAGAGAGGTACACCAGCAGCAGCTAATAAAAGTTAAAAGAGGGAAGCAATACACACACAAAGATGCTAAATAAACTAAAAGAAAGAGATGTACACCAGCAGCAGCTAATAAAAGTTAAAAGAGGGAACCAATACACACACAAAGATGCTAAATAAACTAAAAGAAAGAGAAGTACACCAGCAGCAGCTAATAAAAGTTAAAAGAGGGAACCAATACACACACAAAGATGCTAAATAAACTAAAAGAAAGAGATGTACACCAGCAGCAGCTAATAAAAGTTAAAAGAGGGAAGCAATACACACACAAAGATGCTAAATAAACTAAAAGAAAGAGAAGTACACCAGCAGGAGCTAATAAAAGTTAAAAGAGGGAACCAATACACACACAAAGATGCTAAATAAACTAAAAGAAAGAGAGGTACACCAGCAGCTAATAAAAGTTAAAAGAGGGAAGCAATACACACACAAAGATGCTAAATAAACTAAAAGAAAGAGAGCTACACCAGCAGCAGCTAATAAAAGTTAAAAGAGGGAACCAATACACACACAAAGATGCTAAATAAACTAAAAGAAAGAGAACTACACCAGCAGCAGCTAATAAAAGTTAAAAGAGGGAACCAATACACACACAAAGATGCTAAATAAACTAAAAGAAAGAGAGCTACACCACCAGCAGCTAATAAAAGTTAAAAGAGGGAACCAATACACACACAAAGATGCTAAATAAAGTAAAAGAAAGAGAGCTACACCAGCAGCAGCTAATAAAAGTTAAAAGAGGGAAGCAATACATGGACAAAGATGCTAAATAAAGTAAAAGAAAGAGAGGTACAGCAGCAGCTAATAAAAGTTAAAAGAGGGAAGGAATACACACACAAAGATGCTAAATAAACTAAAAGAAAGAGAACTACACCAGCACCAGCTAATAAAAGTTAAAAGAGGGAAGGAATACACACACAAAGATGCTAAATAAAGTAAAAGAAAGAGAGGTACACCAGCAGCTAATAAAAGTTAAAAGAGGGAAGCAATACACACACAAAGATGCTAAATAAAGTAAAAGAAAGAGAGGTACACCAGCAGCAGCTAATAAAAGTTAAAAGAGGGAAGCAATACACGGGCAAAGATCCTAAATAAAGTAAAAGAAAGAGAGCTACACCAGCAGCAGCTAATAAAAGTTAAAAGAGGGAAGCAATACATGGACAAAGATGCTAAATAAAGTAAAAGAAAGAGAGGTACACCAGCAGCAGCTAATAAAAGTTAAAAGAAGGAAGCAATACACACACAAAGATGCTAAATAAAGTAAAAGAAAGAGAACTACACCAGCAGCAGCTAATAAAAGTTAAAAGAGGGAAGCAATACACACACAAAGATGCTAAATAAAGTAAAAGAAAGAGAGGTACACCAGCAGCAGCTAATAAAATTTAAAAAAGGGAAGCAATACACACACAAAGATGCTAAATAAAGTAAAAGAAAGAGAGGTACACCAGCAGCAGCTAATAAAAGTTAAAAGAGGGAAGCAATACACGGACAAAGATGCTAAATAAAGTAAAAGAAAGAGAGGTACACCAGCAGCAGCTAATAAAAGTTAAAAGAGGGAAGCAATACACACACAAAGATGCTAAATAAAGTAAAAGAAAGAGAGGTACACCAGCAGCAGCTAATAAAAGTTAAAAGAGGGAAGCAATACACGGACAAAGATGCTAAATAAAGTAAAAGAAAGAGAGGTACACCAGCAGCAGCTAATAAAAGTTAAAAGAGGGAAGCAATACACACACAAAGATGCTAAATAAAGTAAAAGAAAGAGAGGTACACCAGCAGCAGCTAATAAAAGTTAAAAGAGGGAAGCAATACACACACAAAGATGCTAAATAAAGTAAAAGAAAGAGAGGTACACCAGCAGCAGCTAATAAAAGTTAAAAGAGGGAAGCAATACACGGACAAAGATGCTAAATAAAGTAAAAGAAAGAGAGGTACACCAGCAGCAGCTAATAAAAGTTAAAAGAGGGAAGCAATACATGGACAAAGATGCTAAATAAAGTAAAAGAAAGAGAGGTACACCACCAGCAGTTAATAAAAGTTAAAAGAGGGAAGCAATACACGGACAAAGATGCTAAATAAAGTAAAAGAAAGAGAGGTATACAAGCAGCAGCTAATAAAAGTTAAAAGAGGGAAGCAATACATGGACAAAGATGCTAAATAAAGTAAAAGAAAGAGAGGTACACCAGCAGCAGCTAATAAAAGTTAAAAGAGGGAAGCAATACACGGATAAAGATACTAAATAAAGCAAAAGAAAGAGAGGTACACAAGCAGCAGCTAATAAAAGTTAAAAGAGGGAAGCAATACACGGACAAAGATGCTAAATAAAGTAAAAGAAAGAGAGGTACACCAGCAGCAGCTAATAAAAGTTAAAAGAGGGAAGCAATACACGGACAAAGATGCTAAATAAAGTAAAAGAAAGAGAGGTACACCACCAGCAGTTAATAAAAGTTAAAAGAGGGAAGCAATACACACACAAAGATACTAAATAAACTAAAAGAAAGAGAGGTACACCAGGAGCAGCTAATAAAAGTTAAAAGAGGGAAGCAATACACGGACAAAGATGCTAAATAAACTAAAAGAAAGAGAGGTACACAAGCAGCAGCTAATAAAAGTTAAAAGAGGGAAGCAATACACACACAAAGATGCTAAATAAAATAAAAGAAAGAGAGGTACACCACCAGCAGCTAGTAAAAGTTAAAAGAGGGAAGCAATACACACACAAAGATGCTAAATAAAGTAAAAGAAAGAGAGGTACACCAGCAGCAGCTAATAAAAGTTAAAAGAGGGAAGCAATACACGGACAAAGATGCTAAATAAAGTAAAAGAAAGAGAGGTACACCAGCAGCAGCTAACAAAAGTTAAAAGAGGGAAGCAATACACGGACAAAGATGCTAAATAAAGTAAAAGAAAGAGAGGTACACCAGCAGCAGCTAATAAAAGTTAAAAGAGGGAAGCAATACATGGACAAAGATGCTAAATAAAGTAAAAGAAAGAGAGGTACACCACCAGCAGTTAATAAAAGTTAAAAGAGGGAAGCAATACACACACAAAGATACTAAATAAACTAAAAGAAAGAGAGGTACACCAGCAGCAGCTAATAAAAGTTAAAAGAGGGAAGCAATACACGGACAAAGATGCTAAATAAACTAAAAGAAAGAGAGGTACACAAGGAGCAGCTAATAAAAGTTAAAAGAGGGAAGCAATACACACACAAAGATGCTAAATAAAGTAAAAGAAAGAGAGGTACACCACCAGCAGCTAATAAAAGTTAAAAGAGGGAACCAATACACACACAAAGATGCTAAATAAAGTAAAAGAAAGAGAGGTACACCAGCAGCAGCTAATAAAAGTTAAAAGAGGGAAGCAATACACGTACAAAGATGCTAAATAAACTAAAAGAAAGAGAGCTACACCAGCAGCAGCTAATAAAAGTTAAAAGAGGGAAGCAATACACGGACAAAGATCCTAAATAAAGTAAAAGAAAGAGAGGTACACCAGCAGCAGCTAATAAAAGTTAAAAGAGGGAAGCAATACATGGACAAAGATGCTAAATAAAGTAAAAGAAAGAGAGGTACACCAGCAGCAGCTAATAAAAGTTAAAAGAGGGAAGCAATACACGGACAAAGATGCTAAATAAACTAAAAGAAAGAGAACTACACCAGCAGCAGCTAATAAAAGTTAAAAGAGGGAAGCAATACACACACAAAGATGCTAAATAAACTAAAAGAAAGAGAACTACACCAGCAGCAGCTAATAAAAGTTAAAAGAGGGAAGCAATACACACACATAGATGCTAAATAAACTAAAAGAAAGAGAGGTACACCAGCAGCAACTAATAAAAGTTAAAAGAGGGAAGCAATACACACACAAAGATGCTAAATAAACTAAAAGAAACAGAACTACACCAGCAGCAGCTAATAAAAGTTAAAAGAGGGAAGCAATACACACACAAAGATGCTAAATAAACTAAAAGAAAGAGAGCTACACCAGCAGCAGCTAATAAAAGTTAAAAGAGGGAAGCAATACACACACATAGATGCTAAATAAACTAAAAGAAAGAGAGGTACACCAGCAGCAGCCAATAAAAGTTAAAAGAGGGAAGCAATACACACACAAAGATGCTAAATAAACTAAAAGAAAGAGAGGTACACCATCAGCAGCTAATAAAAGTTAAAAGAGGGAAGCAATACACACACAAAGATACTAAATAAACTAAAAGAAAGAGAGGTACATCAGCAGCTAATAAAAGTTAAAAGAGGGAAGCAATACACACACAAAGATGCTAAATAAAGTAAAAGAAAGAGAGGTACATCAGCAGCTAATAAAAGTTAAAAGAGGGAAGCAATACACACACAAAGATGCTAAATAAAGTAAAAGAAAGAGAGCTACACCAGCAGCAGCTAATAAAAGTTAAAAGAGGGAAGCAATACACACACAAAGATGCTAAATAAAGTAAAAGAAAGAGAGCTACACCAGCAGCAGCTAATAAAAGTTAAAAGAGGGAAGCAATACACACACAAAGATGCTAAATAAAGTAAAAGAAAGAGAGCTACACCAGCAGCAGCTAATAAAAGTTAAAAGAGGGAAGCAATACACACACAAAGATGCTAAATAAAGTAAAAGAAAGAGAGCTACACCAGCAGCAGCTAATAAAAGTTAAAAGAGGGAAGCAATACACACACAAAGATGCTAAATAAAGTAAAAGAAAGAGAGCTACACCAGCAGCAGCTAATAAAAGTTAAAAGAGGGAAGCAATACACACACAAAGATGCTAAATAAAGTAAAAGAAAGAGAGGTACACCAGCAGCAGCTAATAAAAGTTGAAAGAGGGAAGCAATACACACACAAAGATGCTAAATAAAGTAAAAGAAAGAGAGCTACACCAGCAGCAGCTAATAAAAGTTAAAAGAGGGAAGCAATACACACACAAAGATGCTAAATAAACTAAAAGAAAGAGAAGTACACCAGCAGGAGCTAATAAAAGTTAAAAGAGGGAACCAATACACACACAAAGATGCTAAATAAACTAAAAGAAAGAGAGGTACACCAGCAGCTAATAAAAGTTAAAAGAGGGAAGCAATACACACACAAAGATGCTAAATAAACTAAAAGAAAGAGAGCTACACCAGCAGCAGCTAATAAAAGTTAAAAGAGGGAACCAATACACACACAAAGATGCTAAATAAACTAAAAGAAAGAGAACTACACCAGCAGCAGCTAATAAAAGTTAAAAGAGGGAACCAATACACACACAAAGATGCTAAATAAACTAAAAGAAAGAGAGCTACACCACCAGCAGCTAATAAAAGTTAAAAGAGGGAACCAATACACACACAAAGATGCTAAATAAACTAAAAGAAAGAGAGCTACACCACCAGCAGCTAATAAAAGTTAAAAGAGGGAACCAATACACACACAAAGATGCTAAATAAACTAAAAGAAAGAGAGGTACACCACCAGCAGCTAATAAAAGTTAAAAGAGGGAAGCAATACACACACAAAGATGCTAAATAAACTAAAAGAAAGAGATGTACACCAGCAGCAGCTAATAAAAGTTAAAAGAGGGAAGCAATACATGGACAAAGATGCTAAATAAAGGAAAAGAAAGAGAGGTACACCAGCATCAGTTAATAAAAGTTAAAAGAGGGAAGCAATACACACACAAAGATGCTAAATAAAGGAAAAGAAAGAGAAGCACACCAGCAGCAGCTAATAAAAGTTAAAAGAGGGAAGCAATACACACACAAAGATGCTAAATAAAGGAAAAGAAAGAGAGGTACACCAGCAGCTAATAAAAGTTAAAAGAGGGAAGCAATACATGTTATAGATGCTAAATAAACTAAAAGAAAGAGAGGTACACCACCAGCAGCTAATAAAAGATAAAAGAGGGAAGCAATACACACACAAATATGCTAAATAAAGTAAAAGAAAAAGAGGTACACAAGCAGCAGCTAATAAAAGTTAAAAGAGGGAAGCAATACATGTTATAGATGCTAAATAAACTAAAAGAAAGAGAGGTACACCACCAGCAGCTAATAAAAGTTAAAAGAGGGAAGCAATACACACACAAAGATGCTAAATAAAGTAAAAGAAAGAGAGGTACACCAGCAGCAGCTAATAAAAGTTAAAAGAGGGAAGCAATACACGGACAAAGATGCTAAATAAAGTAAAAGAAAGAGAGGTACACCAGCAGCAGCTATTAAAAGTTAAAAGAGGGAAGCAATACATGGACAAAGATGCTAAAAGAAAGAGAGGTACACCAGCAGCAGCTAATAAAAGTTAAAAGAGGGAAGCAATACACGGACAAAGATGCTAAATAAAGTAAAAGAAAGAGAGGTACACCAGCAGCAGCTATTAAAAGTTAAAAGAGGGAAGCAATACATGGACAAAGATGCTAAAAGAAAGAGAGGTACACCAGCAGCAGCTAATAAAAGTTAAAAGAGGGAAGCAATACATGGACAAAGATGCTAAATAAAGTAAAAGAAAGAGAAGTACACCACCAGCAGCTAACAAAAGTTAAAAGAGGGAAGCAATACACACACAAAGATGCTAAATAAACTAAAAGAAAGAGAAGTACACCAGCAGCAGCTGATAAAAGTTAAAAGAGGGAAGCAATACACACACAAAGATGCTAAATAAAGTAAAAGAAAGAGAGGTACACCAGCAGCAGCTAATAAAAGTTAAAAGAGGGAAGCAATACATGGACAAAGATGCTAGAAGAAAGAGAGGTACACCAGCAGCAGCTAATAAAAGTTAAAAGAGGGAAGCAATACATGGACAAAGATGCTAAATAAAGTAAAAGAAAGAGAGGTACACCACCAGCAGTTAATAAAAGTTAAAAGAGGGAAGCAATACACACACAAAGATACTAAATAAACTAAAAGAAAGAGAACTACACCAGCAGCAGCTAATAAAAGTTAAAAGAGGGAAGCAATACACGGACAAAGATGCTAAATAAACTAAAAGAAAGAGAGGTACACCACCAGCAGTTAATAAAAGTTAAAAGAGGGAAGCAATACATGGACAAAGATGCTAAATAAAGTAAAAGAAAGAGAGGTACACCAGCAGCAGCTAATAAAAGTTAAAAGAGGGAAGCAATACATGGACAAAGATGCTAAATAAAGTAAAAGAAAGAGAGGTACACCAGCATCAGTTAATAAAAGTTAAAAGAGGGAAGCAATACACACACAAAGATACTAAATAAACTAAAAGAAAGAGAGGTACACCAGCAGCAGCTAATAAAAGTTAAAAGAGGGAAGCAATACACGGACAAAGATGCTAAATAAACTAAAAGAAAGAGAGGTACACAAGCAGCAGCTAATAAAAGTTAAAAGAGGGAAGCAATACACACACAAAGATGCTAAATAAAGTAAAAGAAAGAGAGGTGCACCACCAGCAGCTAAAAAAAGTTAAAAGAGGGAAGCAATACACACACAAAGATGCTAAATAAAGTAAAAGAAAGAGAGGTACACCAGCAGCAGCTAATAAAAGTTAAAAGAGGGAAGCAATACACACACAAAGATGCTAAATAAACTAAAAGAAAGAGAGGTACACCAGCAGCAGCTAATAAAAGTTAAAAGAGGGAACCAATACACACACAAAGATGCTAAATAAACTAAAAGAAAGAGAGGTACACCAGCAGCAGCTAATAAAAGTTAAAAGAGGGAACCAATACACACACAAAGATGCTAAATAAACTAAAAGAAAGAGAGGTACACCAGCAGCAGCTAATAAAAGTTAAAAGAGGGAACCAATACACACACAAAGATGCTAAATAAACTAAAAGAAAGAGAGGTACACCAGCAGCAGCTAATAAAAGTTAAAAGAGGGAAGCAATACACACACAAAGATGCTAAATAAACTAAAAGAAAGAGAGGTACACCAGCAGCAGCTAATAAAAGTTAAAAGAGGGAACCAATACACACACAAAGATGCTAAATAAACTAAAAGAAAGAGAGGTACACCAGCAGCAGCTAATAAAAGTTAAAAGAGGGAAGCAATACACGGACAAAGATGCTAAATAAACTAAAAGAAAGAGAGGTACACAAGCAGCAGCTAATAAAAGTTAAAAGAGGGAAGCAATACACGGACAAAGATCCTAAATAAAGTAAAAGAAAGAGAGGTACACCAGCAGCAGCTAATAAAAGTTAAAAGAGGGAAGCAATACATGGACAAAGATTCTAAATAAAGTAAAAGAAAGAGAGGTACACCAGCAGCAGCTAATAAAAGTTAAAAGAGGGAAGCAATACACACACAAAGATGCTAAATAAAGTAAAAGAAAGAGAGGTACACCAGCAGCAGCTAATAAAAGTTAAAAGAGGGAAGCAATACATGTTATAGATGCTAAATAAAGTAAAAGAAAGAGAGGTACACCAGCAGCAGCTAATAAAAGTTAAAAGAGGGAAGCAATACATAGACAAAGATGCTAAATAAAGTAAAAGAAAGAGAGGTACACCAGCAGCAGCTGATAAAAGTTAAAAGAGGGAAGCAATACACACACAAAGATGCTAAATAAAGTAAAAGAAAGAGAGGTACACCAGCAGCAGCTAATAAAAGTTAAAAGAGGGAAGCAATACACACACAAAGATGCTAAATAAAATAAAAGAAAGAGAGGTACACCACCAGCAGCTAATAAAAGTTAAAAGAGGGAACCAATACACACACAAAGATGCTAAATAAAGTAAAAGAAAGAGAGGTACACCACCAGCAGCTAATAAAAGTTAAAAGAGGGAAGCAATACACACACAAAGATGCTAAATAAAGTAAAAGAAAGAGAGGTACACCACCAGCAGCTAATAAAAGTTAAAAGAGGGAAGCAATACACAGACAAAGATGCTAAATAAACTAAAAGAAAGAGAGGTACACCAGCAGCAGCTAATAAAAGTTAAAAGAGGGAAGCAATACACGGACAAAGATGCTAAATAAACTAAAAGAAAGAGAGCTACACCAGCAGCAGCTAATAAAAGTTAAAAGAGGGAAGCAATACATGGACAAAGATCCTAAATAAAGTAAAAGAAAGAGAGGTACACCAGCAGCAGCTAATAAAAGTTAAAAGAGGGAAGCAATACACGGACAAAGATCCTAAATAAACTAAAAGAAAGAGAGGTACACCACCAGCAGCTAATAAAAGTTAAAAGAGGGAAGCAATACACGGACAAAGATGCTAAATAAACTAAAAGAAAGAGAGCTACACCAGCAGCAGCTAATAAAAGTTAAAAGAGGGAAGCAATACACGGACAAAGATCCTAAATAAAGTAAAAGAAAGAGAGGTACACCAGCTGCAGCTAATAAAAGTTAAAAGAGGGAAGCAATACATGGACAAAGATGGTAAATAAAGTAAAAGAAAGAGAGGTACACCAGCAGCAGCTAATAAAAGTTAAAAGAGGGAAGCAATACACACACAAAGATACTAAATAAACTAAAAGAAAGAGAGGTACATCAGCAGCTAATAAAAGTTAAAAGAGGGAAGCAATACACACACAAAGATACTAAATAAACTAAAAGAAAGAGAGGTACATCAGCAGCTAATAAAAGTTAAAAGAGGGAAGCAATACACACACAAAGATGCTAAATAAAGTAAAAGAAAGAGAGGTACATCAGCAGCTAATAAAAGTTAAAAGAGGGAAGCAATACACACACAAAGATGCTAAATAAAGTAAAAGAAAGAGAGCTACACCAGCAGCAGCTAATAAAAGTTAAAAGAGGGAAGCAATACACACACAAAGATGCTAAATAAAGTAAAAGAAAGAGAGCTACACCAGCAGCAGCTAATAAAAGTTAAAAGAGGGAAGCAATACACACACAAAGATGCTAAATAAAGTAAAAGAAAGAGAGCTACACCAGCAGCAGCTAATAAAAGTTAAAAGAGGGAAGCAATACACACACAAAGATGCTAAATAAAGTAAAAGAAAGAGAGCTACACCAGCAGCAGCTAATAAAAGTTAAAAGAGGGAAGCAATACACACACAAAGATGCTAAATAAAGTAAAAGAAAGAGAGCTACACCAGCAGCAGCTAATAAAAGTTAAAAGAGGGAAGCAATACACACACAAAGATGCTAAATAAAGTAAAAGAAAGAGAGGTACACCAGCAGCAGCTAATAAAAGTTGAAAGAGGGAAGCAATACACACACAAAGATGCTAAATAAACTAAAAGAAAGAGAGGTACACCAGCAGCAGCTAATAAAAGTTAAAAGAGGGAAGCAATACACACAGAAAGATGCTAAATAAACTAAAAGAAAGAGAGGTACACCAGCAGCTAATAAAAGTTAAAAGAGGGACGCAATACACACACAAAGATACTAAATAAACTAAAAGAAAGAGAGGTACACCACCAGCAGCTAATAAAAGTTAAAAGAGGGAAGCAATACATGGACAAAGATGCTAAATAAAGTAAAAGAAAGAGAGGTACACCAGCAGCAGCTAATAAAAGTTAAAAGAGGGAAGCAATACACACACAAAGATACTAAATAAACTAAAAGAAAGAGAGGTACACCAGCAGCAGCTAATAAAAGTTAAAAGAGGGAAGCAATACACACACAAAGATGCTAAATAAACTAAAAGAAAGAGAGGTACACCAGCAGCTAATAAAAGTTAAAAGAGGGAAGCAATACACACACAAAGATACTAAATAAACTAAAAGAAAGAGAGGTACACCACCAGCAGCTAATAAAAGTTAAAAGAGGGAAGCAATACATGGACAAAGATGCTAAATAAAGTAAAAGAAAGAGAGGTACACCAGCAGCAGCTAATAAAAGTTAAAAGAGGGAAGCAATACACACACAAAGATACTAAATAAACTAAAAGAAAGAGAGGTACACCAGCAGCTAATAAAAGTTAAAAGAGGGAAGCAATACACACACAAAGATACTAAATAAACTAAAAGAAAGAGAGGTACACCACCAGCAGCTAATAAAAGTTAAAAGAGGGAAGCAATACATGGACAAAGATGCTAAATAAAGTAAAATAAAGAGAGGTACACCAGCAGCAGCTAATAAAAGTTAAAAGAGGGAAGCAATACACGGACAAAGATGCTAAAAGAAAGAGAGGTACACCAGCACCAGCTAATAAAAGTTAAAAGAGGGAAGCAATACATGGACAAAGATGCTAAATAAAGTAAAAGAAAGAGAGGTACACCAGCAGCAGCTAATAAAAGTTAAAAGAGGGAAGCAATACACGGACAAAGATGCTAAAAGAAAGAGAGGTACACCAGCACCAGCTAATAAAAGTTAAAAGAGGGAAGCAATACATGGACAAAGATGCTAAATAAAGTAAAAGAAAGAGAGGTACACCAGCAGCAGCTAATAAAAGTTAAAAGAGGGAAGCAATACACACACAAAGAAGCTAAAAGAAAGCAAGCTGGAAACTGAGTATATATAAAGAGGATGGGAGGAGCGAACATCTGTTACACATACTGAGCCGAGTAACAAGGGATACTTCGGAAGGGAAGACAAATGGTGAACAACGTATTTGTAATAACATCATTGGTGGTCAAAAAAAGAACAGGAAGGCACATGTTTTTAATGGACTTTGAAAAACCCTTTGATACCAGATTTAGAGAAGCACTTACAATGAAACTGAGAATGAATGGGGTAACTTTATACGAGAAGTAGAGAAAATACAAAGGTGTAAAGTTTTGCACGAGGAGGAGAAGGGAAGTTAGGGTTAAGACAAGGCTGCAAACTAAGTCCCATTCTATTTAACTTTTTTATAGAGGACATGACTGAAAGAATAGGTAGAAGCAATTGTCATTGCCCAGTTGTAGCAGTGGTAGCTTTACAGAAACCAATAAATGAAATAGAAAAATTCTGTGATAAACGGGGAATAAATGTAAACATAAATAAAGCCAAATTATGGTTTTTTCTAAAAAAGGTATGAAATTAAGGAAAGAATTTGAGGGGTGCAACTAAATTTTAATGGAAATTGCGAGGCTCATAGTGGCAAAGAGCAAAATGGCTGTAAGAATGTGTATGTCCACAAAATGGTTAGAGAGGATATACCTGCTATGTTGTACAGAGTGGAAATAAGGTGTTACTGCCACCCCAGGGGAAAGTCACTTTACTAGAATTAGCACTAGAGAGAAGGACAAACTTTTGGTATAAATGCTTGACAAAGAAACAAGTTGTTTGCTGCAACAAGAGAGGGTTGAACAAATACAAATGAAACATATATATGGTTACAAGGGGAAAGCAACAGTCCAGGTTTTTGGAAACAAGAGCAGGATATCAAAAGGTAGGAGAAATGAGGGAGTATAGAAAACAAAAAATCTTTCAAATTTTACAGGAAAATAAAAAGGGAATGGGGTAGAGAAAGGTATGTAGAGCAGTGTGACAAAAGGGCTAGCTTGGATGAGAACGGGAATGGTAATGATAAAGAAATGTGTGATGGTGAGCAAAGTGTAGAACATTATCTAACTGAATAAAGAATATCAGAGTTGTACTGAAAATGTTAACAAGCAACAAGTAACAAATAGGAAACATGTGATTTCTTAATAAAAGTGAAAGAAAAATAGAGGAGGAGAGAAGAGGGAGGGGGAAATAAGAATTGTATTGAGGTTTCAACAAAGGAAAGTAAATGTTACACAACAGTGCTGAAGGCCAGGGGGCTATACTGGTTGTGCAACACAAAAGTATGTACATATTAAAGTAAGAATTTGATGAATAAATGTATCAAAACTGAACACACCACTTTCTCTGAATTTTAGTTTACGTCTTCTATAAAATGTATTATAAAATAAACGAATACATGTTTTATATTTTGTGGAAAATAAAATTATTTTAGGATTTACAGCATACTTAACATTCTTTTCTTATAAGCACATAACATAAGAGCAATTTATTCTTGGAATACAGAATGGTCAGGGATAACAATAATGTCATTTTGTAGATATAAACATTTATTTGGAATAAAAAAACAATCATTTTTGAGTATGAATATTTTAAACCACATCACACTTAACCCCATAATACTAAATCTGGAAAAAAATACAGAAGTAATCTGTGATATATTTTGTTTTGAACGTGTTAATATGAAGATGGAATCTATGCTTATAAGCAGTTTGTGGCTGCTTCACACTTCATGAAGTCTCTGTCCACTGTTTCATTTTAAATGTTACTTTAAGTTGTGGTGAGTGAACTGAAGAAACGACTATTGCTTCATGGCAGAAACCCTTAAGCTTAGACTTTGTCACCAGACCTATAACTATGTTGATACAGTAATGTGGTGCCTTTCATTTATTCCATCAACCAATAATGGAACTCATTTGAGCCTGAAGGTAAAAATTGTAGTTAAGATGCCCAAGATTGAGGCTTTGATGATGGCTGTGAACAAACTAGTGCTGCTCTCACACCACTTTCTAAGTCATTTTATTTAAAATGAACTATACAGCATCCCATCTTTTTTATGCAAATGTATACAAAAAACTACAACAAATTTATTTATAATTGTTTTAGAAATTTAAACCTAGAGTTAATAGGGATATATAGTTTTTAAATGTTTGGATTTTAAAAACTGATATACATTAATTACATCAATTATAATAAATAATAAGTAAAAGAGTACATATTAAACTTTGCATTGCGCTTTACTACATAATTTTATCACTTATTGCATGTGAGATTCGAAGAGGTGCGCCTCCTTTCACAAGTTGAATTTGCAATATTTTTTAAGATACTGGATTTTAAAAAAACAAGAATTTAAAACACATCACTTTGTTTTTGTAATCCAGGGACAACATTTGAAGTGAATAGGAGACATAATGGTGAAAATTTGTGCAACTTGACATGGAGTTACTCAATATTGTAATCTGTAAACTAAAGAAAGGAGAAGCTGCTGAGAAGAAGGAAATGTCAGACATCCAGAGCGGAGGTAAAGAAACCAAAATGTAACTTTCACCTCATTGACACTGTAAGCTGAAACAAATTTACCACACTCAACAATCACATTAGCACATCAAAATCTGGAGTGAATGCTTGCAGTATTATGAATGTTTAAACTTTACAATGTACCGAATTTAAATCGGAATTTTATTAAAACTTGGACATCACTGGTTAAACAAACTATTCTTATTTTTCTATCTACTTCATGTTAATCCAAATAATTGTCATGGCCTTGCATTCCATTCTCTTTGCTTGACTAAAACAATAAACAGCGACTTAACAATCTGATGCTTTACATTCACATGACTTTCTCTAGCCTCTATCATTTATTAGCAGATAAACTATTCTTACTAAAGCTTATTTTTCTCTGCTCTACATTTTAATCCAAATAAACCTTTACAGAAACAGCTACATTACACATTTCGTTATAGATACAAAGAGAACAGCGATAGTCAAATGTTTAACAACTGGACGCTACATGCTGGCCTTCCATACTGTTTCCATGACATTGCGAGAAACAACTGAATGTTGACAGGACTTTAAAAAGAATGGCCGCCAAATATTGAACAATTCAAACTATTAATAAGAGATATCTCAGAAATGACTATTCCACAAAAAAACTTACATGAAATATATTGTGTGTTTTACAAAGATCCACATTTTCCTCTATCGCTTACCATTTACCAGCTATATAACGTTCCTTCTGAATGAAGAGTACTTCACAGATGTGATTTTGTCCGTTCACTTCACTAAGGTGAACTAGTTCAATTCTCTGCAACTTCACTTCCTTTGTGACATATCCTCTTCACACGGACAGTTCGCTTCACCAAGGTGAACTAGTTCAATTCTCGGCAACTTCACTTTCTTTGTGACCGTTCACTTCACCAATGTGAACTAGTTCAATTCTCTGCAACTTCACTTTTTCGTGATAGCCTCTTCACACTGGACAGTTCGCTTCACTAGGGTGAACTAGTTCAATTCTCTGCAACCTCACTTCCTTTGTGACATAGCCTCTTCACACTGGACAGTTCACTTCACCAAGGTGAACTAGTTCAATTCTCCGCAACTTCACTTTCTTTGTGACATAGCCTCTTCACACTGGACAGTTCACTTCACTAAATTGAAATGGTTCAATTCTCTGCAACTTCACTTCCTTTGTGACATAGCCTCTTCACACTGGAGAGTTCACTTCACCAAGGTGAACTAGTTCAAATCGCTGCAATCTCACGTTCTTCATGACAGCCTCTTCACACTGGACAGTTCACTTCACCAAGGTGAACTAGTTCAATTCTCTGCAACTTCACTTTGTTTTTGACATATCCTCTTCACACTGGACAGTTCACTTCACCAAGGTGAACTAGTTCAATTCTCCGCAACTTCACTTCCTTTGTGACATAGCCTCTTCACACTGGACAGTTCACTTCACCAAGGTGAACTAGTTCAATTCTCCGCAACTTCACTTCCTTCGTGACATAGCCTCTTCACACTGGACAGTTCACTTCACTAAGGTGAACTAGTTCAAATCTCTGCAACCTCACTTTCTTCGTGACAGCCTCTTCACACTGGAGAGTTCACTTCACTAAGGTGAACTAGTTCAATTCTCCGCAACTTCACTTTCTTCGTGACAGCCTCTTCACACTGGACAGTTCACTTCACTAAGGTGAACTAGTTCAAATCTCTGCAACCTCACTTTCTTCGTGACAGCCTCTTCACACTGGACAGTTCACTTCACCAAGGTGAACTAGTTCAATTCTCCGCAACTTCACTTCCTTTGTGACATAGCCTCTTCACACTGGACAGTTCACTTCACCAAGGTGAACTAGTTCAATTCTCCGCAACTTCACTTCCTTTGTGACATAGCCTCTTCACACTGGAGAGTTCACTTCACCAAGGTGAACTAGTTCAAATCTCTGCAACCTCACTTTCTTCGTGACAGCCTCTTCACACTGGACAGTTCACTTCACCAAGGTGAACTAGTTCAATTCTCTGCAACTTCACTTTGTTTTTGACATATCCTCTTCACACTGGACAGTTCACTTCACCAAGGTGAACTAGTTCAATTCTCTGCAACTTCACTTTGTTTTTGACATATCCTCTTCACACCGGACAGTTCACTTCACCAACGTGAACTAGTTCAATTCTCTGCAACTTCACTTCCTTTGTGACATATCCTCTTCACACCGGACAGTTCACTTCACCAAGGTGAACTAGTTCAATTCTCTGCAACTTCACTTTGTTTTTGACAAATCCTCTTCACACTGGACAGTTCACTTCACCAAGGTGAACTAGTTCAATTTTCTGCAACTTCACTTTGTTTTTGACATATCCTCTTCACACCGGACAGTTCACTTCACCAAGGTGAACTAGTTCAATTCTCTGCAACTTCACTTTGTTTTTGACATATCCTCTTCACACTGGACAGTTCACTTCACCAAGGTGAACTAGTTCAATTCTCCGCAACTTCACTTCCTTTGTGACATAGCCTCTTCACACTGGACAGATCACTTCACCAAGGTGAACTAGTTCAATTCTCCGCAACTTCACTTCCTTTGTGACATAGCCTCTTCACACTGGACAGTTCACTTCACTAAGGTGAACTAGTTCAAATCTCTGCAACCTCACTTTCTTCGTGACAGCCTCTTCACACTGGAAGGTTCACTTCACTAAGGTGAACTAGTTCAATTCTCCGCAACTTCACTTTCTTCGTGACAGCCTCTTCACACTGGACAGTTCACTTCACTAAGGTGAACTAGTTCAAATCTCTGCAACCTCACTTTCTTCGTGACAGCCTCTTCACACTGGACAGTTCACTTCACCAAGGTGAACTAGTTCAATTCTCCGCAACTTCACTTTCTTCGTGACAGCCTCTTCACACTGGACAGTTCACTTCACTCAGGTGAACTAGTTCAAATCTCTGCAACCTCACTTTCTTCGTGACAGCCTCTTCACACTGGACAGTTCACTTCACCAAGGTGAACTAGTTCAATTCTCCGCAACTTCACTTCCTTTGTGACATAGCCTCTTCACACTGGACAGTTCACTTCACCAAGGTGAACTAGTTCAATTCTCCGCAACTTCACTTCGTTTGTGACATAGCCTCTTCACACTGGACAGTTCACTTCACCAAGGTGAACTAGTTCAATTCTCCGCAACTTCACTTCCTTTGTGACATAGCCTCTTCACACTGGACAGTTCACTTCACCAAGGTGAACTAGTTCAATTCTCCGCAACTTCACTTCCTTTGTAACATAGCCTCTTCACACTGGACAGTTCACTTCACTAAGGTGAACTAGTTCAAATCTCTGCAACCTCACTTTCTTCGTGACAGCCTCTTCACACTGGAGAGTTCACTTCACTAAGGTGAACTAGTTCAATTCTCTGCAACTTCACTTTGTTTTTGACATATCCTCTTCACACCGTACAGTTCACTTCACTTGGGAGTTGAACGCACATTGCTCTTGATGTCGCACGGTTGCTCACAACTGACTGGACTGCGTAAGAATGCTCTCCAATAAATCTCTCCACACATGGTTCTCAAACGTTCTAGAACTATTTTGACACATTTTCTGGAGGGGGAATCTTCCAGAAAGTACCAGTTACCTCGCGATTGTGCAACCAGTGTTTACACTGCCTGCCTGATAACTTTGGGTCTAAGCTACTGCATTAGAATTTACATTTCTCATGTAAGTATCTTTAATATACTCTATTTTAATCAAAATTGTTAACAGATATATTTTAGAAAATCAAAAATTTACAATAATGTTCTAATCTTCGTGTGACATCTATGAATGGCACTAGACCTAAATACCAAGTTAGATAGTCAAATGTTTAAACAAGAGTCAAAATTTAAAAACACACTAAATTCTCCACTTACGTGTCAAAGTTTAAAAACAGACTAGTTTCTGGGACTATCGTTAGTTTCTTGGTCAACTGATACTCTCGTGGGTTCTATCAGTAGAGGTGCTGCCATCTATCTTCTCTGTTAAACGCATGATGTCATCTACAGCGGGAATCTCGAAATACATAAGGTCTCCTTTATATATAAAAATATTCTTCCAAGTATCCATTTTGAAAGGTTTTTTTATGTATGTTATCAATTTAATTCCTGGTTCAATGTCAAAAAATGATAAGCTATGGCCAATTTATCAATGTAATTGAATTTTATATTTCTCACATATTCTTTCTTTCTGGAGTCCAAATTTCTCTCTGTTTTCCCAATTGTGTATATCTTTTTACAGTTCTGACAATTCATTTAATAAATCACAGATAATTTTATTCCGGTCTAGTATTTTTCAAAGGATGATTGAGTAAATTCCTGATGTTATATTTGTTTTGTAGTAATAAATTAATGTTCAATTCCTATAATTTTTTTTTTTTCATTTTTCAAAAATATTTTGGGTGAAATGTGAATTTACAGTATTTCAGTGTTGATTCCTCTAATTTTTCCAAAGTGGTGATTTCCTTTGGTATTTTATGTTTGTTAATCAAACGTTGCCAGCACTGTATGAACCAAAGTAGCACATTGATGTGGTGTTGGTTTTCTTACATCCCAATTGGCTTCTCATCATTTTTAAATGTAAAAACAATAAACATCCATGTTCTTCTATTTCACCGCATCTTCCACTAATTTTTTTGGAACAATGTCACCAACATGGGAAGCTTTAGTTATTTGGATTTCAAAGTTACTCATAAAAAGATTAGCCAGAACCAAACATGAAGCTACCCTGACAGCAGTTTTTTCCATGTTTATATTGTTTTTGCGTAGCCAACATTTGATTAAATGTGGTAATCTAACTATTGGAATGCTAGTCTATAGTGATTTGATACCACCACTTCTTCTTGTTTTTATTCTGTTTACAAGGTCCAAGGAACTTTTAATACCCAGAGATTCAAATTTTTCAAAACTCTTGAACTCATCAACTAGCCATTTTGATAACTGGTAAGTGGGTGAATCTATGTTATTGATTATTGGTCACATGCTATCATCCTTTTTATGAATTATTGCTAAACAATATCATTTGGATAACATAGGATTATCTAACACTAGATGAAACGTCACACCACTATGATGGGGAATTAACAGCTATAAAAGCAGCATTACAGAACATTTTATATAGACCATACATAAAATAAAAAATACTCATCTTATCAGACTCAAAATCAGCCATAGATGGAATAGTAAATTACAATAATAAAACAACAAGAAATATTAAAGGAATAAGAAGCCTAATTAAAGCAGCTGAAACTAGAAATCATGTCACTCTACAATGGATCCCAGCTCATGTTGTACTTTTGGGCAATGAATATGCAGATCAATTAGCAAAGAAAGGTGCAATACAAGAAATAAAACCTGTAGGACAAATAGAAATAAATAACATTAAACAACATTTCAAAAGACAGCAGAGACTTGATGAAGAAGATAAATTAAAAGATAAAGATTATAAGAATATTAAAGATAGAGTTGATATACAAAAAATGCCAAGGAAGACTGCAGTGGCCTTATTTAGGATGGCAACTGGCCACGATTGCCTCACAGAACACCTCTACAAGATACGACGCCTACCTACACCCAAGTGCACTCTCTGTGAAGAAGATGTCATCCTGAACAAACAACATCTTGACAAATGCAAAGCCCTTAAAAGTGATAACTTACAGACTTTATATTGGGAAGAAGCCATGCAGATCAATTAATCCCCAATGCCATTGGTGAACAACAACATAGGATTGTTTCTTTGTTTTTAACGTTATTTGATATGTTGTTTTCTTTAAAAACCTTTTGAGTAGCTACTACGTGCTTGTTCAATGGAGTTTTGGATAATAAAGTATGTTCAGGAGTAATTTCTCTAATCTAAGGCTGTATTTCTCTTTTTCCATAATAAGTGTTTAATTCCCTTCATGTGCTTTGAGACACCACACTGGAAAGTGAAAAAGTTCCCTCTGTTCTAAATGTACTAGAACAGTCACATTGGTTATATCAGTGACCCAAACATCATCAGTCAGTTCACTTATTGTTGCACCCTGAAAAAAAATTAGGCATTTTATTTTTATCAGCAATATTCTCTAAGGTTTAGACTTTAAATTCTTATACTGCTTGTGATTTTTATAAAAACTTTCCTCAAATTAAATAACATTTTTGCACGACTTGTGTCTAGTACACCAAGTCTTCATAACCACCATCATCTGTGTCTATGCTGGAGTAAATGTAATTTGTACTGCAACACTCGTAACAACTTGTTCTTAAGTTTAAAACCTCTGGAAATTATAAAAGCTGTCAATCTCCCACAAATCCTTTCCTCTCACCAGCCATGAATGGTGCTCCATCAGTTGTAACAGTTCAAACTTCTTTTCTCTATGGATGAAAATACCTTCACCCGTTGTAGTTAATTCCAGCACGTATTTATTAATAATGAAATTGTTTCCACCCCTTGGATGAATAAAAGCAACTGTGCCATCTTCTCTACGCCACAAAATGTCCCATTTTACATTTAACTTCTTCTTGAACATGATAAGAAAGCTTCTACTCGGTGGGAAAGTTTAATTTATTTTCCTCATCTCGACAAATGAGTCCAGGTACTTGAGTCAGACAAGTTTTTATAAATCCCCCTTCTTGCCTGGAGAATAAGTTTGGGAAATGTCTCTGCAGTTTGGTGTGGGCTTGTTAACGTAATTAATTCCATTCTAGTTGCATAGTTAACTGTTTTATACCATCAAAATCTTAAAAAAACAAAGAGAAAGGAAAAGTTCTACTAGATGCACTTTAAATTACTAATTTTATAATGTTTTAAAAATTAGGGAAAGTGTAAATGTCATAAATAGTAATTATTAGACCCTTAATTCCTGTGTTCATTATAACAACTGTCATAATGTTGCACAGCAAAACTATCCCCTTCTTGGCAGAAAAAAAATTCCTCCTCCCTTTCCTATGAAAGTTATATAGCTTTTTATTTTTTGCTACAGGAGCTTATGCAGAGAGTGGCATTGTGATCCACCAGAATTATCGCCGTGTCTCTTCAACTTGTGCTACAATGTATGGATAAGCTAGTAAAAGTGATGTGAAACACTTACATGTTTTTCTTCTTGACTGCTTGCTTGTGTTTACATTTTGTGACTGATATCTTTCCCAAGTATACAACTCTGTTGTGTGTCATATGCTCCTTGGTCACATTCTCGGCAACTGATTCCTCTTTTTTGTTCTCAGGCATAATTTCTCTAAATTGAATTTGGTTTTGTGGAGCTAGACAGATGTTGTGGAATTAATTTGTAGTCAGTGCTTGGGTGAAAAGTCAACTTTTTGAAAATCATTTTGTTTTTTTTGTTGGATGTGTTTCTGTTTCTTGAATGGTACTATCCTTTTGTTTGCTAAAGCCATTGTCTGCCACTTCTGATGATGAGAGCAAGTCAAGACAAAAAACATGTAAGTGTTTCAAGTCAGACTCTCTATAATACCAAGTTTGTTATTTAACCAACTTTTCATTTTTGAGTTACACCATTCACATGGACCTTTTCTAAAAATACTTCAAGTATCCTCAAAACTTGTTTCCAGTGAAATTTCACTGTGACATTTTTGAGTAGGATACAAAACTTGCTTAACTCATTGTGGATACACAAGTAGTAGAGAAAGTAAAACTTGTACATTTTTATCAGACTCTCCAAATAAACCACTGCTGAATTTCTATCAATTTGAAACAAATTACGTTACTTAGCATTTGTTATGCAATTTAAATAACACCAACATAACCAATATAATGTTGTTTTACAAGTATACCTGCATGATGCGATTTGTCAGGCGTAAAAATCCTTAGGATGGCTTCCTTCAGAAGGGAAGTAAAGCTGGTGGTCCCGTGTCATAGATTTATGGCATGTAAAAGAACCTGAAGCCTTCTGAGCAAAATTTCACGCCCAATACAGAATGGGACACTAAGGACCACAGCAGTTAAAGAGCGTCCATAAATTAAACTCAATTTAATTTATGAGTGGGGTTTTATTGTATGTTATGTGAATCTCAGAGATTGTCCAAAATTTTATTTACTCTTTTGTATTGTTTAAATTTGTGAAGATATTACAACATGCTGACCAACAGCTACAGCGGGTCTCCATGTGCAAGCAGTTATAATGTACTGGTGGAATTTAGGGTTCAAACAAAAGAACATTGCCAGTTGTCGCAGTAATGTTGCCAGCTTGAATTTCAGCATATTGTATTCTTTATTACGTTCGTCCCCAACCCCTTCGCTAAGCAGGATTTTATTGTGTATGAGATTGAAGAACATTCGTCACAATTTTAAATCTCATTGATATCAGTACAAAATCAGGGGAAGTTAAGACATGAGCTTCAGACACCATATTGCAATACATTATTTCAGAAGTAACATTTATTAGTAGCAGTTTGAAATGTGTGATGTCTACTGCCACCAGATGATAGGTAGAGCATTGCTTGTGGACATGGAAGCAGGCAAGAGTGGACAGTGTGGTTTCTCTGGAGGGACTGCTCCAGACATCCACTAGAGGCTAGTAGCCGTATGTGGGGTATCACAGACAGCAGCGACTGTGCTCAAAAACACAAAAGCATTGGGTGTCCAGCATGTCAATGACTTGATAATGGAGAACAGGCAAATCACATTTGATGAATGTAACAGGTCTATCACAGCGAACCCTCCACACCATCATCCATGAGGATTTCAAGATGAAGACGGTCTATGCATACCGTCACCATTACACAGAAACATAAGCATATGGAGACGGTTAGTGCAGATCCAGAGAGGTTCCTCGAGCGTCTGCTCACCATCGACGAGTCATGGTTCTCCCATTAGACTCGAGAAAAGAAATGTCAGTGAATGGTGTAGAAGCATTCTGAGAGCCCTTGACCCAAGGCGCCATGGCGGGATTGTTCATGCAGAAGCAAATGGTGACGGGATTAGGAAGGGATAATTCTGCTGGATTGGCTACCTCCTGATACGACCATCAACAGTTCACTGACACATTCACCGGATCTCACTCCTAGCGACTGAGAGAGTTATGCAGGGTAAGAAGTTCACCACCAATCATGGCGGCGACATACACCCAAAAAATGGTTTCCTGCAAAAGGTGGCAGAACGATGGCAAAAGTGCATAGACATTGGTAGTGAATACCTTTAATATAATCTGTACTATTTTGTTCAGTAAATGGTTCCTGTGATCACAAGTAGTAGAGTTCATTACTTTCGGAGAATTCTGTATTAGAGGTTTACTTGAGGTTATGTGTGACAGCAAAATAGATAATATTTGTTGACAATGAAAATCCATGAGATACTGAATAAGAAGAGAAATGTCTGCAAAGTCATGACACAAGAATTTAATGTTTCGTCCAATGGAAACCATACTGAAGAACAGCTTAAAGCAGAAAGCCATGGAAACACGAGAAAAATCTAAAGCCTTGGTGTGATGATGATGATGATGATGATGATGATGATGATATGCGGTTTAACGGCGCTAAACTGCTACGCCCTTACAATGTATAAAAGATAAGGTCAAAATATAAAACACGTAAAAGAACCGCATAGTTAAAAACGGGACACAAACCCGCGATGTTCAAAAAGCTAAAACTAACAATAATAGCACAATAACAATAATAACAATAACAATAACAAGAACAACAATACAAAGTTCTGAAAAATCAACACACTAAAAGCAAGGGCAATAAAAGATTAAAACGTGTCAGGAACTGTAGAATGCGAGGGACATGAGCGCCATATGTCCACTGGGGATAAGAGTTCCCATAAAAACAGACAGAATAAAAGTACTACGCTAACAGACGCCCAACGCATTAAATGCGCAGATTAAAATCACTGTCATGAATAAAACGTAAAACACATTCTACAGCATGCGTGTCGTCTGCCAAAACGTTGGCTAGGCCAAGGCAGACCCACACGAGCACGCAATGCAGCTAAAACCTGACACTCTGTTAAAATGTGACGCACCGTTAAGGGCACGTCACACTGCCCACAGACTGGTGCGGGGTCACCACTGAGCAAATACCTATGACTAAAAACACAATGTCCAATCCGTAGACGAGCTAAAATTACCTCTTCCCGACGACAAGAACAAGAAGAGGTACCCCAGAGCAACGGGAAAGGCTTAACCTCCCGCAACTTGTTCCCCCGGAGGACCGTCCACTCATCGCGCCAGCGCGAGAGGATGCGGCGACGTAAAATAACACACGAATCTGACGAGGGAACAACAGAAGTAAAAAATCTGGGTAATAAAATCGCCGATTTCGCAGCGGCGTCGGCAGACTCACTACCTGAGTTAAAGCCTTGGGATAGTTCTAGACAACATAGTGAATAATGTTTTGAAAATAATAATTGAAATAATGACCACACAAAAGTTATAAGCACACTTTTCAAAAAAATTAAATTTAGGATAAGTTAATAAAAGCAGCGAGGAGAGTGTGTTACCATTACCCTTTCCAAAGGTAATAAAACATACTATAATTTACTATTCATTATTATATGCATTTATTCACTACCATCAACAGCTCTGCCACCATTAGCCTTCTATCTTGACTTTGTTGGAAAGTTGTTTCATGCATACACACAAAGGTGCTCTGCAACTGTTGATATACGTACTTGAGGTACTCCTGAGCACACATATGACCTCTGCGGTGGTTATCAGCATCAAGCACAACGCCAACGCTGACTCTGGAACATGCCGAGCTACAAGGTCTCGACAGTTTGCTTGTTACGTGGATATGTTCCTGTTCTGCCACCCCATCCTTCAACACAACATAGCCCACAGCATCCAGCAATCGTGTTATCACATCCCTCATTAACAACACTCGCCACTCACTCAGGTCCAGGTCCTGGGGCAGCAAATCTGTCACAACCGCCATCTCCTAGAAACACAAGTCAACAAACAATGGCGCGCATTAGATCCAAGAAGACTAACACATTAGCAACAATACAAAGCCTTCATCTGGTCAAATGGACAACCTATCAGGAATTTTCTTGGTACCAAAAAACCATACTGTTTGCTGGAGGATTCCAATAATATTCAAGCACCCTTAAATTCAAATGTATGCAATTTATAACTACAACATCCACGTAGAAGATGTCGAAAATGGTTTCCACACATCTCTTATGGCTTTAAACATGGCCACAGGTCAACAGAGCAATAACTATTATCTCTAACACATAATTGCAAAAATTGACTACCCTCATTATTGGAATTACTAACTACAGTTACCTTATGGTGTTTTTAATTTTAAACGTTTAGTGGCATTTCAACCTGAGGTTTGCAAAATTACTGATTCCTATGTAAGCTTCCTCAAAGATTTCCTTGGACTTTATCATAACTTTTCCCCAATGTCATCAAGTTTTTACTCTGCAACAACATGCAACTTAATTTTGGTTTATCAGAATGGATCCCATTGTATTAAATTTATGGTAAGGCACACCATAGCAGGGAATGTGTCTCACTCCTCTACAAGAGTTTGTTGTCACATAGGAATCATACATGAAGATTCTGTGTGCTGACATTATAACAACAGGGAATCTGTCTCACTTCTCTACAAGAGTTTGTTGTCACATAGGAATCATACATGAAGATTCTGTGTGCTGACATTATAACAACAGAGAATCTGTCTCACTTCTCTACAAGAGTTTGTTAGCACACAGGAATCACACATGAAGATTCTGTGTGCTGACATTATAACAACAGGGAATCTGTATCACTTCTCTACAAGAGCTTGTTGTCACATAGGAATCAGACATGAAGATTCTGTGTGCTGTCATTATCACAGCAGGGACTCTGTCTCACTTCTCTACAAGAGTGTGTTCTCACATAGGAATCATACATGAAGATTCTGTGTGTTGGTATTATAACAACAGCGAATCTGTCTCACTTCTCTACAAGAGCTTGTTGTCACATAGGAATCATACATGAAGATTCTGTGTGATGGCATTATAACAGCGGGGAATCTGTCTCACTTCTCTACAAGAGTTTATTGTCACATAGGAATCATACATGAAGATTCTGTGTGCTGGTATTATAACAGCAGGGAATCTGTTTCACTTCTCTACAAGAGCTTGTTGTCACATAGGAATCATACATGAAGATTCTGTGTGCTGGCATTATAACACGAGGGAATCTGTCTCACTTCTCTACTAGAGCTTGTTGTCACATAGGAATCATACTTAAAGATTCTGTGTGCTGGTATTATAACAGCAGGGAATCTGTCTCACTTCTCTACAAGAGCTTGTTGTCACACAGGAATCATACATGAAGATTCCGTGTGCTGGCATTATAACAACAGGGAATCTGTCTCACTTCTCTACGAGAGCTTGTTGTCACATAGGAATCATACATGAAGATTCTGTGTGCTGGTATTATAACAGCAGGGAATCTGTCTCACTTCTGTACAAGAGTTTGTCACATAGGAATCATACCTGACGATTCTGTGTGCTGGCATTATAACAGAAGGGAATCTGTCTCACTTCTCTACAAGAGCTTGTTGTCACATAGGAATCATACATGAAGATTCTGTGTGCTGGCATTATAACAGAAGGGAATCTGTCTCACTTCTCTACAAGAGCTTGTTGTCACATAGGAATCATACATGAAGATTCTGTGTGCTGGTATTATAACAGCAGGGAATCCGTCTCGCTTCTCTACAAGAGCTTGTTGTCACATAGGAATCATACATGAAGATTCTGTGTGCTGGTATTATAACAGAAGGGAATCTGTCTCACTTCTCTACGAGAGCTTGTTGTCACATAGGAATCATACATGAAGATTCTGTGTGCTGGTATTATAACAGCAGGGAATCTGTCTCACTTCTGTACAAGAGTTTGTCACATAGGAATCATACCTGACGATTCTGTGTGCTGGCATTATAACAGAAGGGAATCTGTCTCACTTCTCTACAAGAGCTTGTTGTCACATAGGAATCATACATGAAGATTCTGTGTGCTGGCATTATAACAGAAGGGAATCTGTCTCACTTCTCTACAAGAGCTTGTTGTCACATAGGAATCATACATGAAGATTCTGTGTGCTGGTATTATAACAGCAGGGAATCCGTCTCGCTTCTCTACAAGAGCTTGTTGTCACATAGGAATCATACATGAAGATTCTGTGTGCTGGTATTATAACAACAGGGAATCTGCATCACTTCTCTACAAGAGCTTGTTGTCACATAGGAATCATACATGAAGATTCTGTGCACTATTATTATAACAGCAGGGAATCTGTCTCACTTCTCTACAAGAGCTTGTTGTCACATAGGAATCATACATGAAGATTCTGTGAGTTGGTATTATAACAACAGGGAATCTGTCTCACTTCTCTACAAGAGCTTGTTGTCACATAGGACTCATACATGAAGATTCTGCGTACTGCCATTATATAAACAGGGAATCATTCTCACGTCTCCACAAGAGCTTGTTGTCACATAGGAATCATACATGAAGATTCTATGTGCTGGTATTATAACAGCAGGGAATCTGTCTCGCTTCTCTACAAGAGCTTGTTGTCACATAGGAATCATACATGAAGATTCTGTGTACTGGTATTATAACAGCAGGGAATCTGTCTCCCTTCTCTAATAGAGCTTGTTGTCACATAGGAATCATACATGAAGATTCTGTGTGCTGGCATTATAACAACAGGGAATCTGTCTCACTTCTCTACAAGAGTTTGTTGTCACATGGGAATCATACATGAACATTTTGTGTGCTGGCATTATAACAACAGGGAATCCGTCTTACTTCTGTACAAGAGTTTGTTGTCACATAGGAATCATACATGAAGATTCTGTGTGCTGGTATTATAACGCCAGGGAATCTGTCTCACTTCTCTACAAGAGCTTGTTGTCACACAGGAATCATACATGAAGATTCCGTGTGCTGGCATCATAACAACAGGGAATCTGTCTCACTTCTCTATGAGAGCTTGTTGTCACATAGGAATCATACATGAAGATTCTGTGTGCTGGAATTATAACAGCAGGGAATCTGTCTCACTTCTGTACAAGAGTTTGTCACATAGGAATCATACCTGACGATTCTGTGTGCTGGCATTATAACAGAAGGGAATCTGTCTCGCTTCTCTACAAGAGCTTGTTGTCACATAGGAATCATACATGAAGATTCTGTGTGCTGGTATTATAACAGCAGGGAATCTGTCTCGCTTCTCTACAAGAGCTTGTTGTCACATAGGAATCATACATGAAGATTCTGTGTGCTGGTATTATAACAACAGGGAATCTGCATCACTTCTCTACAAGAGCTTGTTGTCACATAGGAATCATACATGAAGATTCTGTGTACTATTATTATAACAGCAGGGAATCTGTCTCACTTCTCTACAAGAGCTTGTTGTCACATAGGAATCATACATGAAGATTCTGTGAGTTGGTATTATAACAACAGGGAATCTGTCTCACTTCTCTACAAGAGCTTGTTGTCACATAGGAATCATACATGAAGATTCTGTGAGTTGGTATTATAACAGCAGGGAATCTGTCTCACTTCTCTACAAGAGCTTGTTGTCACATAGGAATCATACATGAAGATTCTGTGAGTTGGTATTATAACAACAGGGAATCTGTCTCACTTCTCTACAAGAGCTTGTTGTCACATAGGAATATACATGAAGATTCTGTGTGCTGACATTACAACAACAGGGAATCTGTCTCACGTCTCCACAAGAGCTTGTTGTCACATAGCAATCATACATGAAGATTCTGTGTGCTACCATTATAACAACAGGGAATCTGTCTCACGTCTCCACAAGAGCTTGTTGTCACATAGGAATCATACATGAAGATTCTGTGTGCTGGTATTATAACAGCAGGGAATCCGTCTCGCTTCTCTACAAGAGCTTGTTGTCACATAGGAATCATACATGAAGATTCTGTGTGCTGGTATTATAACAACAGGGAATCTGCATCACTTCTCTACAAGAGCTTGTTGTCACATAGGAATCATACATGAAGATTCTGTGCACTATTATTATAACAGCAGGGAATCTGTCTCACTTCTCTACAAGAGCTTGTTGTCACATAGGAATCATACATGAAGATTCTGTGAGTTGGTATTATAACAACAGGGAATCTGTCTCACTTCTCTACAAGAGCTTGTTGTCACATAGGACTCATACATGAAGATTCTGCGTACTGCCATTATATAAACAGGGAATCATTCTCACGTCTCCACAAGAGCTTGTTGTCACATAGGAATCATACATGAAGATTCTATGTGCTGGTATTATAACAGCAGGGAATCTGTCTCGCTTCTCTACAAGAGCTTGTTGTCACATAGGAATCATACATGAAGATTCTGTGTACTGGTATTATAACAGCAGGGAATCTGTCTCCCTTCTCTAATAGAGCTTGTTGTCACATAGGAATCATACATGAAGATTCTGTGTGCTGGCATTATAACAACAGGGAATCTGTCTCACTTCTCTACAAGAGTTTGTTGTCACATGGGAATCATACATGAACATTTTGTGTGCTGGCATTATAACAACAGGGAATCCGTCTTACTTCTGTACAAGAGTTTGTTGTCACATAGGAATCATACATGAAGATTCTGTGTGCTGGTATTATAACGCCAGGGAATCTGTCTCACTTCTCTACAAGAGCTTGTTGTCACACAGGAATCATACATGAAGATTCCGTGTGCTGGCATCATAACAACAGGGAATCTGTCTCACTTCTCTATGAGAGCTTGTTGTCACATAGGAATCATACATGAAGATTCTGTGTGCTGGAATTATAACAGCAGGGAATCTGTCTCACTTCTGTACAAGAGTTTGTCACATAGGAATCATACCTGACGATTCTGTGTGCTGGCATTATAACAGAAGGGAATCTGTCTCGCTTCTCTACAAGAGCTTGTTGTCACATAGGAATCATACATGAAGATTCTGTGTGCTGGTATTATAACAGCAGGGAATCTGTCTCGCTTCTCTACAAGAGCTTGTTGTCACATAGGAATCATACATGAAGATTCTGTGTGCTGGTATTATAACAACAGGGAATCTGCATCACTTCTCTACAAGAGCTTGTTGTCACATAGGAATCATACATGAAGATTCTGTGTACTATTATTATAACAGCAGGGAATCTGTCTCACTTCTCTACAAGAGCTTGTTGTCACATAGGAATCATACATGAAGATTCTGTGAGTTGGTATTATAACAACAGGGAATCTGTCTCACTTCTCTACAAGAGCTTGTTGTCACATAGGAATCATACATGAAGATTCTGTGAGTTGGTATTATAACAGCAGGGAATCTGTCTCACTTCTCTACAAGAGCTTGTTGTCACATAGGAATCATACATGAAGATTCTGTGAGTTGGTATTATAACAACAGGGAATCTGTCTCACTTCTCTACAAGAGCTTGTTGTCACATAGGAATATACATGAAGATTCTGTGTGCTGACATTACAACAACAGGGAATCTGTCTCACGTCTCCACAAGAGCTTGTTGTCACATAGCAATCATACATGAAGATTCTGTGTGCTACCATTATAACAACAGGGAATCTGTCTCACGTCTCCACAAGAGCTTGTTGTCACATAGGAATATACATGAACATTCTGTGTGCTGACATTATAACAACAGGGAATCTGTCTCACTTCTCTACAAGAGCTTTTTGTCACATAGGAATCATACATGAAGATTCTGCGTGCTGCCATTATAACAACCGGGAATCTGTCTCACGTCTCCACAAGAGCTTGTTGTCACATAGGAATCATACATGAAGATTCTATGTGCTGGTATTACAACAGCAGGGAATCTGTCTCGCTTCTCTACAAGAGCTTGTTGTCACATAGGAATCATACATGAAGATTGTGTGTACTGGGATTATAACAGCAGGGAATCTGTCTCACTTCTCTAATAGAGCTTGTTGTCACATAGGAATCATACATGAAGATTCTGTGTGCTGGCATTATAACAACAGGGAATCTGTCTCACTTCTCTACAAGAGTTTGTTGTCACATGGGAATCATACATGAACATTTTGTGTGCTGGCATTATAACAACAGGGAATCCGTCTTACTTCTGTACAAGAGTTTGTTGTCACATAGGAATCATACATGAAGATTCTGTGTGCAGGGCATTATAACATCAGGGAATCTGTCTCACTTCTCTACAAGAGCTTGTTGTCACATAGGAATCATACATGAAGATTCTGTGTGCTGGTATTATAACGGCAGGGAATCCGTCTCACTTCTCTATAAGAGCTTGTTGTCACATAGGAATCATACATTAAGATTGTGTGTGCTGGCATTATAACACGAGGGAATCTGTCTCACTTCTCTACAAGAGTTAGTTGTCACATAGGAATCATACATGAAGATTCCGTGTGCTGACATTATAACTGCAGGGAATGTCTCGCTTCTCTAGAGTTTGTTTTCACATAGGAATCATACATGAAGATTCTATGTGCTGGCATTATAACAGCAGGGAATGTGTCTCACTTCTCTACAAAAGTTTAATGTCACATAAGAATCATACATGAAGATTCTGTGTGCTGGCATTATAACAGCAGGGAATCTGTCTCACTTCTCTACAAGAGTTTGTTGTCACATAGGAATCATACATGAAGATTCTGTGTGTTCGTATTATAACAACAGGGAATCTGTCTCACTTCTCTACAAGAGCTTGTTGTCACATAGGAATCACACATGAAGATTCTGTGTACTGGTATTATAACAACAGGGAATCTGTCTCACTTCTCTACAAGAGTTTGTTGTCACATAGGAATCATACATGAAGATTCTGTGTGCTGGAATTATAACTGAAGGGAATGTCTCACTTCTCTAGAGTTCGTTTTCACATAGGAATCATACATGAAGATTCTGTGTACTGGTATTATAACAACAGGGAATCTGTCTCACTTCTCTACAAGAGCTTGTTGTCACATAGGAATCATACATGAAGATTCTGTGTACTGGTATTATAACAACAGGGAATCTGTCTCACTTCTCTACAAGAGTTTGTTGTCACATGGGAATCATACATGAACATTTTATGTGCTGGCATTATAACAACAGGGAATCCGTCTTACTTTTGTACAAGAGTTTGTTGTCACATAGGAATCATACATGAAGATTCTGTGTGCTGGCATTATAACATCAGGGAATCTGTCTCACTTCTCTACAAGAGCTTGTTGTCACATAGGAATCATACATGAAGATTCCGTGTGCTGACATTATAACTGCAGGGAATGTCTCACTTCTCTAGAGTTCGTTTTCACTTAGGAATCATACATGAAGATTCTGTGTGCTGGCATTATAACATCAGGGAATCTGTCTCACTTCTCTACAAGAGTTTGTTGTCACATGGGAATCATACATGAACATTTTGTGTGCTGGCATTATAACAACAGGGAATCCGTCTTACTTCTGTACAAGAGTTTGTTGTCACATAGGAATCATACATGAAGATTCTGTGTGCAGGGCATTATAACATCAGGGAATCTGTCTCACTTCTCTACAAGAGCTTGTTGTCACATAGGAATCATACATGAAGATTCTGTGTGCTGGTATTATAACGGCAGGGAATCCGTCTCACTTCTCTATAAGAGCTTGTTGTCACATAGGAATCATACATTAAGATTGTGTGTGCTGGCATTATAACACGAGG
Source organism: Deroplatys truncata (assembly GCA_030765065.1). Lineage (NCBI taxonomy): Eukaryota > Metazoa > Arthropoda > Insecta > Mantodea > Mantidae > Deroplatys > Deroplatys truncata. Next base: position 347,751 of record JAUKNL010000218.1, read on the forward strand.
GAATCTGTCTCACTTCTCTACAAGAGTTAGTTGTCACATAGGAATCATACATGAAGATTCCGTGTGCTGACATTATAACTGCAGGGAATGTCTCGCTTCTCTAGAGTTTGTTTTCACATAGGAATCATACATGAAGATTCTGTGTGCTGGCATTATAACACCAGGGAATCTGTCTCACTACTCTACAAGAGCTTGTTGTCACATAGGAATCTTACATAAAGATTCTGTGTGCTGGTATTATAACAACAGGGAATCTGTCTCAGTTCTATACAAGAGTTTGTTGTCACATGGGAATCATATATGAAGATTTTGTGTGCTGGCATCATAACAACAGGGAATCTGTCTTACTTCTGTACAAGACTTGTTGTCACATAGGAATCATACATGAAGATTCTGTGTGCTGGCATTGTTACATCAGGGAATCCGTCTCACTTCTCTATAAGAGCTTGTTGTCACATAGGAATCATACATGAAGATTTTGTGTGTTGGCATTATAACAACAGGGAATCTGTCTCACTTCTATACAAGAGTTTGTTGTCACATAGGAATCATACATGAAGATTCTGTGTGCTGGCATTATAACAACAGGGAATCTGTCTCACTTCTATACAAGAGTTTGTTGTCACATGGGAATCATATATGAAGATTTTGTGTGCTGGCATTATAACAACTGGGAATCTGTCTTACTTCTGTACAAGACTTGTTGTCACATAGGAATCATACATGAAGATTCTGTGTGCTGGCATTGTTACATCAGGGAATCCGTCTCACTTCTGTATAAGAGCTTGTTGTCACGTAGGAATCATACATGAAGATTTTGTGTGCTGGCATTATAACATCAGGGAATCTGTCTCACTTCTCTACAAGAGTTTGTTGTCACATAGGAATCATACATGAAGATTCTGTGTGCTGGCATTATAACACCAGGGAATCTGTCTCACTTCTCTACAAGAGTTTGTTGTCACATAGGAATCATACATGAAGATTCTATGTACTGACATTATAACAGCAGGGAATCTGTCTCGCTTCTCTACAAGAGTTTGTTGTCACATAGAAATCATACATGAAGATTCTGTGTGCTGGCATTATAACACCAGGGAATCTGTCTCACTTCTCTACAAGAGTTTGTTGTCACATAGGAATCATACATGAAGATTCTGTGTGCTGGCATTATAACAGCAGGGAATCTGTCTCACTTCTCTACAAGAGTTTGTTGTCACATAGGAATCATACATGAAGATTCTGTGTGCTGGCATTATAACAGCAGGGAATCTGTCTCGCTTCTCTACAAGAGTTTGTTGTCACATAGGAATCATACATGAAGATTCTGTGTGCTGGCATTATAACAACAGGGAATCTGTCTCACTTCTCTACAAGAGTTTGTTGTCACATAGGAATCATACATGAAGATTCTGTGTGCTGGCATTATAACAGCAGGGAATCTGTCTCACTTCTCTACAAGAGCTTGTTGTCACATAGGAATCATACATGAAGATTCTGTGTGCTGGCATTATAACAGCAGGGAATCTGTCTCGCTTCTCTACAACAGTTTGTTGTCACATAGGAATCATACATGAAGATTCTGTGTGCTGGCATTATAACAACAGGGAATCTGTCTCACTTCTCTACAAGAGTTTGTTGTCACATAGGAATCATACATGAAGATTCTGTGTGCTGGCATTATAACAACAGGGAATCTTTCTCACTTCTCTACAAGAGTTTGTTGTCACATAGGAATCATACATGAAGATTCTGTGTGCTGGCATTATAACAACAGGGAATCTGTCTCACTTGTCTACCTGATGATGTGATGTGATAGGGCTTAAGGGCGCTCAACTACTAGGGTTATTAGCGCCCTTACTATGTATAAAATATAAAATCGAAGAGTCAAAAAAGTAAAAAACCCATACAAAAACCCGCTTGGTCAAAAACGCTAAAAAAAAACACAACAGACCAAAAGCTAAAATCTACACACTAAAATCATGGTCACTAAAAGAATAAAACGTGTCAAGAACTGTAGAATGCAAGGGACATGAGCGCCTTATGTCCGTCGGAGAGAAGAGCCCCATTAAAACTGACAATATAAAATCTCAAAGCTAAAAGACGCTCAGCGCATCAAATGCGACGATTAAAACAAATGTGAATTATAAAACGTAAAACACATTCTACAGCATGCGCGTCGTTTGACAAAACGTTGGCTATGCCAACAGGCAGACCCACGCGAACGCGCAGTGGAGCTAAAACTTGACACTCAGTTAAAATGTGACGCACCGTTAGGGGCACGTCACACTGATGACACAGTGGAGCGGGATCACCACTGAGAAGGTAACTATGACTAAAACGGCAATATCCAATTCGTAATCGGGATAAAAGTACCTCTTCCCGACGTGAAAAAGGAGAAGAGGTACCCCAGATTAACGGGAGAGGCTTAACCTCCCGCAATTTGTTCCCCCGGAGGGCCGTCCACTCATCGCGCCAGCGCGAGAGGATGCGGCGACGTAAAATAACACACGAATCTGACGAGGGAACAACAGAAGTAAAAAATCTGGGTAATAAAATCGCCGATTTCGCAGCGGCGTCGGCAGACTCATTACCTGAGATGCCTACATGACCTGGAATCCACATGAAGGAGACGCTGATGCCAGAGACACCAAGCGAGTGGAGCAGGTCATGTATGCGCTATACAAGTGGGTGGTAATGGTACAGCGCATTAATACTCTGTAGGGCACTCAGAGAGTCCGTACAAATAAAACAGTGCCGTAAGTCGTGCCGCTGAATGTATAAAAAAGATTGATAAATGCTAAAAAGTTCGTCGGTAAAAATTGAACATTGTCCAGGTAAACGAAACGTAAAAATACAGTGACCAAAAACAAAGGCACATCCAGCTCCAGCTTCAGTCTTAGATCCATCGGTAAAGATAAAATGGAAGTCCCCGAATTGAGCCCGTACTTCTAAAAAAGCCGATCTAAAGACTGAAGAAGGGGTCTCAGTCTTCGGCATTGACGTTAGCCCAAGGTGACAGTGGGCCTCAGCGCGGGACCATGGAGGAAAACGCGTTTCCCCCCGTCGAAGGGCCGGCGCTGGCGGAACGTCTAAATGCCGAAGGAGCTGTCGAAAGCGAACCCCTGGAGGGAGCAAAGCAGAGGAGCTAATGAAATAGTTACGATCAAGTGACTCCTCGAAAACTAACTCGAAGGACGGGCGGTCAGGCAAGCTTGAGAGTCGAAAGGCATAGCTGCACAAAAGCATCTCACGCCGGAAGGACAGCGGAGGCTCTGCAGCATCAGCATACAGACTGGGAACAGGGCTGGTTGGAAAGCCCCCTGTAGCGACTCTTATGCCACGATGGTGAATGGCATTCAATCGACGTAACACAAATGGACGTGCCGACGAATAAATAATGCACCCGTAGTCAAGCTTGGATCGGACCAAAGAGCGATAAAAGCGAAGAAGGGCGGTCCGATTTGCTCCCCAGGATGTGCCACTTAAAACACGTAAAAGATTAAGAGAACGCTCACACTTAGCTTTTAGAAAGGAAATGTGCGAGGTCCAACACAACTTCCTATCAAAAATCAAACCCAAAAATTTCACCTCGTCTGCAAACGGAAGCATCTCCGGCCCAAGATGGAGAGAGGGCGGAGAGAAATATTTCCGACGCCAGAAGTTGATGCAGACGGATTTCTCGGCGGAGAAATTAAAGACGTTGCCGTTACTCCAGGCGTAGAGACGGTCGATACAGCTCTGGAGACGGCGTTCGAGTAGACAGGTCCGCCGTGAACTGCAATAAATGGCAAAATCATCAACAAAAAGAGACGATGAATTGCCAGGTGGAATACAATCAACAATGGGGTTGATAGCAAAGTGCAAAAAGTGTGACACTAAGTACCGAGCCCTGCGGTACTCCGTTCTCTTGAATAAAACGACGAGATAAAACCGAGCCCACACGTACACGAAAGACGCGGTCCGTCATAAACTCCCGAAGAAATATGGGAAGACGACCGCGGATATTCCATGCGTGAAGTATACGTAAAATGCCGCCCCTCCAACATGTGTCATAAGCTTTCTCCAGGTCAAAAAACACAGCCACTTTTTGACAATTTCTCAGAAATTTATTCATAATATGCGTCGACAGGGACACCAGATGGTCGACGGTAGAACGATAGCGACGAAATCCGCACTGAGCGTTCGCTAGAAGTTTCTGAGACTCAAGCCACCATGTCAACCGCCCGTTGATCATGCGCTCCATCACCTTGCAAATGCAACTGGTGAGGGAGATAGGGCGGTAGCTGGAAGGCAGTTGGCGATCCTTCCCAGGCTTGAGTATAGGGACAATGGTGGCTTCGCGCCAAACGGAAGGAAAAAGGCCGTCTTGCCAAATACGGTTATTGACCTGTAAGAGAAAGATTTTACTGTCGGCTGAATGGTGCTTTAACATCAGGACACGAATGCCGTCCGGCCCAGGAGCGGAGTGCCTAGAGCAATGAAGAGCGTGCTCCACCTCCCTCATTGTAAATAGTTCGTTATAACATTCAGTGTTAGCAGACCGAAAAGTATATGGTGCGGAATCCAGCCGGTCCTTAATACACCGAAAGCCGGCGGAATAATGGTCTGAACAGGAAACCGCCTCAAAGGCAGATCCTAGGGTGTTAGCGATGGCAGCCGGATCTACTATGATGGCATTGGGAACCTGAAGGCCAGAAACAGTACAATGCGACATTTTACCTGAGAAGCGACGTAGTTTATCCCAAACAACAGATGAAGGCGTAAAGCAATAAAAAGACTCGACAAAAAAGCCCACGACGCCTTCTTGCTATCCTGAATAATGCGACGAGCCCTGGCGCGCGATTGTTTAAGTCACCAAATTATCAAGTGTAGGGTGTCGCCGAAACACCCTAAGTGCAGTCCTACGGGCACGAACGGCGTCCCGACAATCCTCATTCCACCACGGAACAGGTGGCCGCCGAGGTTGAGAAGATGAACGGGGAATTGCGCGTTCGGCGGCAGAGAAAATCGTAGACGTAAGGTGCTGCACTAGTTGGTTTATGTCGGCGAAGGGCTGATCGTAAAAATGCACGAGGCTGGAATACAAGCTCCAGTCGGCTTTTGAGAATATCCAGGTAGGTACTCTGGAATGCTGTACGTGGTGTGACAGAAGAGAAACGATGCAACGGTAATGGTCGCTGGAGTAGGTGTCAGCGACGACGTTCCACTGAAGACGACGAGCAAGCTGGAGTGAGCAAATGGCAAGGTCCAGGTGAGAGAATGTACCAGAAGAATCAGAAATAAAAGTAGGTGCACCTGTATTGAGGATGGAAAGATTGAACTGGTAAAAAACGTCGGAAAGAAGAGTTCCCCTCGCACAAGCCCTTGGCGAACCCCACAGTGGGTGATGGGCATTAAAATCTCCCAACAGAAGAAATGGTGTTGGGAGAGCGGAGAGGAGAGCTCGAATGTCCGCGGGAGCGAGGGGAGACAATGGAGGTGAATACACAGAGCAAACAGAAAACAAAAAGCCGGGTAAGTGAAGGCGAAAGGCAACAGCTTGAAAGTCGGATGTAAGTGTGACAGGTTTAAAATGAACGTCGTTACGCACCAACAACATGACACCTCCATGAGCAGGAGAACCCTCCTCCGGTTCAAGGTCGTAGCGAACCGGAGTATATCCTCGGAGATCAAAAGGATCGTGAGGGCGAAGCTTAGTCTCCTGCAAACACACCACCATAGGCGAATGGGAACGCAATAAAAGTTGCAGTTCCGCCCTATGCGATCGTACACCACGTACATTCCAGGTCAGGATAGCCATTAAGAAAAAAGGGATAAACTGTCTACTTAGAAGGGCGGTTTAAAATTACCTTTTGTTTAACCTTTGGGCTCGGGCTTTTGGTATGAAGTTGGTCAGACTCCATAGCCTCCTCGAAGGGAGGGCCCACGCGCTCAGAGCCAGAAACCGATTCAAGCGCCGTGAATCGGTTCTGGGTGGCGATGGATGAGGGGGGCCGCTGAGCGCGGCTTGTACCAGGAGCTTCCTGGGAATGCGACCTCCGAGGAGGAGGTGAACTTTTCTTACCGCGCGCACGCGGAGAGTCCTTCAGAAAATCTTCCCTACGAAGTTTCTGCTTGGGTTTCTTTTCAGCGGCTTGCGACTTCATTGACTTTGGACCAGGTTTATAGAGCTTGGTAACAGTAGCCTTAATGGACGGCCGGATGGTAGTGGCGGTTAATCCAGTCATGGTCCAGGTCTGAGTTTCGGCATCTACTCGTGGTACTGGCGAGGCAACAACAGAACTAAATGTGCCAGATCGCAGGAGTGAAGGTTGGCGCGCATGATATCGCCTCCGGGCTTCGGCGAAGGAGAGTTTTTCCTTTACCCGGATCTCCTGGATCGCCTTCTCGTCCAAGTACCGCGGACAGTCGGCAAACGACGCAGAATGAGACCCTTTACAATTAACGCAAACGGGGGCTGTTGAACAGGTACCTTCGTGTGAGGGCTAACTACATGTTGCAGAGATGTTAACGGCACTCTTACATGAGACTTGCGTATGCCCAAAACGTTGGCATTTAAAACAACGCAGAGGTCTAGGAATATAAGGCCTCACAGAAATCCGTTCGTACCCTGCAGAAATGCTCGTGGACAGATCGACGCCATCAAAAGTTAGAAACAGGGTACGAGTGGGTATCAATACGCCGTCGCGTTTGGCCTGCACTCGATGCACTGCTGTCACCTTTTGATCGGATAGATATTCGACTAGATCCTCGTCCGATATACCATCGAGGCTATGCGTGGTAACAACGCCCCGACAGGAATTCAATGTGCGGTGCTTCTCAACACGGATAGGATAACCGTGGAGAAGCGTGGCGAGCAACAAGGTTTTACTTTGCTGATCGGACTTAGTTTGGGCGAATAAGGAACCATTCCGTAGACGAGTGCAGGATTGAACCGTACCAGCAATAGCATCTATGCCTTTCTGAATTACAAAAGGGTTCACCTTCTCAAAGTTTTGTCCTTCTTCTGTTCTTGAAATGACTAAGTAACAACCAGATGTCGGCGGTGCTACTTCTGTTACAATAGATTTTCGGCGCTTGTTAGTATTAATGGAGAAAGGGTGCTCCATAGCGAAAATAAATCCTCCGCCATTGCAACCGTCTCCGACCTCGGGCTCTGACTTCCCGGGCGTTACCCCGGCTTGGGTGAGTGGCCTATCTATACCAAACTCACCCCAGGGTCACACCTCCCAGAACATAGACAGAGGGACCCAATCGCCGTCAGAAGTCAGCAGTTCATGCAATGGCCCCCCGCGGGACTGCAGTTGAACAGCGGATACGGACACATACCCTACATGACGACCCCGGGTGGTGGGGATGACGCCATTACCCACTCACCCAGCTGCGCACCAGTGCGCGGGTATCCATCAGGCTGTGTCCACGGAGGATTAACATAAAAGGTTAAAAGAAACTAAAAGTGTGTGGGCGTTTCGGACTCAAGGTAGGCCGGCGAAGAAGTAAAAGAGATGTGTAAATCTATGGACGTGGGGCGAAATGAACGGAAATTGAAGAGGAATAAGAAACGACGGCGAGGGGCGACATGTAATGAAATGCCCAGAACGCACCAGAGCCTACCTTGAGTCCACCGGTCACGAGAACGAAACCACCTCGACCGGACGGGGATGAAAGGGTGAAAATGGCTATGAATGGCTCGGGTACCCCGGATACGCCTAACCCCTACTCACAAAGGTGAGCCCCTGGGGGGTTCTCTACCAGAGTTTGTTGTCACATAGGAATCATACATGAAGATTGTGTGTGCTGACATTATAACAGCAGGGAATCTGTCTCACTTCTCTACAAGAGTTTGTTGTTACATAGGAATCATACATGAAGATTGTGTCTTGGGATAACAACAGCAGGGAATCTGTCTCACTTCTCTACAAAGGTTTGTTATCACATAGGAATCATACCTGAAGATTCTGTGTGATGGCATTATAACAACAGGGAATCTGTCTCACTTCTCTATAAGAGTTTGTTGTCACATAGGAATCATACATGAAGATTCTGTGTGATGGCATTATAACAACAGAAAATCTGTCTCACTTCTTTACAAGAGTATGTTGTCATAAAGGAATCATACATGAAGATTGTGTGTGCTGACATTATAACAACAGGGAATCTGTCTCACTTCTCTACAAGAGTTTGTTGTCACATAGGAATCCTACATGAAGATTCTGTGTGCTGGTATTATAACAGCAAGGAATCTGTCTCACTTCTCTACAAGAATTTGTTGTCACATAGGAATCATACATGAAGATTCTGTGTGCTGGTATTATAACAACAGGGAATCTGTCTCACTTCTCTACAAGAGTTTGTTGTCACAAAGGAATCATACATGAAGATTCTGTGTGATGGCATTATAACAACAGAAATCTGTCTCACTTCTCTACAAGAGTTTGTTGTCATATAAGAATCATACATGAAGATTCTGTGTGCTGGTATTATAACAACAGGGAATCTGTCTCACTTCTCTACAAGAGTTTGTTGTCACAAAGGAATCATACATGAAGATTCTGTGTGATGGCATTATAACAACAGAAATCTGTCTCACTTCTCTACAAGAGTTTGTTGTCATATAAGAATCATACATGAAGATTCTGTGTGCTGGTATTATAACAACAGGGAATCTGTCTCACTTCTCTACAAGAGTTTGTTGTCACATAGGAATCATACATGAAGATTATGTGTGCTCGGATTATAACAACAAGGAATCTGTCTCACTTCTCTACAATAGTTTGTTGTTACATAGGAATCATACATGAAGATTCTGTGTGCGGGCATTGTTACATCAGGGAATCCGTCTCACTTCTCTACAAAAGTCTATTGTCACATAGGAATCTGTCTCACTTCTGTACAAGAGTTTGTCACATAGGAATCATACATGAAGATTCTGTGTGGTGGCATTATAACAGCAGGGAATCTGTCTCACTTCTCTACAAGAGCTTGTTGTCACATAGGAATCATACATGAAGATTCTGTGTGCTGGCATTATAACATCAGGGAATCTGTCTCACTTCTCTACAAGAGTTTGTTGTCACATAAGAATCATACATGAAGATTCTGTGTGCTGGTATTATAACAGTAGGGAATCTGTCTCATTTCTGTACAAGAGTTTGTCACATAGGAATCATACCTGACGATTCTGTGTGCTGGCATTATAACAGCAGGGAATCTGTCTCACTTCTCTATAAGAGCTTGTTGTCACATAGGAATCATACATGAAGATTCTGTGTGCTGGTATTATAACAGCAGGGAATCTGTCTCACTTCTCTACAAGAGCTTGTTGTCACATAGGAATCATACATGACGATTCTGTGTGCTGTTATTATAACAGCAGGGAATCTGTCTCACTTCTCTACAAGAGCTTGTTGTCACATAGGAATCATACATGAAGATTCTGTGTGCTGGTATTATAACAGCAGGGAATCTGTCTCACTTCTCTACCAGAGCTTGTTGTCACATAGGAATCATACATGAAGATTCTGTGAGCTGGTATTATAACAAAAGGGAATCTGTCTCACTTCTCTACCAGAGCATGTTGTCACATAGGAATCATACATGAAGATTCTGTGTGCTGACATTATCACAGCAGGGAATCTGTCTCACTTCTCTACAAGAGTTTGTAGTCACAGAGGAATCATACATGAAGATTCTGTGTGCTGGCATTATAACAACAGGGAATCTGTGTCACTTCTCTACAAGAGTTTGTAGTCACATAGGAATTATACGTGAAGATTCTGTGTGCTGGCATTATAACAGCAGGGAATCTGTGTCACTTCTCTACAGGAGCTTGTTATCACATAGGAATCATACATGAAAATTCTGTGTGCTGGCATTATAACATCACGGAATCTGTCTCACTTCTCTACAAGAGTTTGTTGTCACATAGGAATCATACATGAAGATTCTGTGTGCTGGCATTATAACTGCAGGAAATCTGTCTCACTTCTCTACAAGAGCTTGCTGTCACATAGGAATCATACATGAAGATTCTGTGTGCTGGCATTATGACAACAGGGAATCTGCCTCACTTCTCTACAAGAGCTTGTTGTCACATAGGAATCATACATGAAGATTCTGTGTGCTGGCATTATAACAACAGGGAATCTGTCTCATTTCTCTACAATAGCTTGTTGTCACATGGGAATCATACATGAAGATTCTGTGTGCTGGCATTAATACAACAGGGAATCTGTCTCACTTCTCTACAAGAGCTTGTTGTCACATAGGAGTCATACATGAAGATTCTGTTTGCTGGCATTATAACAACAGGGAATCTGTCTCACTTCTCTACAAGAGTTTGTTGTCACATAGGAATCATACATGAAGATTCTGTGTGCTGTTATTATAACAGCAGGGAATCTGTCTCACTTCTCTACAAGAGTTTGTTGTCACATAGGAATCATACATGAAGATTCTGTGTGCTGTTATTATAACAGCAGGGAATCTGTCTCACTTCTCTACAAGAGTTGGTTGTCACATAGGAATCATACATGAAGATTCTGTGTGCTGGCATTAATACAACAGGGAATCTGTCTCACTTCTCTACAAGAGCTTGTTGTCACATAGGAATCATACATGTTCTGTCCATTTACTCCTGCTATGTAGATGATGTAGTTGTATCCATGTTCGTATGCAACGCCAATATAGTCCACAGCTAAGTACAGAAAGTCCAGAAACAAAAAGCATTAGAGAGAAAAGAGAACCCTCTGTACGCAGGAACCAAAACAATAATTATTAAAATTTACATACCATATTCAGCTTACAACAAGTTTAGCAAAACCTTCAAAAAACACAACATAACATTGGCACCACAGAATAAACACACAATTCAGAACCTCTTAGCTTCCCCTGTCAAGGATAAAATTCCGCAACAAAAATCTGGTGTCTAGTTAATTAACTGTGACTTGGTAAAACAAGAACAATTATTGAAACCAGAAGGAAAAAACACTTCAGATGTATATCCAACAATCAGATGAACAAATCTGCCATAGCAAACCATTTTTGGACCACAAACTGACATCAACCGCAAAGTCAGACTCCTGAAATGCACCACTAATCCAACAGAACTAAAAGTTTGGATAAACATACACATGAAAATGGTAATGAGGTTTGAAATCAACAATCTAAGCAGCTTCATCATGGACCTAAATTCCTGGCATGCTCAGTTCAAAAAAAGCTGAAGATGAAAGCAAGCGGTGCTTTTGAAACATGCTCCATTAATTTGAAATAAGTGAAGTTTTAGTGCACCTACTACTCAAGCTTCAATTAATTTATTGTTTTCTTTCACTGTTTCTAACTTCTGAAGAACACTTCAATTATTCGTCTGTACTTAAAAGAATTCTAGTAGTCAAATTAACAAAGAAAAATCTAATTTTTTTGGACACAAAGATCAAATGCAATCCGGTTTACGTGTTTTGGTAGTTTTTCAGATTGTTCATTTTATCAGTTTTATAAATTTTTGAAAAATAGACCAAAATTGCAACTCTTTTGCACATGGTGGTTTTGAAATTAGATTACATCAAGTAGAGTGTGTGTGTGATTTTTCTTTACTTGATTTTGTGGAGAAAATAGGATTTTATTTGATGGAGGAATAAAATGTCAAAGTTGGAAATTTTTAACATTTTGCTTTAATTACTCATTTTCGGTTCACTTTTTATGACTTCACGAATTTATTTCTTCAGGAGTTTAATTCATATGTAGATGAAAGAGTGTGGATGTATGCAAAAAAAACAAAAAAAAAACCAATGCATGAAAAATAATTTTGAACACACCATGCACAAAAGTTGGAATTTTTAAATATTTTTCAAATATTTATATAACTGATAAAATGAACCAACTGAAAAACTGCCAAAACACAAACCGTATTACCATTTCATCTTTATGTCCAAAAGAATTATATTTTTCCACATTAATTTGGCAGCTAGAATTGTTTAAAGTGCACATGAACACTTTCTTGAGGGGGTGTACACTAAGAGAGAAAGTGCTGTCCAGCTCTACTGATATTTATAAGAATATCTTTCTTGATGGCTACACTTGGTGTCTAGGAATCTTCATATTCATTATAATACATTGTTGTTAGAGGTTTCTGTGCTATGTGAAAGCCGTGTAGCATTTAGGTTTACTAAATGACCACGGCACCAAAGAGAAGGACAAATGTTAAAATTTGTTGTCCTTAGATTATGTGAAAAATTGCTCGACCATTTTCATTTTCCTTCCAGTGGCAAAACATGCAAGCTATATACCATTTCCAGGACTTGAAAGACTGCTAGGGAAAGGTTACGCAAATCAGAATTAAGACTGGTTCATAAAAAACAAGAACCATAGAGTTAATATACATATATTAGGTGAGCATTCAGCTCTTCTGGTTCCTGGGAACAGGAAAGACTTTTAATTTCTCATTCTCGTTCTTCCCAGGCACCATTACATTCACTGTAAACATTACTGAAGGCAGCCATAGAGCTCTCTCTAGAAAATGAAACTGCAGCAAATGTGTATCCTGACTCCCTCGATGATGATGATGATGATGAGATGCGGTTTAAGGGCGCTAAACAGCTAAGGTCATCAGCGTCCTTACAAAGTATAAGATGTACTGTCCAAAAATAAAAGTCCGATAAAAAACCGCATAATTAAAAACGGGACACAAACCCACGAGTCCAAAAGGTAAAAAACAAAACACCAAATACCAAAAACGAACACACTATAATGGTGCCGGATGGTCAATAAAAGAGTAAAACAATGTGTCAAGAACTGTAGAATGTCAGGGACACGAGCGCCAGATGCCCCATTAAAAAACAAGATAATATCACACAGTCAAAAGACGCTCAGGGCATCAAATGCGTCTGGAAAATCCAATGTCATTGATAAAACGTAAAAGACACTCTACAGCATGCGCGTCGTCTGCCAAAACGTTGGCTAGGCCAACAGGCAGACCAACACAAACGCGCAAAGGAGCTAAAACTTGACACTCTGCTAAAATATGACGCACCGTTAAGGGTGCATCACACTGCTCACAGAGTGGTGCGGGATCACCACTGAGCAAGTATCTGTGGCTAAAAAGACAATGTCCGATTCGTAAGCGAGCTAAAATTGCCTGTTCCCGACGACACGAACGAGAAGAGGTACCCCAGATCAACCGGAGAGGCTTAACCTCCCGCAACTTGTTCCCTCGGAGGGCCGTCCACTCATCCCTCCAAAGCAGGAGGATGCAGCTACGTAAAATAACAAACAAATCTGTGGAGGGAACAACAGAAGTAAAAGAACTGGGTAATCAAATCGCCGATTTGGCAGCGGCGTCGGCAGACTCGTTACCTGAGATGCCCACATGACCTGGAATCCACATGAAGGAGACGCTGATGCCAGAGACACCAAACGAGTGGAGCAGGTCATGTATGCGCTGTACGAGTGGGTGCTAATGGTACAGCGTGTTAATACTCTGAAGGGCACTCAGAGAGTCCGTACAAATAAAACAGTGCCGTAAGTCGTGCCGCTGAATGTATAAAACAGATTGATAAATGCTAAAAATTTCGGCGGTAAAAATTGAACATTGTCCAGGTAAACGAAATGTAAAACTACATTGACCAAAAACAAAGGCACATCCAACTCCAGCATCAGTCTTAGATCCATCGGTAAAAATAAAATGAAAATCCCCGAATTGCGCCCGGACTTCTAAAAAAGCCGATCTAAAGACTGAAGAAGGGGTCTCAGTCTTCGACATCGACGTTAGCCCAAGCTGACAGTGGGCCTCAGCGCGCAACCATGGAGGAAAAAGCGTTTCCCCCCTGGGAAGGGCCGGCGCTGGCGGAACGTCTAAATGCCGAAGGAGTTGTCGAACTCGAACCCCTGGAGGTAGTAATGCAGAGGAGCTAACGAAATATTGTCGACCAAGCGAATCCTCGTAAAATAAATCGAAGGACGGGTGGTTAGGCAAGCTTGAGAGCGACAAGCATAGCTGCACAAAAGGATCTCACGCCGGAAGGACAGCGGAGGCTCTGCAGCTTCTGCGTACAAACTGGGTACAGGGCTAGTTGGAAAGGCCCCTGTAGCGACTCTTATCCCACGATGGTGAATGGCATTCAATCGAGGTAACACAGATGGACGTGCCGACGAATAAACAATACACCCGTAATCAAGCTTGGATCGGACCAAAGAGCGATAAATGCGAAGAAGGACGGTCCGATCAGCTCCCCAGGATGTGCCACTTAAAACACGTAAAAGATTAAGAGAACGGTCACACTTTGCTTTTAAAAACGAAATGTGCGAAATCCAGCTCAGCTTTCTATCAAATATCAACCCCAAAAATTTCGCCTCGTCTGCAAAGGGAACTATCCCTGGCCCAAGATGGAGAGAGGGCGGAGGGAAATACTTCCGGCTCCACCAATTGATACAGACGGATTTCTCGGCGGAGAAATTAAAGCCGTTGGCGTTACTCCAGGCGTAGAGACGGTCGATACAGCTCTGGAGACGGCGTTCGAGTAGACAGGTCCGCCGTGAACTGCAATAAATGGCAAAATCGTCAACAAAAAGGGACGATGAAATGCCAGGTGGAATACAATCAACAATGGGGTTGATAGCAATTGCAAAATGTGTGACAATGAGCACAGAGCCCTGCGGTACTCCGTTCTCTTGAATAAAACGACTAGATAAAACCGAGCACACACGTACACGAAAGACGCGGTCCGTCATAAATTCCCGAAGAAATATGGGAAGACGACCGCGGATATTCCATGCGTGAAGTGTACGTAAAATGGCGCCCCTCCAACAAGTGTCGTAAGCTTTCTCCAGGTCAAAAAACACAGCCACGGTTTGACACTTTCTCAGAAATCCATTTATAATATGCGTCGACAGGGACACCAGGTGGTCGACGGTAGAGCGATATCGACGAAATCCGCACTGAGCGTTCACTAGAAGTTTCTGAGACTCAAGCCACCATGTCAACCGCCCGTTGATCATGCGCTCCATCACCTTGCAAATGCAACTGGTGAGGGAGATAGGGCGGTAGCTGGAAGGTAGTTGGCGATCCTTCCCAGGCTTAAGTATAGGGACAATGGTGGCTTCGCGCCAAACGGAAGGAAAAACGCCGTCTTGCCAAATACGGTTATAGACCTGTAAGAGAAAGAGTTTACTGTCGGCTGAAAGGTTCTTTAACATCAGGACATGAATGCCGTCCGGGCCAGGAGCGGAGTGCCTAGAGCAATGAAGAGCGTGCTCCAGCTCCCTCATTGTGAAAAGTTCATTATAACACTCATTATTAGCAGACCGAAAATTAAAGGTGTCGGAATCCAGCCGGTCTTTGATAGAGCGAAAGCCGGCGGAATAATGGTCTGAACTGGAAACCGCCTCAAAGGCAGCACCCAGAGTGTTAGCGATGGCAGCCGGATCCACTATAGTGGCATTGGAAACCTGAAGGCCAGAAACAGTACAATGCGACACTTTACCTGAGAAGCGACGAAGTTTATCCCAAACAACAGATGAAGGCGTAAATCGATTAAAGGACTCGACAAAACGAGTCCACGACGCCTTCTTGCTATCCTGAATATAGCGACAAGCCCTGGCGCGCGATTGTTTAAAAGTCACCAAATTATCAAGTGTAGGGTGTCGCCGAAACACCCTAAGCGCAGTTCTACGGGCACGAACGGCGTCCCGACAATCCTCGTTCCACCACGGAACAGGCGGTCGCCGAGGTTGAGAGGATGAACGGGGAATTGCACGTTCGGCGGCAGAGAAAACCGTAGACGTAAGGTGCTGCACTAGTTGGTTAATGTCGGCGAAGGGCTGGTTGTCAGAATGTACGAGGCTGGAATACAAGCTCCAATCGGCTTTTGTGAATATCCAGGTAGGTACTCTGGAATGCTGTACGTGGTGTGACAGAAGAGAAACGATGCAGGGGTAATGGTCGCTGGAGTAGGTGTCAGCGACGACGTTGCACTGAAGACGAACAGCAAGCTGGAGTGAGCAAATGGCAAGGTCTAAGTGAAAAATAGGTTCACCGGTATTGAGGATGGAAAGATTGAACTGGTAAAAACTGGAAAGAAGAGTTCCCCTCGCACAAGCCCTTGGCCAACCCCACAGTGGGTGATGGGCATTAAAATCTCCCAACAGAAGAAATGGTGTTGGGAGAGCGGACAGGAGAGCTCGAATGTCCGCGGGAGCGAGGGGAGACGATGGAGGTGAATACACAGAGCAAACAGAAAACAAAAAGCCGGGTAAGTGAAGGCGAACGGCAACAGCTTGCAAGTCGGATGTAAGTGTGACAGGTTTAAAATGAACGTCGTTACGCACTAACAACATGACACCTCCATGAGGAGGAGTACCCTCCCCCGGTTCAAGGTCGTAGCGAACCGGAGTATATCCTCAGAGATCAAAAGGATCGTGAGGGCGAAGCTTGGTCTCCTGCAAACACACGACCATAGGTGAATGGGAATGCAATAAAAGTTGCAGTTCCGCCCTATGCGATCGTACACCACGTACATTCCAGGTCAGGATAGCCATTAAGAAAAAAGGGATAAACTGTCTACTTAGAAGGGCGGCTTAAAATTACCTTTGGTTTAACCTTTGGGCTCGGGCTTTTGGTATGGAGTTGGTGAGACTCCATAGCCTCCTCGAAGGGAGGGCCCACGCGCTCAGAGCCAGAAACCGATTCTGACTCCCTCGGTTCTAGTGAAAGTGTCATCTGTAGTTTGTTTACATGTAACTCAGAAACAACAGCAGCTTTAATGTATGCTATTAATAAAGTGATGAAGCTTGGTACAACTAGACGAATCAGAAATAGTAATCAATTAGAAATTGTTTACTCTATCAAATTTTGATATTGGCTAACCTGCATTATGTTGGCGAAATTAGAAGCAGGTGAAAAAAGTTTACTGGTCAGTTACAAACAAATGAGGAAAATCAACTTTCTACTTTGTTATTGATATACACTCCTGTTCTCATTAAAGGGTAATTTGGATGCAGTGGTAGTAGGGAATTGTTCTTGAAAATCCCCCCACCCCAAAGTACCAACAAGATGGAGCAAGCCTGAAGTGGAATCATTTTACCCCCAGTTCATTTCAAAAGGATTATAGCCCCAGCGCAGCACCTGTGGGTAACCTTAAAGTAACAAACCATGCACCCTTAATGAGTTGCCAGTGACATCATGTTTAAAAGCTGAGGAATCATTTGCAGCATCACCATTCATTTCCCCTCCAATTACCATTTTCACACAACAATTTGTGGCACCCGTTGCATATTAACTGCACTGTAGACGTTGACATTTCAATGGAAATATGGCTTTGAGACTCCCTAAATTAAAAACAAAGTCATTTTTAGAAAAAGGTAGTCTATGAACAGTAAATAAAACAAAACAAAAAGTCGGTATATACTAAACTTGGTATTTAATTTCAGTATCTTTCAAGGATGTGGCTTGAAAATTTTAAACAAACCCCCCCCCAATCCCAAACTACCTTCACATATAACATTTTTTTTGGAAATATTTTATTTTATCAAAAATTGATCTAACAGTTTTTATTGAAATATCATATGTTCAAGATAATTTCAAGACTAATGAAATGTATACCTTGAATTTTTTGGAAATAGTGTGTAAAGTCTGAATGACGTTCATATAATCAGTAAATCATAAGAGAGAGACAAAATCTCACTACACAAAAAATGCACATCTCATTAACACTCACAATTCACTTTTTTCTTTCTTTTTTTTTTCACCCTTTCTTTCTTGTGCATGCAGAGAACAACATTTTTTAAAGCTATTACACAACGAAAAGATTTGACTATCACTTTAGCCTACTGTATTCTTCTTATATTTACAAAAAATGTGTAAACATGTGATGCAAGTTCATCTGTATTAACAAGTAGAAGAATAAGCTTTTGTAACAATAGTTTGTAGAACGGTGAGTAGAGAAAGTGATGTGAATGCAACAAATCCAAGATTACATATGAAGCCAAAGACACAAACGAGGATTGCATCTTATACTGAAAACAATGTAACTGATAGGACATATTACCACATTTAACATGGCCAGGCCATGACTAGTGATGTCTTTGGTGAAACACAATGCTTCCTTTACCCAAGCACAAAATTAATATACAAGACTGCCAAACATACATTCTTAATTAGAAAAAAAAAAAAATACATAGATCACGATATAAGCACAAAATTATTAAAATATTACACATAGGAATTCAGCAACACAGGTAAGGATATGATACATCCAAATTTAGGATATCATGCATAATAGCGGCTGTCGTCTGCTAACAGCGGCCTGGGCGTGGCTTAAGGAGTTCGGGCATTGCCAACCGTGCGGAAGATAACAACTTAGTAACACGAAATTTGCAATGTGGCACGGTGTTTCAAACACGCAATTTTTCAATTTGTTACACTGCATTGAAGCACACTTATTGTACAAAGTTCACCAAACCTGCATGTGATTCATACCCCATGAAAATGCTGTTTTTTCAGGGCAAACACATTATCGTAAACATACGTTATTACACAGAAGCAGTGGTAGCATTCTTGTCATTGTTCTTGAACCACAAACACTCATTGTTGTAAATTAGGTGAAATATCAGCAGCATACATTATAACACAGAAGTGGTAGCTTTCTTGTCATTGTCCTTGAACCACAAACACTCATTGTTGTAAATTAGGTGAAATATCATTAGCATACGTTATAACACAGAAGTGGTAGCTTTCTTGTCATTGTCCTTGAACCACAAACACTCATTGTTGTAAATTAGGTGAAATATCAGCAGCATACGTTATTACACAGAAGCAGTGGTAGCTTTCTTGTCATTGTCCTTGAACCACAAACACTCATTGTTGTAAATTAGGTGAAATATCAGTAGCATACGTTATAACACAGAAGTGGTAGCTTTCTTGTCATTGTCCTTGAACCACAAACACTCATTGTTGTAAATTAGGTGAAATATCAGCAGCATACGTTATTACACAGAAGCAGTGGTAGCTTTCTTGTCATTGTCCTTGAACCACAAACACTCATTGTTGTAAATTAGGTGAAATATCAGTAGCATACGTTATAACACAGAAGCAGTGGTAGCTTTCTTGTCATTGTCCTTAAATAACAAACACTCATTGTTGTAAATTAGGTGAAATATCAGTAGCATACGTTATAACACAGAAGTGGTGGTAGCTTTCTTGTCATTGTCCTTGAACCACAAACACTCATTGTTGTAAATTAGGTGAAATATCAGCAGCATACATTATAACACAGAAGTGGTGCCAGCATTGTTGTCATTGTCCTTGAACAACAAACACTCATTGTTGTAAATTAGGTGAAATATCAGCAGCATACATTATAACACAGAAGTGGTGGTAGCTTTCTTGTCATTGTCCTTGAACCACAAACACTCATTGTTGTAAATTAGGTGAAATATCAGCAGCATACATTATAACACAGAAGTGGTGGTAGCTTTCTTGTCATTGTCCTTGAACCACAAACACTCATTGTTGTAAATTAGGTGAAATATCAGCAGCATACATTATAACACAGAAGTGGTGCCAGCATTGTTGTCATTGTCCTTGAACCACAAACACTCATTGTTGTAAATTAGGTGAAATATCAGCAGCATACATTATAACACAGAAGTGGTGGTAGCTTTCTTGTCATTGTCCTTGAACCACAAACACTCATTGTTGTAAATTAGGTGAAATATCAGTAGCATACGTTATAACACAGAAGTGGTAGCTTTCTTGTCATTGTCCTTGAACCACAAACACTCATTGTTGTAAATTAGGTGAAATATCAGCAGCATACATTATAACACAGAAGCAGTAGTAGCTTTCTTGTCATTGTCCTTGAACAACAAACACTCATTGTTGTAAATTAGGTGAAATATCAGTAGCATACGTTATAACACAGAAGTGGTAGTAGCTTTCTTGTCATTGTCCTTGAACAACAAACACTCATTGTTGTAAATTAGGTGAAATATCAGTAGCATACGTTATTACACAGAAGTGGTAGTAGCTTTCTTGTCATTGTCCTTGAACCACAAACACTCATTGTTGTAAATTAGGTGAAATATCAGTAGCATACGTTATAACACAGAAGTGGTAGCTTTCTTGTCATTGTCCTTGAACAACAAACACTCATTGTTGTAAATTAGGTGAAATATCAGTAGCATACGTTATAACACAGAAGCAGTGGTAGCTTTCTTGTCATTGTCCTTGAACCACAAACACTCATTGTTGTAAATTAGGTGAAATATCAGTAGCATACGTTATTACACAGAAGTGGTGTCAGCATTGTTGTCATTGTCCTTGAACCACAAACACTCATTGTTGTAAATTAGGTGAAATATCAGTAGCATACGTTATAACACAGAAGTGGTGGTAGCTTTCTTGTCATTGTCCTTGAACCACAAACACTCATTGTTGTAAATTAGGTGAAATATCAGTAGCATACGTTATAACACAGAAGTGGTGCCAGCATTGTTGTCATTGTCCTTGAACCACAAACACTCATTGTTGTAAATTAGGTGAAATATCAGTAGCATACGTTATAACACAGAAGTGGTGCCAGCATTGTTGTCATTGTCCTTGAACCACAAACACTCATTGTTGTAAATTAGGTGAAATATCAGTAGCATACGTTATAACACAGAAGCAGTGGTAGCTTTCTTGTCATTGTCCTTAAAGAACAAACACTCATTGTTGTAAATTAGGTGAAATATCAGTAGCATACGTTATAACACAGAAGTGGTGCCAGCATTGTTGTCATTGTCCTTAAACAACAAACACTCATTGTTGTAAATTAGGTGAAATATCAGTAGCATACGTTATAACACAGAAGTGGTGCCAGCATTGTTGTCATTGTCCTTGAACAACAAACACTCATTGTTGTAAATTAGGTGAAATATCAGTAGCATACGTTATAACACAGAAATGGTGCCAGCATTGTTGTCATTGTCCTTAAACAACAAACACTCATTGTTGTAAATTAGGTGAAATATCAGTAGCATACGTTATAACACAGAAGTGGTGCCAGCATTGTTGTCATTGTCCTTAAACAACAAACACTCATTGTTGTAAATTAGGTGAAATATCAGTAGCATACGTTATAACACAGAAGTGGTGCCAGCATTGTTGTCATTGTCCTTGAACAACAAACTCATTGTTGTAAATTAGGTGAAATATCAGTAGCATACGTTATAACACAGAAGTGGTGCCAGCATTGTTGTCATTGTCCTTAAACAACAAACACTCATTGTAGTAAATTAGGTGAAATATCAGTAGCATACGTTATAACACAGAAGTGGTGCCAGCATTGTTGTCATTGTCCTTAAACAACAAACACTCATTGTTGTAAATTAGGTGAAATATCAGTAGCATACGTTATAACACAGAAGTGGTGCCAGCATTGTTGTCATTGTCCTTGAACAACAAACACTCATTGTTGTAAATTAGGTGAAATATCAGTAGCATACGTTATAACACAGAAGTGGTGCCAGCATTGTTGTCATTGTCCTTGAACAACAAACACTCATTGTTGTTAATTAGGTGAAATATCAGTAGCATACGTTATAACACAGAAGTGGTGCCAGCATTTTTGTCATTGTCCTTAAACAACAAACACTCATTGTTGTAAATTAGGTGAAATATCAGTAGCATACGTTATAACACAGAAGCAGTGGTAGCTTTCTTGTCATTGTCCTTGAACAACAAACACTCATTGTTGTAAATTAGGTGAAATATCAGTAGCATACGTTATTACACAGCAGCAGTGGTAGCTTTCTTGTCATTGTCCTTGAACAACAAACACTCATTGTTGTAAATTAGGTGAAATATCAGTAGCATACGTTATAACACAGAAGCAGTGGTAGCTTTCTTGTCATTGTCCTTAAACAACAAACACTCATTGTTGTAAATTAGGTGAAATATCAGTAGCATACGTTATTCCACAGAAGTGGTAGCTTTCTTGTCATTGTCCTTGAACAACAAACACTCATTGTTGTAAATTAGGTGAAATATCAGTAGCATACGTTATAACACAGAAGTGGTGCCAGCATTGTTGTCATTGTCCTTGAACAACAAACACTCATTGTTGTAAATTAGGTGAAATATCAGTAGCATACGTTATAACACAGAAGCAGTGGTAGCTTTCTTGCCATTGTCCTTGAACCACAAACACTCATTGTTGTAAATTAGGTGAAATATCAGTAGCATACGTTATAACACAGAAGCAGTGGTAGCTTTCTTGTCATTGTCCTTGAACCACAAACACTCATTGTTGTAAATTAGGTGAAATATCAGTAGCATACGTTATTACACAGAAGTGGTAGCCTTCTTGTCATTGTCCTTGAACAACAAACACTCATTGTTGTAAATTAGGTGAAATATCAGTAGCATACGTTATAACACAGAAGCAGTGGTAGCTTTCTTGTCATTGTCCTTGAACCACAAACACTCATTGTTGTAAATTAGGTGAAATATCAGTAGCATACGTTATTACACAGAAGCAGTGGTAGCTTTCTTGTCATTGTCCTTGAACCACAAACACTCATTGTTGTAAATTAGGTGAAATATCAGTAGCATACGTTATAACACAGAAGCAGTGGTAGCTTTCTTGTCATTGTCCTTGAACCACAAACACTCATTGTTGTAAATTAGGTGAAATATCAGTAGCATACGTTATTACACAGAAGCAGTGGTAGCTTTCTTGTCATTGTCCTTAAACAACAAACACTCATTGTTGTAAATTAGGTGAAATATCAGTAGCATACGTTATAACACAGAAGCAGTGGTAGCTTTCTTGCCATTGTCCTTGAACCACAAACACTCATTGTTGTAAATTAGGTGAAATATCAGTAGCATACGTTATAACACAGAAGCAGTGGTAGCTTTCTTGTCATTGTCCTTGAACCACAAACACTCATTGTTGTAAATTAGGTGAAATATCAGTAGCATACGTTATTACACAGAAGTGGTAGCCTTCTTGTCATTGTCCTTGAACAACAAAAACACTCATTGTTGTAAATTAGGTGAAATATCAGTAGCATACGTTATTACACAGAAGCAGTGGTAGCTTTCTTGTCATTGTTCTTGAACCACAAACACTCATTGTTGTAAATTAGGTGAAATATCAGTAGCATACGTTATAACACAGAAGCAGTGGTAGCTTTCTTGTCATTGTCCTTGAACCACAAACACTCATTGTTGTAAATTAGGTGAAATATCAGCAGCATACATTATAACACAGAAGTGGTAGCTTTCTTGTCATTGTCCTTGAACCACAAACACTCATTGTTGTAAATTAGGTGAAATATCAGCAGGATACGTTATAACACAGAAGTGGTAGCTTTCTTGTCATTGTCCTTGAACCACAAACACTCATTGTTGTAAATTAGGTGAAATATCAGCAGCATACATTATAACACAGAAGTGGTAGCTTTCTTGTCATTGTCCTTGAACCACAAACACTCATTGTTGTAAATTAGGTGAAATATCAGTAGCATACATTATAACACAGAAGTGGTAGCTTTCTTGTCACTGTCCTTGAACCACAAACACTCATTGTTGTAAATTAGGTGAAATATCAGCAGCATACATTATAACACAGAAGTGGTAGCTTTCTTGTCATTGTCCTTGAACCACAAACACTCATTGTTGTAAATTAGGTGAAATATCAGCAGCATACATTATAACACAGAAGTGGTAGCTTTCTTGTCATTGTCCTTGAACCACAAACACTCATTGTTGTAAATTAGGTGAAATATCAGTAGCATACGTTATAACACAGAAGTTGTGCCAGCATTGTTGTCATTGTCCTTGAACAACAAACACTCATTGTTGTAAATTAGGTGAAATATCAGTAGCATACGTTATAACACAGAAGCAGTGGTAGCTTTCTTGTCATTGTCCTTGAACCACAAACACTCATTGTTGTAAATTAGGTGAAATATCAGTAGCATACGTTATAACACAGAAGTGGTGCCAGCATTGTTGTCATTGTCCTTGAACAACAAACACTCATTGTTGTAAATTAGGTGAAATATCAGTAGCATACGTTATAACACAGAAGCAGTGGTAGCTTTCTTGTCATTGTCCTTGAACCACAAACACTCATTGTTGTAAATTAGGTGAAATATCAGTAGCATACGTTATAACACAGAAGCAGTGGTAGCTTTCTTGTCATTGTCCTTGAACCACAAACACTCATTGTTGTAAATTAGGTGAAATATCAGTAGCATACATTATAACACAGAAGTGGTGCCAGCATTGTTGTCATTGTCTTTGAACCACAAACACTCATTGTTGTAAATTAGGTGAAATATCAGTAGCATACGTTATAACACAGAAGTGGTGCCAGCATTGTTGTCATTGTCCTTGAACCACAAACACTCATTGTTGTAAATTAGGTGAAATATCAGTAGCATACGTTATAACACAGAAGTGGTGCCAGCATTGTTGTCATTGTCCTTGAACCACAAACACTCATTGTTGTAAATTAGGTGAAATATCAGTAGCATACGTTATAACACAGAAGTGGTGCCAGCATTGTTGTCATTGTCTTTGAACCACAAACACTCATTGTTGTAAATTAGGTGAAATATCAGTAGCATACGTTATAACACAGAAGTGGTGCCAGCATTGTTGTCATTGTCTTTGAACCACAAACACTCATTGTTGTAAATTAGGTGAAATATCAGTAGCATACGTTATAACACAGAAGTGGTGCCAGCATTGTTGTCATTGTCTTTGAACCACAAACACTCATTGTTGTAAATTAGGTGAAATATCAGTAGCATACGTTATAACACAGAAGTGGTGCCAGCATTGTTGTCATTGTCTTTGAACCACAAACACTCATTGTTGTAAATTAGGTGAAATATCAGTAGCATACGTTATAACACAGAAGTGGTGCCAGCATTGTTGTCATTGTCCTTGAACCACAAACACTCATTGTTGTAAATTAGGTGAAATATCAGTAGCATACGTTATAACACAGAAGTGGTGCCAGCATTGTTGTCATTGTCTTTGAACCACAAACACTCATTGTTGTAAATTAGGTGAAATATCAGTAGCATACGTTATAACACAGAAGCAGTGGTAGCTTTCTTGTCATTGTCCTTGAACCACAAACACTCATTGTTGTAAATTAGGTGAAATATCAGTAGCATACATTATAACACAGAAGTGGTAGCTTTCTTGTCATTGTCCTTGAACAACAAACACTCATTGTTGTAAATTAGGTGAAATATCAGTAGCATACGTTATTACACAGCAGCAGTGGTAGCTTTCTTGCCATTGTCCTTGAACCACAAACACTCATTGTTGTAAATTAGGTGAAATATCAGTAGCATACGTTATAACACAGAAGCAGTGGTAGCTTTCTTGTCATTGTCCTTGAACAACAAACACTCATTGTTGTAAATTAGGTGAAATATCAGTAGCATACGTTATTACACAGCAGCAGTGGTAGCTTTCTTGTCATTGTCCCTGAACAACAAACACTCATTGTTGTAAATTAGGTGAAATATCAGTAGCATACATTATAACACAGAAGTGGTAGCTTTCTTGTCATTGTCCTTGAACCACAAACACTCATTGTTGTAAATTAGGTGAAATATCAGTAGCATACATTATAACACAGAAGTGGTAGCTTTCTTGTCATTGTCCTTGAACCACAAACACTCATTGTTGTAAATTAGGTGAAATATCAGTAGCATACGTTATAACACAGAAGCAGTGGTAGCTTTCTTGTCATTGTCCTTGAACAACAAACACTCATTGTTGTAAATTAGGTGAAATATCAGTAGCATACGTTATTACACAGCAGCAGTGGTAGCTTTCTTGTCATTGTCCTTGAACCACAAACACTCATTGTTGTAAATTAGGTGAAATATCAGTAGCATACGTTATTACACAGAAGTGGTAGCTTTCTTGTCATTGTCCTTGAACAACAAACACTCATTGTTGTAAATTAGGTGAAATATCAGTAGCATACGTTATAACACAGAAGCAGTGGTAGCTTTCTTGTCATTGTCCTTGAACAACAAACACTCATTGTTGTAAATTAGGTGAAATATCAGTAGCATACGTTATTACACAGAAGCAGTGGTAGCTTTCTTGTCATTGTCCTTGAACCACAAACACTCATTGTTGTAAATTAGGTGAAATATCAGTAGCATACGTTATTACACAGAAGCAGTGGTAGCTTTCTTGTCATTGTCCTTGAACCACAAACACTCATTGTTGTAAATTAGGTGAAATATCAGTAGCATACGTTATTACACAGAAGCAGTGGTAGCTTTCTTGTCATTGTCCTTGAACCACAAACACTCATTGTTGTAAATTAGGTGAAATATCAGCAGCATACGTTATTACACAGAAGCAGTGGTAGCTTTCTTGTCATTGTCCTTGAACCACAAACACTCATTGTTGTAAATTAGGTGAAATATCAGTAGCATACGTTATTACACAGAAGCAGTGGTAGCTTTCTTGTCATTGTCCTTAAACAACAAACACTCATTGTTGTAAATTAGGTGAAATATCAGTAGCATACGTTTATACACAGCAGCAGTGGTAGCTTTCTTGGCATTGTCCTTGAACCACAAACACTCATTGTTGTAAATTAGGT
Source organism: Deroplatys truncata (assembly GCA_030765065.1). Taxonomy (NCBI): domain Eukaryota; kingdom Metazoa; phylum Arthropoda; class Insecta; order Mantodea; family Mantidae; genus Deroplatys; species Deroplatys truncata. The sequence continues at coordinate 374,384 of JAUKNL010000218.1, forward strand.
GAAATATCAGTAGCATACGTTATTACACAGAAGCAGTGGTAGCTTTCTTGTCATTGTCCTTGAACCACAAACACTCATTGTTGTAAATTAGGTGAAATATCAGTAGCATACGTTATTACACAGAAGCAGTGGTAGCTTTCTTGTCATTGTCCTTAAACAACAAACACTCATTGTTGTAAATTAGGTGAAATATCAGTAGCATACGTTATAACACAGAAGCAGTGGTAGCTTTCTTGTCATTGTCCTTGAACCACAAACACTCATTGTTGTAAATTAGGTGAAATATCAGCAGCATACGTTATAACACAGAAGCAGTGGTAGCTTTCTTGTCATTGTCCTTGAACCACAAACACTCATTGTTGTAAATTAGGTGAAATATCAGTAGCATACGTTATTACACAGAAGCAGTGGTAGCTTTCTTGTCATTGTCCTTAAACAACAAACACTCATTGTTGTAAATTAGGTGAAATATCAGTAGCATACGTTATTACACAGAAGTGGTAGCTTTCTTGTCATTGTCCTTGAACCACAAACACTCATTGTTGTAAATTAGGTGAAATATCAGTAGCATACATTATAACACAGAAGCAGTGGTAGCTTTCTTGTCATTGTCCTTGAACCACAAACACTCATTGTTGTAAATTAGGTGAAATATCAGTAGCATACGTTATTACACAGAAGCAGTGGTAGCTTTCTTGTCATTGTCCTTAAACAACAAACACTCATTGTTGTAAATTAGGTGAAATATCAGTAGCATACGTTATAACACAGAAGCAGTGGTAGCTTTCTTGTCATTGTCCTTGAACCACACACTCATTGTTGTAAATTAGGTGAAATATCAGTAGCATACGTTTATACACAGCAGCAGTGGTAGCTTTCTTGTCATTGTCCTTTAACCACAAACACTCATTGTTGTAAATTAGGTGAAATATCAGTAGCATACGTTATAACACAGAAGCAGTGGTAGCTTTCTTGTCATTGTCCTTGAACCACAAACACTCATTGTTGTAAATTAGGTGAAATATCAGTAGCATACGTTATTACACAGAAGCAGTGGTAGCTTTCTTGTCATTGTCCTTGAACCACAAACACTCATTGTTGTAAATTAGGTGAAATATCAGTAGCATACGTTATAACACAGAAGCAGTGGTAGCTTTCTTGTCATTGTCCTTGAACCACAAACACTCATTGTTGTAAATTAGGTGAAATATCAGCAGCATACATTATAACACAGAAGTGGTAGCTTTCTTGTCATTGTCCTTGAACCACAAACACTCATTGTTGTAAATTAGGTGAAATATCAGCAGCATACGTTATAACACAGAAGTGGTAGCTTTCTTGTCATTGTCCTTGAACCACAAACACTCATTGTTGTAAATTAGGTGAAATATCAGCAGCATACATTATAACACAGAAGTGGTAGCTTTCTTGTCATTGTCCTTGAACCACAAACACTCATTGTTGTAAATTAGGTGAAATATCAGTAGCATACATTATAACACAGAAGTGGTAGCTTTCTTGTCATTGTCCTTGAACCACAAACACTCATTGTTGTAAATTAGGTGAAATATCAGCAGCATACATTATAACACAGAAGTGGTAGCTTTCTTGTCATTGTCCTTGAACCACAAACACTCATTGTTGTAAATTAGGTGAAATATCAGCAGCATACATTATAACACAGAAGTGGTAGCTTTCTTGTCATTGTCCTTGAACCACAAACACTCATTGTTGTAAATTAGGTGAAATATCAGTAGCATACGTTATAACACAGAAGTTGTGCCAGCATTGTTGTCATTGTCCTTGAACAACAAACACTCATTGTTGTAAATTAGGTGAAATATCAGTAGCATACGTTATAACACAGAAGCAGTGGTAGCTTTCTTGTCATTGTCCTTGAACCACAAACACTCATTGTTGTAAATTAGGTGAAATATCAGTAGCATACGTTATAACACAGAAGTGGTGCCAGCATTGTTGTCATTGTCCTTGAACAACAAACACTCATTGTTGTAAATTAGGTGAAATATCAGTAGCATACGTTATAACACAGAAGCAGTGGTAGCTTTCTTGTCATTGTCCTTGAACCACAAACACTCATTGTTGTAAATTAGGTGAAATATCAGTAGCATACGTTATAACACAGAAGCAGTGGTAGCTTTCTTGTCATTGTCCTTGAACCACAAACACTCATTGTTGTAAATTAGGTGAAATATCAGTAGCATACATTATAACACAGAAGTGGTAGCTTTCTTGTCATTGTCCTTGAACAACAAACACTCATTGTTGTAAATTAGGTGAAATATCAGTAGCATACGTTATAACACAGAAGTGGTGCCAGCATTGTTGTCATTGTCCTTGAACAACAAACACTCATTGTTGTTAATTAGGTGAAATATCAGTAGCATACGTTATAACACAGAAGTGGTGCCAGCATTTTTGTCATTGTCCTTAAACAACAAACACTCATTGTTGTAAATTAGGTGAAATATCAGTAGCATACGTTATTACACAGCAGCAGTGGTAGCTTTCTTGCCATTGTCCTTGAACCACAAACACTCATTGTTGTAAATTAGGTGAAATATCAGTAGCATACGTTATAACACAGAAGCAGTGGTAGCTTTCTTGTCATTGTCCTTGAACCACAAACACTCATTGTTGTAAATTAGGTGAAATATCAGTAGCATACGTTATTACACAGAAGTGGTAGCTTTCTTGTCATTGTCCTTGAACAACAAACACTCATTGTTGTAAATTAGGTGAAATATCAGTAGCATACGTTATAACACAGAAGCAGTGGTAGCTTTCTTGTCATTGTCCTTGAACAACAAACACTCATTGTTGTAAATTAGGTGAAATATCAGTAGCATACGTTATTACACAGATGCAGTGGTAGCTTTCTTGTCATTGTCCTTGAACCACAAACACTCATTGTTGTAAATTAGGTGAAATATCAGTAGCATACGTTATTACACAGAAGCAGTGGTAGCTTTCTTGTCATTGTCCTTAAACAACAAACACTCATTGTTGTAAATTAGGTGAAATATCAGTAGCATACGTTTATACACAGCAGCAGTGGTAGCTTTCTTGGCATTGTCCTTGAACCACAAACACTCATTGTTGTAAATTAGGTGAAATATCAGTAGCATACGTTATTACACAGAAGCAGTGGTAGCTTTCTTGTCATTGTCCTTGAACCACAAACACTCATTGTTGTAAATTAGGTGAAATATCAGTAGCATACGTTATTACACAGAAGCAGTGGTAGCTTTCTTGTCATTGTCCTTAAACAACAAACACTCATTGTTGTACATTAGGTGAAATATCAGTAGCATACGTTATAACACAGAAGCAGTGGTAGCTTTCTTGTCATTGTCCTTGAACCACAAACACTCATTGTTGTAAATTAGGTGAAATATCAGTAGCATACGTTATAACACAGAAGCAGTGGTAGCTTTCTTGTCATTGTCCTTGAACCACAAACACTCATTGTTGTAAATTAGGTGAAATATCAGTAGCATACATTATAACACAGAAGTGGTAGCTTTCTTGTCATTGTCCTTGAACAACAAACACTCATTGTTGTAAATTAGGTGAAATATCAGTAGCATACGTTATAACACAGAAGTGGTGCCAGCATTGTTGTCATTGTCCTTGAACAACAAACACTCATTGTTGTTAATTAGGTGAAATATCAGTAGCATACGTTATAACACAGAAGTGGTGCCAGCATTTTTGTCATTGTCCTTAAACAACAAACACTCATTGTTGTAAATTAGGTGAAATATCAGTAGCATACGTTATTACACAGCAGCAGTGGTAGCTTTCTTGTCATTGTCCTTGAACCACACACTCATTGTTGTAAATTAGGTGAAATATCAGTAGCATACGTTTATACACAGCAGCAGTGGTAGCTTTCTTGTCATTGTCCTTGAACCACAAACACTCATTGTTGTAAATTAGGTGAAATATCAGCAGCATACATTATAACACAGAAGTGGTAGCTTTCTTGTCATTGTCCTTGAACCACAAACACTCATTGTTGTAAATTAGGTGAAATATCAGCAGCATACGTTATAACACAGAAGTGGTAGCTTTCTTGTCATTGTCCTTGAACCACAAACACTCATTGTTGTAAATTAGGTGAAATATCAGCAGCATACATTATAACACAGAAGTGGTAGCTTTCTTGTCATTGTCCTTGAACCACAAACACTCATTGTTGTAAATTAGGTGAAATATCAGTAGCATACGTTATAACACAGAAGTTGTGCCAGCATTGTTGTCATTGTCCTTGAACAACAAACACTCATTGTTGTAAATTAGGTGAAATATCAGTAGCATACATTATAACACAGAAGTGGTAGCTTTCTTGTCATTGTCCTTGAACAACAAACACTCATTGTTGTAAATTAGGTGAAATATCAGTAGCATACATTATAACACAGAAGCAGTAGTAGCTTTCTTGTCGTTGTCCTTGAACAACAAACACTCATTGTTGTAAATTAGGTGAAATATCAGTAGCATACATTATAACACAGAACTGGTAGCTTTCTTGTCATTGTCCTTGAACAACAAACACTCATTGTTGTAAATTAGGTGAAATATCAGTAGCATACGTTATTACACAGCAGCAGTGGTAGCTTTCTTGCCATTGTCCTTGAACCACAAACACTCATTGTTGTAAATTAGGTGAAATATCAGTAGCATACATTATAACACAGAAGCAGTAGTAGCTTTCTTGTCATTGTCCTTGAACAACAAACACTCATTGTTGTAAATTAGGTGAAATATCAGTAGCATACATTATAACACAGAAGTGGTAGCTTTCTTGTCATTGTCCTTGAACAACAAACACTCATTGTTGTAAATTAGGTGAAATATCAGAGGCATACATTATAACACAGAAGCAGTAGTAGCTTTCTTGTCATTGTCCTTGAACAACAAACACTCATTGTTGTAAATTAGGTGAAATATCAGTAGCATACATTATAGCACAGAAGTGGTAGCTTTCTTGTCATTGTCCTTGAACAACAAACACTCATTGTTGTAAATTAGGTGAAATATCAGTAGCATACATTATAACACAGAAGTGGTAGCTTTCTTGTCATTGTCCTTGAACAACAAACACTCATTGTTGTAAATTAGGTGAAATATCAGTAGCATACGTTATTACACAGAAGCAGTGGTAGCTTTCTTGTCATTGTCCTTGAACCACAAACACTCATTGTTGTAAATTAGGTGAAATATCAGTAGCATACGTTATTACACAGAAGCAGTGGTAGCTTTCTTGTCATTGTCCTTGAACCACAAACACTCATTGTTGTAAATTAGGTGAAATATCAGTAGCATACGTTATTACACAGAAGCAGTGGTAGCTTTCTTGTCATTGTCCTTGAACCACAAACACTCATTGTTGTAAATTAGGTGAAATATCAGCAGCATACGTTATTACACAGAAGCAGTGGTAGCTTTCTTGTCATTGTCCTTGAACCACAAACACTCATTGTTGTAAATTAGGTGAAATATCAGTAGCATACGTTATTACACAGAAGCAGTGGTAGCTTTCTTGTCATTGTCCTTAAACAACAAACACTCATTGTTGTAAATTAGGTGAAATATCAGTAGCATACGTTTATACACAGCAGCAGTGGTAGCTTTCTTGGCATTGTCCTTGAACCACAAACACTCATTGTTGTAAATTAGGTGAAATATCAGTAGCATACGTTATTACACAGAAGCAGTGGTAGCTTTCTTGTCATTGTCCTTGAACCACAAACACTCATTGTTGTAAATTAGGTGAAATATCAGTAGCATACGTTATAACACAGAAGCAGTGGTAGCTTTCTTGTCATTGTCCTTAAACAACAAACACTCATTGTTGTAAATTAGGTGAAATATCAGTAGCATACGTTATAACACAGAAGTGGTGCCAGCATTGTTGTCATTGTCCTTAAACAACAAACACTCATTGTTGTAAATTAGGTGAAATATCAGTAGCATACGTTATAACACAGAAGTGGTGCCAGCATTGTTGTCATTGTCCTTGAACAACAAACACTCATTGTTGTAAATTAGGTGAAATATCAGTAGCATACGTTATAACACAGAAATGGTGCCAGCATTGTTGTCATTGTCCTTAAACAACAAACACTCATTGTTGTAAATTAGGTGAAATATCAGTAGCATACGTTATAACACAGAAGTGGTACCAGCATTGTTGTCATTGTACTTAAACAACAAACACTCATTGTTGTAAATTAGGTGAAATATCAGTAGCATACGTTATAACACAGAAGTGGTGCCAGCATTGTTGTCATTGTCCTTGAACAACAAACTCATTGTTGTAAATTAGGTGAAATATCAGTAGCATACGTTATAACACAGAAGTGGTGCCAGCATTGTTGTCATTGTCCTTAAACAACAAACACTCATTGTAGTAAATTAGGTGAAATATCAGTAGCATACGTTATAACACAGAAGTGGTGCCAGCATTGTTGTCATTGTCCTTAAACAACAAACACTCATTGTTGTAAATTAGGTGAAATATCAGTAGCATACGTTATAACACAGAAGTGGTGCCAGCATTGTTGTCATTGTCCTTGAACAACAAACACTCATTGTTGTAAATTAGGTGAAATATCAGTAGCATACGTTATAACACAGAAGTGGTAGCTTTCTTGTCATTGTCCTTGAACAACAAACACTCATTGTTGTAAATTAGGTGAAATATCAGTAGCATACATTATAACACAGAAGTGGTAGCTTTCTTGTCATTGTCCTTGAACAACAAACACTCATTGTTGTAAATTAGGTGAAATATCGGTAGCATACGTTATAACACAGAAGTGGTGCCAGCATTGTTGTCATTGTCCTTGAACAACAAACACTCATTGTTGTAAATTAGGTGAAATATCAGTAGCATACGTTATAACACAGAAGTGGTGCCAGCATTGTTGTCATTGTCCTTGAACAACAAACACTCATTGTTGTTAATTAGGTGAAATATCAGTAGCATACGTTATAACACAGAAGTGGTGCCAGCATTTTTGTCATTGTCCTTAAACAACAAACACTCATTGTTGTAAATTAGGTGAAATATCAGTAGCATACGTTATTACACAGCAGCAGTGGTAGCTTTCTTGTCATTGTCCTTGAACAACAAACACTCATTGTTGTAAATTAGGTGTAATATCAGTAGCATACGTTATAACACAGAAGCAGTGGTAGCTTTCTTGTCATTGTCCTTAAACAACAAACACTCATTGTTGTAAATTAGGTGAAATATCAGTAGCATACGTTATTCCACAGAAGTGGTAGCTTTCTTGTCATTGTCCTTGAACAACAAACACTCATTGTTGTAAATTAGGTGAAATATCAGTAGCATACGTTATAACACAGAAGTGGTGCCAGCATTGTTGTCATTGTCCTTGAACAACAAACACTCATTGTTGTAAATTAGGTGAAATATCAGTAGCATACGTTATAACACAGAAGCAGTGGTAGCTTTCTTGCCATTGTCCTTGAACCACAAACACTCATTGTTGTAAATTAGGTGAAATATCAGTAGCATACGTTATAACACAGAAGCAGTGGTAGCTTTCTTGTCATTGTCCTTGAACTACAAACACTCATTGTTGTAAATTAGGTGAAATATCAGTAGCATACGTTATTACACAGAAGTGGTAGCCTTCTTGTCATTGTCCTTGAACAACAAACACTCATTGTTGTAAATTAGGTGAAATATCAGTAGCATACGTTATAACACAGAAGCAGTGGTAGCTTTCTTGTCATTGTCCTTGAACCACAAACACTCATTGTTGTAAATTAGGTGAAATATCAGTAGCATACGTTATTACACAGAAGCAGTGGTAGCTTTCTTGTCATTGTCCTTAAACAACAAACACTCATTGTTGTAAATTAGGTGAAATATCAGTAGCATACGTTTATACACAGCAGCAGTGGTAGCTTTCTTGTCATTGTCCTTGAACCACACACTCATTGTTGTAAATTAGGTGAAATATCAGTAGCATACGTTTATACACAGCAGCAGTGGTAGCTTTCTTGTCATTGTCCTTGAACCACAAACACTCATTGTTGTAAATTAGGTGAAATATCAGTAGCATACGTTATAACACAGAAGCAGTGGTAGCTTTCTTGTCATTGTCCTTGAACCACAAACACTCATTGTTGTAAATTAGGTGAAATATCAGTAGCATACGTTATTACACAGAAGCAGTGGTAGCTTTCTTGTCATTGTCCTTGAACCACAAACACTCATTGTTGTAAATTAGGTGAAATATCAGTAGCATACATTATAACACAGAAGTGGTAGCTTTCTTGTCATTGTCCTTGAACCACAAACACTCATTGTTGTAAATTAGGTGAAATATCAGTAGCATACGTTATTACACAGAAGTGGTAGCTTTCTTGTCATTGTCCTTGAACCACAAACACTCATTGTTGTAAATTAGGTGAAATATCAGTAGCATACATTATAACACAGAAGCAGTGGTAGCTTTCTTGTCATTGTCCTTGAACCACAAACACTCATTGTTGTAAATTAGGTGAAATATCAGTAGCATACGTTATTACACAGAAGCAGTGGTAGCTTTCTTGTCATTGTCCTTAAACAACAAACACTCATTGTTGTAAATTAGGTGAAATATCAGTAGCATACGTTATAACACAGAAGCAGTGGTAGCTTTCTTGTCATTGTCCTTGAACCACACACTCATTGTTGTAAATTAGGTGAAATATCAGTAGCATACGTTTATACACAGCAGCAGTGGTAGCTTTCTTGTCATTGTCCTTGAACCACAAACACTCATTGTTGTAAATTAGGTGAAATATCAGTAGCATACGTTATAACACAGAAGCAGTGGTAGCTTTCTTGTCATTGTCCTTGAACCACAAACACTCATTGTTGTAAATTAGGTGAAATATCAGTAGCATACGTTATTACACAGAAGCAGTGGTAGCTTTCTTGTCATTGTCCTTGAACCACAAACACTCATTGTTGTAAATTAGGTGAAATATCAGTAGCATACGTTATAACACAGAAGCAGTGGTAGCTTTCTTGTCATTGTCCTTGAACCACAAACACTCATTGTTGTAAATTAGGTGAAATATCAGCAGCATACATTATAACACAGAAGTGGTAGCTTTCTTGTCATTGTCCTTGAACCACAAACACTCATTGTTGTAAATTAGGTGAAATATCAGCAGCATACGTTATAACACAGAAGTGGTAGCTTTCTTGTCATTGTCCTTGAACCACAAACACTCATTGTTGTAAATTAGGTGAAATATCAGCAGCATACCTTATAACACAGAAGTGGTAGCTTTCTTGTCATTGTCCTTGAACCACAAACACTCATTGTTGTAAATTAGGTGAAATATCAGTAGCATACATTATAACACAGAAGTGGTAGCTTTCTTGTCATTGTCCTTGAACCACAAACACTCATTGTTGTAAATTAGGTGAAATATCAGCAGCATACATTATAACACAGAAGTGGTAGCTTTCTTGTCATTGTCCTTGAACCACAAACACTCATTGTTGTAAATTAGGTGAAATATCAGCAGCATACATTATAACACAGAAGTGGTAGCTTTCTTGTCATTGTCCTTGAACCACAAACACTCATTGTTGTAAATTAGGTGAAATATCAGTAGCATACGTTATAACACAGAAGTTGTGCCAGCATTGTTGTCATTGTCCTTGAACAACAAACACTCATTGTTGTAAATTAGGTGAAATATCAGTAGCATACGTTATAACACAGAAGCAGTGGTAGCTTTCTTGTCATTGTCCTTGAACCACAAACACTCATTGTTGTAAATTAGGTGAAATATCAGTAGCATACGTTATAACACAGAAGTGGTAGCTTTCTTGTCATTGTCCTTGAACAACAAACACTCATTGTTGTAAAGTAGGTGAAATATCAGTAGCATACGTTATAACACAGAAGTGGTGCCAGCATTGTTGTCATTGTCCTTGAACAACAAACACTCATTGTTGTTAATTAGGTGAAATATCAGTAGCATACGTTATAACACAGAAGTGGTGCCAGCATTTTTGTCATTGTCCTTAAACAACAAACACTCATTGTTGTAAATTAGGTGAAATATCAGTAGCATACGTTATTACACAGCAGCAGTGGTAGCTTTCTTGCCATTGTCCTTGAACCACAAACACTCATTGTTGTAAATTAGGTGAAATATCAGTAGCATACGTTATAACACAGAAGCAGTGGTAGCTTTCTTGTCATTGTCCTTGAACCACAAACACTCATTGTTGTAAATTAGGTGAAATATCAGTAGCATACGTTATTACACAGAAGTGGTAGCTTTCTTGTCATTGTCCTTGAACAACAAACACTCATTGTTGTAAATTAGGTGAAATATCAGTAGCATACGTTATAACACAGAAGTGGTGCCAGCATTGTTGTCATTGTCTTTGAACCACAAACACTCATTGTTGTAAATTAGGTGAAATATCAGTAGCATACGTTATAACACAGAAGCAGTGGTAGCTTTCTTGTCATTGTCCTTGAACCACAAACACTCATTGTTGTAAATTAGGTGAAATATCAGTAGCATACATTATAACACAGAAGTGGTAGCTTTCTTGTCATTGTCCTTGAACAACAAACACTCATTGTTGTAAATTAGGTGAAATATCAGTAGCATACGTTATTACACAGCAGCAGTGGTAGCTTTCTTGCCATTGTCCTTGAACCACAAACACTCATTGTTGTAAATTAGGTGAAATATCAGTAGCATACGTTATAACACAGAAGCAGTGGTAGCTTTCTTGTCATTGTCCTTGAACAACAAACACTCATTGTTGTAAATTAGGTGAAATATCAGTAGCATACGTTATTACACAGCAGCAGTGGTAGCTTTCTTGTCATTGTCCCTGAACAACAAACACTCATTGTTGTAAATTAGGTGAAATATCAGTAGCATACATTATAACACAGAAGTGGTAGCTTTCTTGTCATTGTCCTTGAACCACAAACACTCATTGTTGTAAATTAGGTGAAATATCAGTAGCATACATTATAACACAGAAGTGGTAGCTTTCTTGTCATTGTCCTTGAACCACAAACACTCATTGTTGTAAATTAGGTGAAATATCAGTAGCATACGTTATAACACAGAAGCAGTGGTAGCTTTCTTGTCATTGTCCTTGAACAACAAACACTCATTGTTGTAAATTAGGTGAAATATCAGTAGCATACGTTATTACACAGCAGCAGTGGTAGCTTTCTTGTCATTGTCCTTGAACCACAAACACTCATTGTTGTAAATTAGGTGAAATATCAGTAGCATACGTTATTACACAGAAGTGGTAGCTTTCTTGTCATTGTCCTTGAACAACAAACACTCATTGTTGTAAATTAGGTGAAATATCAGTAGCATACGTTATAACACAGAAGCAGTGGTAGCTTTCTTGTCATTGTCCTTGAACAACAAACACTCATTGTTGTAAATTAGGTGAAATATCAGTAGCATACGTTATTACACAGAAGCAGTGGTAGCTTTCTTGTCATTGTCCTTGAACCACAAACACTCATTGTTGTAAATTAGGTGAAATATCAGTAGCATACGTTATTACACAGAAGCAGTGGTAGCTTTCTTGTCATTGTCCTTGAACCACAAACACTCATTGTTGTAAATTAGGTGAAATATCAGTAGCATACGTTATTACACAGAAGCAGTGGTAGCTTTCTTGTCATTGTCCTTGAACCACAAACACTCATTGTTGTAAATTAGGTGAAATATCAGCAGCATACGTTATTACACAGAAGCAGTGGTAGCTTTCTTGTCATTGTCCTTGAACCACAAACACTCATTGTTGTAAATTAGGTGAAATATCAGTAGCATACGTTATTACACAGAAGCAGTGGTAGCTTTCTTGTCATTGTCCTTAAACAACAAACACTCATTGTTGTAAATTAGGTGAAATATCAGTAGCATACGTTTATACACAGCAGCAGTGGTAGCTTTCTTGGCATTGTCCTTGAACCACAAACACTCATTGTTGTAAATTAGGTGAAATATCAGTAGCATACGTTATTACACAGAAGCAGTGGTAGCTTTCTTGTCATTGTCCTTGAACCACAAACACTCATTGTTGTAAATTAGGTGAAATATCAGTAGCATACGTTATTACACAGAAGCAGTGGTAGCTTTCTTGTCATTGTCCTTAAACAACAAACACTCATTGTTGTAAATTAGGTGAAATATCAGTAGCATACGTTATAACACAGAAGCAGTGGTAGCTTTCTTGTCATTGTCCTTGAACCACAAACACTCATTGTTGTAAATTAGGTGAAATATCAGCAGCATACGTTATAACACAGAAGCAGTGGTAGCTTTCTTGTCATTGTCCTTGAACCACAAACACTCATTGTTGTAAATTAGGTGAAATATCAGTAGCATACGTTATTACACAGAAGCAGTGGTAGCTTTCTTGTCATTGTCCTTAAACAACAAACACTCATTGTTGTAGATTAGGTGAAATATCAGTAGCATACGTTATTACACAGAAGTGGTAGCTTTCTTGTCATTGTCCTTGAACCACAAACACTCATTGTTGTAAATTAGGTGAAATATCAGTAGCATACATTATAACACAGAAGCAGTGGTAGCTTTCTTGTCATTGTCCTTGAACCACAAACACTCATTGTTGTAAATTAGGTGAAATATCAGTAGCATACGTTATTACACAGAAGCAGTGGTAGCTTTCTTGTCATTGTCCTTAAACAACAAACACTCATTGTTGTAAATTAGGTGAAATATCAGTAGCATACGTTATAACACAGAAGCAGTGGTAGCTTTCTTGTCATTGTCCTTGAACCACACACTCATTGTTGTAAATTAGGTGAAATATCAGTAGCATACGTTTATACACAGCAGCAGTGGTAGCTTTCTTGTCATTGTCCTTTAACCACAAACACTCATTGTTGTAAATTAGGTGAAATATCAGTAGCATACGTTATAACACAGAAGCAGTGGTAGCTTTCTTGTCATTGTCCTTGAACCACAAACACTCATTGTTGTAAATTAGGTGAAATATCAGTAGCATACGTTATTACACAGAAGCAGTGGTAGCTTTCTTGTCATTGTCCTTGAACCACAAACACTCATTGTTGTAAATTAGGTGAAATATCAGTAGCATACGTTATAACACAGAAGCAGTGGTAGCTTTCTTGTCATTGTCCTTGAACCACAAACACTCATTGTTGTAAATTAGGTGAAATATCAGCAGCATACATTATAACACAGAAGTGGTAGCTTTCTTGTCATTGTCCTTGAACCACAAACACTCATTGTTGTAAATTAGGTGAAATATCAGCAGCATACGTTATAACACAGAAGTGGTAGCTTTCTTGTCATTGTCCTTGAACCACAAACACTCATTGTTGTAAATTAGGTGAAATATCAGCAGCATACATTATAACACAGAAGTGGTAGCTTTCTTGTCATTGTCCTTGAACCACAAACACTCATTGTTGTAAATTAGGTGAAATATCAGTAGCATACATTATAACACAGAAGTGGTAGCTTTCTTGTCATTGTCCTTGAACCACAAACACTCATTGTTGTAAATTAGGTGAAATATCAGCAGCATACATTATAACACAGAAGTGGTAGCTTTCTTGTCATTGTCCTTGAACCACAAACACTCATTGTTGTAAATTAGGTGAAATATCAGCAGCATACATTATAACACAGAAGTGGTAGCTTTCTTGTCATTGTCCTTGAACCACAAACACTCATTGTTGTAAATTAGGTGAAATATCAGTAGCATACGTTATAACACAGAAGTTGTGCCAGCATTGTTGTCATTGTCCTTGAACAACAAACACTCATTGTTGTAAATTAGGTGAAATATCAGTAGCATACGTTATAACACAGAAGCAGTGGTAGCTTTCTTGTCATTGTCCTTGAACCACAAACACTCATTGTTGTAAATTAGGTGAAATATCAGTAGCATACGTTATAACACAGAAGTGGTGCCAGCATTGTTGTCATTGTCCTTGAACAACAAACACTCATTGTTGTAAATTAGGTGAAATATCAGTAGCATACGTTATAACACAGAAGCAGTGGTAGCTTTCTTGTCATTGTCCTTGAACCACAAACACTCATTGTTGTAAATTAGGTGAAATATCAGTAGCATACGTTATAACACAGAAGCAGTGGTAGCTTTCTTGTCATTGTCCTTGAACCACAAACACTCATTGTTGTAAATTAGGTGAAATATCAGTAGCATACATTATAACACAGAAGTGGTAGCTTTCTTGTCATTGTCCTTGAACAACAAACACTCATTGTTGTAAATTAGGTGAAATATCAGTAGCATACGTTATAACACAGAAGTGGTGCCAGCATTGTTGTCATTGTCCTTGAACAACAAACACTCATTGTTGTTAATTAGGTGAAATATCAGTAGCATACGTTATAACACAGAAGTGGTGCCAGCATTTTTGTCATTGTCCTTAAACAACAAACACTCATTGTTGTAAATTAGGTGAAATATCAGTAGCATACGTTATTACACAGCAGCAGTGGTAGCTTTCTTGCCATTGTCCTTGAACCACAAACACTCATTGTTGTAAATTAGGTGAAATATCAGTAGCATACGTTATAACACAGAAGCAGTGGTAGCTTTCTTGTCATTGTCCTTGAACCACAAACACTCATTGTTGTAAATTAGGTGAAATATCAGTAGCATACGTTATTACACAGAAGTGGTAGCTTTCTTGTCATTGTCCTTGAACAACAAACACTCATTGTTGTAAATTAGGTGAAATATCAGTAGCATACGTTATAACACAGAAGCAGTGGTAGCTTTCTTGTCATTGTCCTTGAACAACAAACACTCATTGTTGTAAATTAGGTGAAATATCAGTAGCATACGTTATTACACAGATGCAGTGGTAGCTTTCTTGTCATTGTCCTTGAACCACAAACACTCATTGTTGTAAATTAGGTGAAATATCAGTAGCATACGTTATTACACAGAAGCAGTGGTAGCTTTCTTGTCATTGTCCTTAAACAACAAACACTCATTGTTGTAAATTAGGTGAAATATCAGTAGCATACGTTTATACACAGCAGCAGTGGTAGCTTTCTTGGCATTGTCCTTGAACCACAAACACTCATTGTTGTAAATTAGGTGAAATATCAGTAGCATACGTTATTACACAGAAGCAGTGGTAGCTTTCTTGTCATTGTCCTTGAACCACAAACACTCATTGTTGTAAATTAGGTGAAATATCAGTAGCATACGTTATTACACAGAAGCAGTGGTAGCTTTCTTGTCATTGTCCTTAAACAACAAACACTCATTGTTGTAAATTAGGTGAAATATCAGTAGCATACGTTATAACACAGAAGCAGTGGTAGCTTTCTTGTCATTGTCCTTGAACCACAAACACTCATTGTTGTAAATTAGGTGAAATATCAGTAGCATACGTTATAACACAGAAGCAGTGGTAGCTTTCTTGTCATTGTCCTTGAACCACAAACACTCATTGTTGTAAATTAGGTGAAATATCAGTAGCATACATTATAACACAGAAGTGGTAGCTTTCTTGTCATTGTCCTTGAACAACAAACACTCATTGTTGTAAATTAGGTGAAATATCAGTAGCATACGTTATAACACAGAAGTGGTGCCAGCATTGTTGTCATTGTCCTTGAACAACAAACACTCATTGTTGTTAATTAGGTGAAATATCAGTAGCATACGTTATAACACAGAAGTGGTGCCAGCATTTTTGTCATTGTCCTTAAACAACAAACACTCATTGTTGTAAATTAGGTGAAATATCAGTAGCATACGTTATTACACAGCAGCAGTGGTAGCTTTCTTGTCATTGTCCTTGAACCACACACTCATTGTTGTAAATTAGGTGAAATATCAGTAGCATACGTTTATACACAGCAGCAGTGGTAGCTTTCTTGTCATTGTCCTTGAACCACAAACACTCATTGTTGTAAATTAGGTGAAATATCAGCAGCATACATTATAACACAGAAGTGGTAGCTTTCTTGTCATTGTCCTTGAACCACAAACACTCATTGTTGTAAATTAGGTGAAATATCAGCAGCATACGTTATAACACAGAAGTGGTAGCTTTCTTGTCATTGTCCTTGAACCACAAACACTCATTGTTGTAAATTAGGTGAAATATCAGCAGCATACATTATAACACAGAAGTGGTAGCTTTCTTGTCATTGTCCTTGAACCACAAACACTCATTGTTGTAAATTAGGTGAAATATCAGTAGCATACGTTATAACACAGAAGTTGTGCCAGCATTGTTGTCATTGTCCTTGAACAACAAACACTCATTGTTGTAAATTAGGTGAAATATCAGTAGCATACATTATAACACAGAAGTGGTAGCTTTCTTGTCATTGTCCTTGAACAACAAACACTCATTGTTGTAAATTAGGTGAAATATCAGTAGCATACATTATAACACAGAAGCAGTAGTAGCTTTCTTGTCGTTGTCCTTGAACAACAAACACTCATTGTTGTAAATTAGGTGAAATATCAGTAGCATACATTATAACACAGAACTGGTAGCTTTCTTGTCATTGTCCTTGAACAACAAACACTCATTGTTGTAAATTAGGTGAAATATCAGTAGCATACGTTATTACACAGCAGCAGTGGTAGCTTTCTTGCCATTGTCCTTGAACCACAAACACTCATTGTTGTAAATTAGGTGAAATATCAGTAGCATACATTATAACACAGAAGCAGTAGTAGCTTTCTTGTCATTGTCCTTGAACAACAAACACTCATTGTTGTAAATTAGGTGAAATATCAGTAGCATACATTATAACACAGAAGTGGTAGCTTTCTTGTCATTGTCCTTGAACAACAAACACTCATTGTTGTAAATTAGGTGAAATATCAGAGGCATACATTATAACACAGAAGCAGTAGTAGCTTTCTTGTCATTGTCCTTGAACAACAAACACTCATTGTTGTAAATTAGGTGAAATATCAGTAGCATACATTATAACACAGAAGTGGTAGCTTTCTTGTCATTGTCCTTGAACAACAAACACTCATTGTTGTAAATTAGGTGAAATATCAGTAGCATACATTATAACACAGAAGTGGTAGCTTTCTTGTCATTGTCCTTGAACAACAAACACTCATTGTTGTAAATTAGGTGAAATATCAGTAGCATACGTTATTACACAGAAGCAGTGGTAGCTTTCTTGTCATTGTCCTTGAACCACAAACACTCATTGTTGTAAATTAGGTGAAATATCAGTAGCATACGTTATTACACAGAAGCAGTGGTAGCTTTCTTGTCATTGTCCTTGAACCACAAACACTCATTGTTGTAAATTAGGTGAAATATCAGTAGCATACGTTATTACACAGAAGCAGTGGTAGCTTTCTTGTCATTGTCCTTGAACCACAAACACTCATTGTTGTAAATTAGGTGAAATATCAGCAGCATACGTTATTACACAGAAGCAGTGGTAGCTTTCTTGTCATTGTCCTTGAACCACAAACACTCATTGTTGTAAATTAGGTGAAATATCAGTAGCATACGTTATTACACAGAAGCAGTGGTAGCTTTCTTGTCATTGTCCTTAAACAACAAACACTCATTGTTGTAAATTAGGTGAAATATCAGTAGCATACGTTTATACACAGCAGCAGTGGTAGCTTTCTTGGCATTGTCCTTGAACCACAAACACTCATTGTTGTAAATTAGGTGAAATATCAGTAGCATACGTTATTACACAGAAGCAGTGGTAGCTTTCTTGTCATTGTCCTTGAACCACAAACACTCATTGTTGTAAATTAGGTGAAATATCAGTAGCATACGTTATAACACAGAAGCAGTGGTAGCTTTCTTGTCATTGTCCTTAAACAACAAACACTCATTGTTGTAAATTAGGTGAAATATCAGTAGCATACGTTATAACACAGAAGTGGTGCCAGCATTGTTGTCATTGTCCTTAAACAACAAACACTCATTGTTGTAAATTAGGTGAAATATCAGTAGCATACGTTATAACACAGAAGTGGTGCCAGCATTGTTGTCATTGTCCTTGAACAACAAACACTCATTGTTGTAAATTAGGTGAAATATCAGTAGCATACGTTATAACACAGAAATGGTGCCAGCATTGTTGTCATTGTCCTTAAACAACAAACACTCATTGTTGTAAATTAGGTGAAATATCAGTAGCATACGTTATAACACAGAAGTGGTGCCAGCATTGTTGTCATTGTCCTTAAACAACAAACACTCATTGTTGTAAATTAGGTGAAATATCAGTAGCATACGTTATAACACAGAAGTGGTGCCAGCATTGTTGTCATTGTCCTTGAACAACAAACTCATTGTTGTAAATTAGGTGAAATATCAGTAGCATACGTTATAACACAGAAGTGGTGCCAGCATTGTTGTCATTGTCCTTAAACAACAAACACTCATTGTAGTAAATTAGGTGAAATATCAGTAGCATACGTTATAACACAGAAGTGGTGCCAGCATTGTTGTCATTGTCCTTAAACAACAAACACTCATTGTTGTAAATTAGGTGAAATATCAGTAGCATACGTTATAACACAGAAGTGGTGCCAGCATTGTTGTCATTGTCCTTGAACAACAAACACTCATTGTTGTAAATTAGGTGAAATATCAGTAGCATACGTTATAACACAGAAGTGGTAGCTTTCTTGTCATTGTCCTTGAACAACAAACACTCATTGTTGTAAATTAGGTGAAATATCAGTAGCATACATTATAACACAGAAGTGGTAGCTTTCTTGTCATTGTCCTTGAACAACAAACACTCATTGTTGTAAATTAGGTGAAATATCGGTAGCATACGTTATAACACAGAAGTGGTGCCAGCATTGTTGTCATTGTCCTTGAACAACAAACACTCATTGTTGTAAATTAGGTGAAATATCAGTAGCATACGTTATAACACAGAAGTGGTGCCAGCATTGTTGTCATTGTCCTTGAACAACAAACACTCATTGTTGTTAATTAGGTGAAATATCAGTAGCATACGTTATAACACAGAAGTGGTGCCAGCATTTTTGTCATTGTCCTTAAACAACAAACACTCATTGTTGTAAATTAGGTGAAATATCAGTAGCATACGTTATTACACAGCAGCAGTGGTAGCTTTCTTGTCATTGTCCTTGAACAACAAACACTCATTGTTGTAAATTAGGTGTAATATCAGTAGCATACGTTATAACACAGAAGCAGTGGTAGCTTTCTTGTCATTGTCCTTAAACAACAAACACTCATTGTTGTAAATTAGGTGAAATATCAGTAGCATACGTTATTCCACAGAAGTGGTAGCTTTCTTGTCATTGTCCTTGAACAACAAACACTCATTGTTGTAAATTAGGTGAAATATCAGTAGCATACGTTATAACACAGAAGTGGTGCCAGCATTGTTGTCATTGTCCTTGAACAACAAACACTCATTGTTGTAAATTAGGTGAAATATCAGTAGCATACGTTATAACACAGAAGCAGTGGTAGCTTTCTTGCCATTGTCCTTGAACCACAAACACTCATTGTTGTAAATTAGGTGAAATATCAGTAGCATACGTTATAACACAGAAGCAGTGGTAGCTTTCTTGTCATTGTCCTTGAACTACAAACACTCATTGTTGTAAATTAGGTGAAATATCAGTAGCATACGTTATTACACAGAAGTGGTAGCCTTCTTGTCATTGTCCTTGAACAACAAACACTCATTGTTGTAAATTAGGTGAAATATCAGTAGCATACGTTATAACACAGAAGCAGTGGTAGCTTTCTTGTCATTGTCCTTGAACCACAAACACTCATTGTTGTAAATTAGGTGAAATATCAGTAGCATATGTTATTACACAGAAGCAGTGGTAGCTTTCTTGTCATTGTCCTTAAACAACAAACACTCATTGTTGTAAATTAGGTGAAATATCAGTAGCATACGTTTATACACAGCAGCAGTGGTAGCTTTCTTGTCATTGTCCTTGAACCACACACTCATTGTTGTAAATTAGGTGAAATATCAGTAGCATACGTTTATACACAGCAGCAGTGGTAGCTTTCTTGTCATTGTCCTTGAACCACAAACACTCATTGTTGTAAATTAGGTGAAATATCAGTAGCATACGTTATAACACAGAAGCAGTGGTAGCTTTCTTGTCATTGTCCTTGAACCACAAACACTCATTGTTGTAAATTAGGTGAAATATCAGTAGCATACGTTATTACACAGAAGCAGTGGTAGCTTTCTTGTCATTGTCCTTGAACCACAAACACTCATTGTTGTAAATTAGGTGAAATATCAGTAGCATACATTATAACACAGAAGTGGTAGCTTTCTTGTCATTGTCCTTGAACCACAAACACTCATTGTTGTAAATTAGGTGAAATATCAGTAGCATACGTTATTACACAGAAGTGGTAGCTTTCTTGTCATTGTCCTTGAACCACAAACACTCATTGTTGTAAATTAGGTGAAATATCAGTAGCATACATTATAACACAGAAGCAGTGGTAGCTTTCTTGTCATTGTCCTTGAACCACAAACACTCATTGTTGTAAATTAGGTGAAATATCAGTAGCATACGTTATTACACAGAAGCAGTGGTAGCTTTCTTGTCATTGTACTTAAACAACAAACACTCATTGTTGTAAATTAGGTGAAATATCAGTAGCATACGTTATAACACAGAAGCAGTGGTAGCTTTCTTGTCATTGTCCTTGAACCACACACTCATTGTTGTAAATTAGGTGAAATATCAGTAGCATACGTTTATACACAGCAGCAGTGGTAGCTTTCTTGTCATTGTCCTTGAACCACAAACACTCATTGTTGTAAATTAGGTGAAATATCAGTAGCATACGTTATAACACAGAAGCAGTGGTAGCTTTCTTGTCATTGTCCTTGAACCACAAACACTCATTGTTGTAAATTAGGTGAAATATCAGTAGCATACGTTATTACACAGAAGCAGTGGTAGCTTTCTTGTCATTGTCCTTGAACCACAAACACTCATTGTTGTAAATTAGGTGAAATATCAGTAGCATACGTTATAACACAGAAGCAGTGGTAGCTTTCTTGTCATTGTCCTTGAACCACAAACACTCATTGTTGTAAATTAGGTGAAATATCAGCAGCATACATTATAACACAGAAGTGGTAGCTTTCTTGTCATTGTCCTTGAACCACAAACACTCATTGTTGTAAATTAGGTGAAATATCAGCAGCATACGTTATAACACAGAAGTGGTAGCTTTCTTGTCATTGTCCTTGAACCACAAACACTCATTGTTGTAAATTAGGTGAAATATCAGCAGCATACATTATAACACAGAAGTGGTAGCTTTCTTGTCATTGTCCTTGAACCACAAACACTCATTGTTGTAAATTAGGTGAAATATCAGTAGCATACATTATAACACAGAAGTGGTAGCTTTCTTGTCATTGTCCTTGAACCACAAACACTCATTGTTGTAAATTAGGTGAAATATCAGCAGCATACATTATAACACAGAAGTGGTAGCTTTCTTGTCATTGTCCTTGAACCACAAACACTCATTGTTGTAAATTAGGTGAAATATCAGCAGCATACATTATAACACAGAAGTGGTAGCTTTCTTGTCATTGTCCTTGAACCACAAACACTCATTGTTGTAAATTAGGTGAAATATCAGTAGCATACGTTATAACACAGAAGTTGTGCCAGCATTGTTGTCATTGTCCTTGAACAACAAACACTCATTGTTGTAAATTAGGTGAAATATCAGTAGCATACGTTATAACACAGAAGCAGTGGTAGCTTTCTTGTCATTGTCCTTGAACCACAAACACTCATTGTTGTAAATTAGGTGAAATATCAGTAGCATACGTTATAACACAGAAGTGGTAGCTTTCTTGTCATTGTCCTTGAACAACAAACACTCATTGTTGTAAAGTAGGTGAAATATCAGTAGCATACGTTATAACACAGAAGTGGTGCCAGCATTGTTGTCATTGTCCTTGAACAACAAACACTCATTGTTGTTAATTAGGTGAAATATCAGTAGCATACGTTATAACACAGAAGTGGTGCCAGCATTTTTGTCATTGTCCTTAAACAACAAACACTCATTGTTGTAAATTAGGTGAAATATCAGTAGCATACGTTATTACACAGCAGCAGTGGTAGCTTTCTTGCCATTGTCCTTGAACCACAAACACTCATTGTTGTAAATTAGGTGAAATATCAGTAGCATACGTTATAACACAGAAGCAGTGGTAGCTTTCTTGTCATTGTCCTTGAACCACAAACACTCATTGTTGTAAATTAGGTGAAATATCAGTAGCATACGTTATTACACAGAAGTGGTAGCTTTCTTGTCATTGTCCTTGAACAACAAACACTCATTGTTGTAAATTAGGTGAAATATCAGTAGCATACGTTATAACACAGAAGCAGTGGTAGCTTTCTTGTCATTGTCCTTGAACAACAAACACTCATTGTTGTAAATTAGGTGAAATATCAGTAGCATACGTTATTACACAGAAGCAGTGGTAGCTTTCTTGTCATTGTCCTTTAATCACAAACACTCATTGTTGTAAATTAGGTGAAATATCAGTAGCATACGTTATTACACAGAAGCAGTGGTAGCTTTCTTGTCATTGTCCTTAAACAACAAACACTCATTGTTGTAAATTAGGTGAAATATCAGTAGCATACGTTATAACACAGAAGCAGTGGTAGCTTTCTTGTCATTGTCCTTGAACCACACACTCATTGTTGTAAATTAGGTGAAATATCAGTAGCATACGTTTATACACAGCAGCAGTGGTAGCTTTCTTGTCATTGTCCTTGAACCACAAACACTCATTGTTGTAAATTAGGTGAAATATCAGCAGCATACATTATAACACAGAAGTGGTAGCTTTCTTGTCATTGTCCTTGAACCACAAACACTCATTGTTGTAAATTAGGTGAAATATCAGCAGCATACGTTATAACACAGAAGTGGTAGCTTTCTTGTCATTGTCCTTGAACCACAAACACTCATTGTTGTAAATTAGGTGAAATATCAGCAGCATACATTATAACACAGAAGCAGTGGTAGCTTTCTTGTCATTGTCCTTGAACCACAAACACTCATTGTTGTAAATTAGGTGAAATATCAGTAGCATACGTTATAACACAGAAGCAGTGGTAGCTTTCTTGTCATTGTCCTTGAACCACAAACACTCATTGTTGTAAATTAGGTGAAATATCAGTAGCATACGTTATAACACAGAAGCAGTGGTAGCTTTCTTGTCATTGTCCTTGAACCACAAACACTCATTGTTGTAAATTAGGTGAAATATCAGTAGCATACGTTATAACACAGAAGTGGTGCCAGCATTGTTGTCATTGTCCTTGAACAACAAACACTCATTCTTGTAAATTAGGTGAAATATCAGTAGCATACGTTATAACACAGAAGCAGTGGTAGCTTTCTTGTCATTGTCCTTGAACCACAAACACTCATTGTTGTAAATTAGGTGAAATATCAGTAGCATACGTTATAACACAGAAGCAGTGGTAGCTTTCTTGTCATTGTCCTTGAACCACAAACACTCATTGTTGTAAATTAGGTGAAATATCAGTAGCATACATTATAACACAGAAGTGGTAGCTTTCTTGTCATTGTCCTTGAACAACAAACACTCATTGTTGTAAATTAGGTGAAATATCAGTAGCATACATTATAACACAGAAGCAGTAGTAGCTTTCTTGTCATTGTCCTTGAACAACAAACACTCATTGTTGTAAATTAGGTGAAATATCAGTAGCATACATTATAACACAGAAGTGGTAGCTTTCTTGTCATTGTCCTTGAACAACAAACACTCATTGTTGTAAATTAGGTGAAATATCAGTAGCATACATTATAACACAGAAGTGGTAGCTTTCTTGTCATTGTCCTTGAACAACAAACACTCATTGTTGTAAATTAGGTGAAATATCAGTAGCATACATTATAACACAGAAGCAGTAGTAGCTTTCTTGTCATTGTCCTTGAACAACAAACACTCATTGTTGTAAATTAGGTGAAATATCAGTAGCATACATTATAACACAGAAGTGGTAGCTTTCTTGTCATTGTCCTTGAACAACAAACACTCATTGTTGTAAATTAGGTGAAATATCAGTAGCATACATTATAACACAGAAGCAGTAGTAGCTTTCTTGTCATTGTCCTTGAACAACAAACACTCATTGTTGTAAATTAGGTGAAATATCAGTAGCATACATTATAACACAGAAGTGGTAGCTTTCTTGTCATTGTCCTTGAACAACAAACACTCATTGTAGTAAATTAGGTGAAATATCAGTAGCATACATTATAACACAGAAGTGGTAGCTTTCTTGTCATTGTCCTTGAACAACAAACACTCATTGTTGTAAATTAGGTGAAATATCAGTAGCATACATTATAACACAGAAGTGGTAGCTTTCTTGTCATTGTCCTTGAACAACAAACACTCATTGTTGTAAATTAGGTGAAATATCAGTAGCATACATTATAACACAGAAGTGGTAGCTTTCTTGTCATTGTCCTTGAACAACAAACACTCATTGTTGTAAATTAGGTGAAATATCAGTAGCATACGTTATAACACAGAAGTGGTGGTAGCTTTCTTGTCATTGTCCTTGAACCACAAACACTCATTGTTGTAAATTAGGTGAAATATCAGTAGCATACATTATAACACAGAAGTGGTGGTAGCTTTCTTGTCATTGTCCTTGAACCACAAACACTCATTGTTGTAAATTAGGTGAAATATCAGTAGCATACATTATAACACAGAAGTGGTGGTAGCTTTCTTGTCATTGTCCTTGAACCACAAACACTCATTGTTGTAAATTAGGTGAAATATCAGTAGCATACGTTATAACACAGAAGTGGTGGTAGCTTTCTTGTCATTGTCCTTGAACCACAAACACTCATTGTTGTAAATTAGGTGAAATATCAGTAGCATACATTATAACACAGAAGTGGTGGTAGCTTTCTTGTCATTGTCGTTGAACCACAAACACTCATTGTTGTAAATTAGGTGAAATATCAGTAGCATACATTATAACACAGAAGCAGTAGTAGCTTTCTTGTCATTGTCCTTGAACAACAAACACTCATTGTTGTAAATTAGGTGAAATATCAGTAGCATACGTTATAACACAGAAGTGGTGCCAGCATTGTTGTCATTGTCCTTGAACCACAAAAACTCATTGTTGTAAATTAGGTGAAATATCAGTAGCATACGTTATAACACAGAAGTGGTGCCAGCATTGTTGTCATTGTCCTTGAACCACAAACACTCATTGTTGTAAATTAGGTGAAATATCAGTAGCATACGTTATAACACAGAAGTGGTGCCAGCATTGTTGTCATTGTCCTTGAACCACAAACACTCATTGTTGTAAATTAGGTGAAATATCAGTAGCATACGTTATAACACAGAAGCAGTAGTAGCTTTCTTGTCATTGTCCTTGAACAACAAACACTCATTGTTGTAAATTAGGTGAAATATCAGTAGCATACGTTATAACACAGAAGCAGTGGTAGCTTTCTTGTCATTGTCCTTGAACCACAAACACTCATTGTTGTAAATTAGGTGAAATATCAGTAGCATACGTTATAACACAGAAGTGGTAGCTCTCTTGTCATTGTCCTTGAACCACAAACACTCATTGTTGTAAATTAGGTGAAATATCAGTAGCATACGTTATAACACAGAAGCAGTGGTAGCTTTCTTGTCATTGTCCTTGAACCACAAACACTCATTGTTGTAAATTAGGTGAAATATCAGCAGCATACATTATAACACAGAAGTGGTAGCTTTCTTGTCATTGTCCTTGAACAACAAACACTCATTGTTGTAAATTAGGTGAAATATCAGTAGCATACGTTTATACACAGCAGCAGTGGTAGCTTTCTTGGCATTGTCCTTGAACCACAAACACTCATTGTTGTAAATTAGGTGAAATATCAGTAGCATACGTTATAACACAGAAGTGGTGCCAGCATTGTTGTCATTGTCCTTGAACAACAAACACTCATTGTTGTAAATTAGGTGAAATATCAGTAGCATACGTTATAACACAGAAGCAGTGGTAGCTTTCTTGTCATTGTCCTTGAACCACAAACACTCATTGTTGTAAATTAGGTGAAATATCTGTAGCATACATTATAACACAGAAGTGGTGGTAGCTTTCTTGTCATTGTCGTTGAACCACAAACACTCATTGTTGTAAATTAGGTGAAATATCAGTAGCATACATTATAACACAGAAGCAGTAGTAGCTTTCTTGTCATTGTCCTTGAACAACAAACACTCATTGTTGTAAATTAGGTGAAATATCAGTAGCATACGTTATAACACAGAAGTGGTGCCAGCATTGTTGTCATTGTCCTTGAACAACAAACACTCATTGTTGTAAATTAGGTGAAATATCAGCAGCATACATTATAACACAGAAGTGGTAGCTTTCTTGTCATTGTCCTTGAACAACAAACACTCATTGTTGTAAATTAGGTGAAATATCAGCAGCATACGTTATAACACAGAAGCAGTGGTAGCTTTCTTGTCATTGTCCTTGAACAACAAACACTCATTGTTGTAAATTAGGTGAAATATCAGTAGCATACGTTATAACACAGAAGCAGTGGTAGCTTTCTTGTCATTGTCCTTGAACCACAAACACTCATTGTTGTAAATTAGGTGAAATATCAGTAGCATACATTATAACACAGAAGCAGTGGTAGCTTTCTTGTCATTGTCCTTGAACAACAAACACTCATTGTTGTAAATTAGGTGAAATATCAGTAGCATACGTTATAACACAGAAGTGGTGGTAGCTTTCTTGTCATTGTCCTTGAACCACAAACACTCATTGTTGTAAATTAGGTGAAATATCAGTAGCATACATTATAACACAGAAGTGGTGGTAGCTTTCTTGTCATTGTCCTTGAACCACAAACACTCATTGTTGTAAATTAGGTGAAATATCAGTAGCACACATTATAATACAGAAGCAGTAGTAGCTTTCTTGTCATTGTCCTTGAATAACAAACACTCATTGTTGTAAATTAGGTGAAATATCAGTAGCATACGTTATAACACAGAAGTGGTGCCAGCATTGTTGTCATTGTCCTTGAACCACAAACACTCATTGTTGTAAATTAGGTGAAATATCAGTAGCATACGTTATAACACAGAAGTGGTGCCAGCATTGTTGTCATTGTCCTTGAACCACAAACACTCATTGTTGTAAATTAGGTGAAATATCTGTAGCATACATTATAACACAGAAGTGGTGGTAGCTTTCTTGTCATTGTCGTTGAACCACAAACACTCATTGTTGTAAATTAGGTGAAATATCAGTAGCATACATTATAACACAGAAGCAGTAGTAGCTTTCTTGTCATTGTCCTTGAACAACAAACACTCATTGTTGTAAATTAGGTGAAATATCAGTAGCATACGTTATAACACAGAAGTGGTGCCAGCATTGTTGTCATTGTCCTTGAACAACAAACACTCATTGTTGTAAATTAGGTGAAATATCAGCAGCATACATTATAACACAGAAGTGGTAGCTTTCTTGTCATTGTCCTTGAACAACAAACACTCATTGTTGTAAATTAGGTGAAATATCAGCAGCATACGTTATAACACAGAAGCAGTGGTAGCTTTCTTGTCATTGTCCTTGAACAACAAACACTCATTGTTGTAAATTAGGTGAAATATCAGTAGCATACGTTATAACACAGAAGCAGTGGTAGCTTTCTTGTCATTGTCCTTGAACCACAAACACTCATTGTTGTAAATTAGGTGAAATATCAGTAGCATACATTATAACACAGAAGCAGTGGTAGCTTTCTTGTCATTGTCCTTGAACAACAAACACTCATTGTTGTAAATTAGGTGAAATATCAGTAGCATACATTATAACACAGAAGTGGTAGCTTTCTTGTCATTGTCCTTGAACAACAAACACTCATTGTTGTAAATTAGGTGAAATATCAGTAGCATACATTATAACACAGAAGTGGTAGCTTTCTTGTCATTGTCCTTGAACAACAAACACTCATTGTTGTAAATTAGGTGAAATATCAGTAGCATACATTATAACACAGAAGTGGTAGCTTTCTTGTCATTGTCCTTGAACAACAAACACTCATTGTTGTAAATTAGGTGAAATATCAGTAGCATACGTTATAACACAGAAGTGGTGGTAGCTTTCTTGTCATTGTCCTTGAACCACAAACACTCATTGTTGTAAATTAGGTGAAATATCAGTAGCATACATTATAACACAGAAGTGGTGGTAGCTTTCTTGTCATTGTCCTTGAACCACAAACACTCATTGTTGTAAATTAGGTGAAATATCAGTAGCATACATTATAACACAGAAGTGGTGGTAGCTTTCTTGTCATTGTCCTTGAACCACAAACACTCATTGTTGTAAATTAGGTGAAATATCAGTAGCATACGTTATAACACAGAAGTGGTGGTAGCTTTCTTGTCATTGTCCTTGAACCACAAACACTCATTGTTGTAAATTAGGTGAAATATCAGTAGCATACATTATAACACAGAAGTGGTGGTAGCTTTCTTGTCATTGTCGTTGAACCACAAACACTCATTGTTGTAAATTAGGTGAAATATCAGTAGCATACATTATAACACAGAAGCAGTAGTAGCTTTCTTGTCATTGTCCTTGAACAACAAACACTCATTGTTGTAAATTAGGTGAAATATCAGTAGCATACGTTATAACACAGAAGTGGTGCCAGCATTGTTGTCATTGTCCTTGAACCACAAAAACTCATTGTTGTAAATTAGGTGAAATATCAGTAGCATACGTTATAACACAGAAGTGGTGCCAGCATTGTTGTCATTGTCCTTGAACCACAAACACTCATTGTTGTAAATTAGGTGAAATATCAGTAGCATACGTTATAACACAGAAGTGGTGCCAGCATTGTTGTCATTGTCCTTGAACCACAAACACTCATTGTTGTAAATTAGGTGAAATATCAGTAGCATACGTTATAACACAGAAGCAGTAGTAGCTTTCTTGTCATTGTCCTTGAACAACAAACACTCATTGTTGTAAATTAGGTGAAATATCAGTAGCATACGTTATAACACAGAAGCAGTGGTAGCTTTCTTGTCATTGTCCTTGAACCACAAACACTCATTGTTGTAAATTAGGTGAAATATCAGTAGCATACGTTATAACACAGAAGTGGTAGCTCTCTTGTCATTGTCCTTGAACCACAAACACTCATTGTTGTAAATTAGGTGAAATATCAGTAGCATACGTTATAACACAGAAGCAGTGGTAGCTTTCTTGTCATTGTCCTTGAACCACAAACACTCATTGTTGTAAATTAGGTGAAATATCAGCAGCATACATTATAACACAGAAGTGGTAGCTTTCTTGTCATTGTCCTTGAACAACAAACACTCATTGTTGTAAATTAGGTGAAATATCAGTAGCATACGTTTATACACAGCAGCAGTGGTAGCTTTCTTGGCATTGTCCTTGAACCACAAACACTCATTGTTGTAAATTAGGTGAAATATCAGTAGCATACGTTATAACACAGAAGTGGTGCCAGCATTGTTGTCATTGTCCTTGAACAACAAACACTCATTGTTGTAAATTAGGTGAAATATCAGTAGCATACGTTATAACACAGAAGCAGTGGTAGCTTTCTTGTCATTGTCCTTGAACCACAAACACTCATTGTTGTAAATTAGGTGAAATATCTGTAGCATACATTATAACACAGAAGTGGTGGTAGCTTTCTTGTCATTGTCGTTGAACCACAAACACTCATTGTTGTAAATTAGGTGAAATATCAGTAGCATACATTATAACACAGAAGCAGTAGTAGCTTTCTTGTCATTGTCCTTGAACAACAAACACTCATTGTTGTAAATTAGGTGAAATATCAGTAGCATACGTTATAACACAGAAGTGGTGCCAGCATTGTTGTCATTGTCCTTGAACAACAAACACTCATTGTTGTAAATTAGGTGAAATATCAGCAGCATACATTATAACACAGAAGTGGTAGCTTTCTTGTCATTGTCCTTGAACAACAAACACTCATTGTTGTAAATTAGGTGAAATATCAGCAGCATACGTTATAACACAGAAGCAGTGGTAGCTTTCTTGTCATTGTCCTTGAACAACAAACACTCATTGTTGTAAATTAGGTGAAATATCAGTAGCATACGTTATAACACAGAAGCAGTGGTAGCTTTCTTGTCATTGTCCTTGAACCACAAACACTCATTGTTGTAAATTAGGTGAAATATCAGTAGCATACATTATAACACAGAAGCAGTGGTAGCTTTCTTGTCATTGTCCTTGAACAACAAACACTCATTGTTGTAAATT
This sequence comes from Deroplatys truncata, assembly GCA_030765065.1. Classification (NCBI taxonomy): domain Eukaryota; kingdom Metazoa; phylum Arthropoda; class Insecta; order Mantodea; family Mantidae; genus Deroplatys; species Deroplatys truncata. The sequence continues at coordinate 404,877 of JAUKNL010000218.1, forward strand.
AGGTGAAATATCAGTAGCATACGTTATAACACAGAAGTGGTGGTAGCTTTCTTGTCATTGTCCTTGAACCACAAACACTCATTGTTGTAAATTAGGTGAAATATCAGTAGCATACATTATAACACAGAAGTGGTGGTAGCTTTCTTGTCATTGTCCTTGAACCACAAACACTCATTGTTGTAAATTAGGTGAAATATCAGTAGCACACATTATAATACAGAAGCAGTAGTAGCTTTCTTGTCATTGTCCTTGAATAACAAACACTCATTGTTGTAAATTAGGTGAAATATCAGTAGCATACGTTATAACACAGAAGTGGTGCCAGCATTGTTGTCATTGTCCTTGAACCACAAACACTCATTGTTGTAAATTAGGTGAAATATCAGTAGCATACGTTATAACACAGAAGTGGTGCCAGCATTGTTGTCATTGTCCTTGAACCACAAACACTCATTGTTGTAAATTAGGTGAAATATCAGTAGCATACGTTATAACAGTGCCAGCATTGTTGTCATTGTCCTTGAACCACAAACACTCATTGTTGTAAATTAGGTGAAATATCAGTAGCATACGTTATAAGACAGAAGTGGTGCCAGCATTGTTGTCATTGTCCTTGAACCACAAACACTCATTGTTGTAAATTAGGTGAAATATACGTAGCATACGTTATAACACAGAAGTGGTGCCAGCATTGTTGTCATTGTCCTTGAACCACAAACACTCATTGTTGTAAATTAGGTGAAATATCAGTAGCATACGTTATAACACAGAAGTGGTGCCAGCATTGTTGTCATTGTCCTTGAACCACAAACACTCATTGTTGTAAATTAGGTGAAATATCAGTAGCATACGTTATAACACAGAAGTGGTGCCAGCATTGTTGTCATTGTCCTTGAACCACAAACACTCATTGTTGTAAATTAGGTGAAATATCAGTAGCATACGTTATAACACAGAAGTGGTGCCAGCATTGTTGTCATTGTCCTTGAACCACAAACACTCATTGTTGTAAATTAGGTGAAATATCAGTAGCATACGTTATAACACAGAAGTGGTGCCAGCATTGTTGTCATTGTCCTTGAACCACAAACACTCATTGTTGTAAATTAGGTGAAATATCAGTAGCATACGTTATAACACAGAAGTGGTGCCAGCATTGTTGTCATTGTCCTTGAACCACAAACACTCATTGTTGTAAATTAGGTGAAATAACAGTAGCATACGTTATAACACAGAAGTGGTGCCAGCATTGTTGTCATTGTCCTTGAACCACAAACACTCATTGTTGTAAATTAGGTGAAATATCAGTAGCATCAGTAGCATACGTTATAACACAGAAGTTGTGCCAGCATTGTTGTCATAGTCCTTGAAAAACAAACACTCATTGTTGTAAATTAGGTGAAATATCAGTAGCATACATTATAACACAGAAGTGGTAGCTTTCTTGTCATTGTCCTTGAACCACAAACACTCATTGTTGTAAATTAGGTGAAATATCAGTAGCATACATTATAACACAGAAGTGTGTAGCTTTCTTGTCATTGTCCTTGAACAACAAACACTCATTGTTGTAAATTAGGTGAAATATCAGTAGCATACATTATAACACAGAAGTGGTAGCTTTCTTGTCATTGTCCTTGAACAACAAACACTCATTGTTGTAAATTAGGTGAAATATCAGTAGCATACATTATAACACAGAAAGTGGTAGCTTTCTTGTCATTGTCCTTGAACCAAACACTCATTGTTGTAAATTAGGTGAAATATCAGTAGCATACATTATAACACAGAAGCAGTAGTAGCTTTCTTGTCATTGTCCTTGAACAACAAACACTCATTGTTGTAAATTAGGTGAAATATCAGTAGCATACATTATAACACAGAAGTGGTAGCTTTCTTGTCATTGTCCTTGAACAACAAACACTCATTGTTGTAAATTAGGTGAAATATCAGTAGCATACATTATAACACAGAAGTGGTGCCAGCATTGTTGTCATTGTCCTTGAACCACAAACACTCATTGTTGTAAATTAGGTGAAATATCAGTAGCATACGTTATAACACAGAAGCAGTGGTAGCTTTCTTGTCATTGTCCTTGAACCACAAACACTCATTGTTGTAAATTAGGTGAAATATCAGCAGCATACATTATAACACAGAAGTGGTAGCTTTCTTGTCATTGTCCTTGAACAACAAACACTCATTGTTGTAAATTAGGTGAAATATCAGTAGCATACGTTATAACACAGAAGTGGTGCCAGCATTGTTGTCATTGTCCTTGAACCACAAACACTCATTGTTGTAAATTAGGTGAAATATCAGTAGCATACGTTATAACACAGAAGCAGTGGTAGCTTTCTTGTCATTGTCCTTGAACAAGAAACACTCATTGTTGTAAATTAGGTGAAATATCAGCAGCATACATTATAACACAGAAGTGGTAGCTTTCTTGTCATTGTCCTTGAACAACAAACACTCATTGTTGTAAATTAGGTGAAATATCAGCAGCATACGTTATAACACAGAAGCAGTAGTAGCTTTCTTGTCATTGTCCTTGAACAACAAACACTCATTGTTGTAAATTAGGTGAAATATCAGTAGCATACGTTATAACACAGAAGCAGTGGTAGCTTTCTTGTCATTGTCCTTGAACAACAAACACTCATTGTTGTAAATTAGGTGAAATATCAGCAGCATACATTATAACGCAGAAGCAGTGGTAGCTTTCTTGTCATTGTCCTTGAACAACAAACACTCATAGTTGTAAATTAGGTGAAATATCAGTAGCATACGTTATAACACAGAAGCAGTGGTAGCTTTCTTGTCATTGTCCTTGAACCACAAACACTCATTGTTGTAAATTAGGTGAAATATCAGCAGCATACATTATAACACAGAAGTGGTAGCTTTCTTGTCATTGTCCTTGAACAACAAACACTCATTGTTGTAAATTAGGTGAAATATCAGTAGAATACATTATAACACAGAAGCAGTGGTAGCTTTCTTGTCATTGTCCTTGAACAACAAACACTCATTGTTGTAAATAAGGTGAAATATCAGTAGCATACGTTATAACACAGAAGCAGTGGTAGCTTTCTTGTCATTGTCCTTGAACAACAAACACTCATTGTTGTAAATTAGGTGAAATATCAGTAGAATACATTATAACACAGAAGCAGTGGTAGCTTTCTTGTCATTGTCCTTGAACAACAAACACTCATTGTTGTAAATTAGGTGAAATATCAGTAGAATACATTATAACACAGAAGCAGTGGTAGCTTTCTTGTCATTGTCCTTAAACAACAAACACTCATTGTTGTAAATTAGGTGAAATATCAGTAGCATACATTATAACACAGAAGCAGTGGTAGCTTTCTTGTCATTGTCCTTGAACCACAAACACTCATTGTTGTAAATTAGGTGAAATATCAGTAGCATACGTTATAACACAGAAGCAGTGGTAGCTTTCTTGTCATTGTCCTTGAACAACAAACACTCATTGTTGTAAATTAGGTGAAATATCAGTAGCATACGTTTATACACAGCAGCAGTGGTAGCTTTCTTGGCATTGTCCTTGAACAACAAACACTCATTGTTGTAAATTAGGTGAAATATCAGCAGCATACGTTATTACACAGAAGCAGTGGTAGTAGCTTTCTTGTCATTGTCCTTGAACAACAAACACTCATTGTTGTAAATTAGGTGAAATATCAGCAGCATACGTTATTACACAGAAGCAGTGGTAGTAGCTTTCTTGGCATTGTCCTTGAACAACAAACACTCATTGTTGTAAATTAGGTGAAATATCAGCAGCATACGTTATAACACAGAAGTGGTAGCTTTCTTGTCATTGTCCTTGAACGACAAACACTCATTGTTGTAAATTAGTTGAAATATCAGCAGCATACATTATAACACAGAAGTGGTAGTAGCTTTCTTGTCATTGTCCTTGAACAACAAACACTCATTGTTGTAAATTAGGTGAAATATCAGCAGCATACGTTATTACACAGAAGCAGTGGTAGTAGCTTTCTTGGCATTGTCCTTGAACAACAAACACTCATTGTTGTAAATTAGGTGAAATATCAGCAGCATACGTTATTACACAGAAGCAGTGGTAGTAGCTTTCTTGGCATTGTCCTTGAACAACAAACACTCATTGTTGTAAATTAGGTGAAATATCAGCAGCATACGTTATTACACAGAAGCAGTGGTAGTAGCTTTCTTGGCATTGTCCTTGAACACAAACACTCATTGTTGTAAATTAGGTGAAATATCAGCAGCATACGTTATTACACAGAAGTGGTAGTAGCTTTCTTGTCATTGTCCTTGAACCACAAACACTCATTGTTGTAAATTAGGTGAAATATCAGTAGCATACATTATAACACAGAAGCAGTGGTAGCTTTCTTGTCATTGTCCTTGAACAACAAACACTCATTGTTGTAAATTAGGTGAAATATCAGTAGCATACGTTTATACACAGCAGCAGTGGTAGCTTTCTTGGCATTGTCCTTGAACAACAAACACTCATTGTTGTAAATTAGGTGAAATATCAGTAGCATACGTTATAACATAGAAGCAGTGGTAGCTTTCTTGTCATTGTCCTTAAACAACAAACACTCATTGTTGTAAATTAGGTGAAATATCAGTAGCATACGTTATAACACAGAAGCAGTGGTAGCTTTCTTGTCATTGTCCTTGAACCACAAACACTCATTGTTGTAAATTAGGTGAAATATCAGCAGCATACATTATAACACAGAAGTGGTAGCTTTCTTGTCATTGTCCTTGAACAACAAACACTCATTGTTGTAAATTAGGTGAAATATCAGCAGCATACGTTATTACACAGAAGTGGTAGTAGCTTTCTTGTCATTGTCCTTGAACCACAAACACTCATTGTTGTAAATTAGGTGAAATATCAGTAGCATACGTTATAACACAGAAGCAGTGGTAGCTTTCTTGTCATTGTCCTTGAACCACACACTCATTGTTGTAAATTAGGTGAAATAGCAGCAGCATACATTATAACACAGAAGTGGTAGCTTTCTTGTCATTGTCCTTGAACAACAAACACTCATTGTTGTAAATTAGGTGAAATATCAGCAGCATACGTTATTACACAGAAGTGGTAGTAGCTTTCTTGTCATTGTCCTTGAACCACAAACACTCATTGTTGTAAATTAGGTGAAATATCAGTAGCATACATTATAATACAGAAGCAGTGGTAGCTTTCTTGTCATTGTCCTTGAACAACAAACACTCATTGTTGTAAATTAGGTGAAATATCAGTAGCATACGTTATAACACAGAAGCAGTGGTAGCTTTCTTGTCATTGTCCTTGAACCACAAACACTCATTGTTGTAAATTAGGTGAAATATCAGTAGCATACATTATAACACAGAAGCAGTGGTAGCTTTCTTGTCATTGTCCTTGAACAACAAACACTCATTGTTGTAAATTAGGTGAAATATCAGCAGCATACGTTAATACACAGAAGCAGTGGTAGCTTTCTTGTCATTGTCCTTGAACAACAAACACTCATTGTTGTAAATTAGGTGAAATATCAGCAGCATACGTTATTACACAGAAGCAGTGGTAGCTTTCTTGCATTGTCCTTGAACAACAAACACTCATTGTTGTAAATTAGGTGAAATATCAGTAGCATACATAATAACACAGAAGTGGTAGCTTTCTTGTCATTGTCCTTGAACAACAAACACTCATTGTTGTAAATTAGGTGAAATATCAGTAGCATACGTTATTACACAGAAGCAGTGGTAGCTTTCTTGTCATTGTCCTTGAACAACAAACACTCATTGTTGTAAATTAGGTGAAATATCAGCAGCATACATTATAACACAGAAGCAGTGGTAGCTTTCTTGTCATTGTCCTTGAACCACAAACACTCATTGTTGTAAATTAGGTGAAATATCAGCAGCATACATTATAACACAGAAGTGGTAGCTTTCTTGTCATTGTCCTTGAACCACAAACACTCATTGTTGTAAATTAGGTGAAATATCAGTAGCATACGTTATTACACAGAAGCAGTGGTAGCTTTCTTGGCATTGTCCTTGAACCACAAACACTCATTGTTGTAAATTAGGTGAAATATCAGTAGCATACGTTATTACACAGAAGCAGTGGTAGCTTTCTTGTCATTGTCCTTGAACCACAAACACTCATTGTTGTAAATTAGGTGAAATATCAGTAGCATACGTTATTACACAGAAGTGGTAGTAGCTTTCTTGTCATTGTCATTGAACCACAAACACTCATTGTTGTAAATTAGGTGAAATATCAGTAGCATACATTATAACACAGAAGTGGTAGCTTTCTTGTCATTGTCCTTGAACGACAAACACTCATTGTTGTAAATTAGGTGAAATATCAGCAGCATACATTATAACACAGAAGTGGTAGCTTTCTTGTCATTGTCCTTGAACCTAAAACACTCATTGTTGTAAATTAGGTGAAATATCAGTAGCATACGTTATTACACAGAAGTGGTAGTAGCTTTCTTGTCATTGTCCTTGAACCACAAACACTCATTGTTGTAAATTAGGTGAAATATCAGTAGCATACATTATAACACAGAAGTGGTAGTAGCTTTCTTGTCATTTTCCTTGAACAACAAACACTCATTGTTGTAAATTAGGTGAAATATCAGCAGCATACATTATAACACAGAAGTGGTAGTAGCTTTCTTGTCATTGTCCTTGAACAACAAACACTCATTGTTGTAAATTAGGTGAAATATCAGTAGCATACGTTATAACACAGAAGCAGTGGTAGCTTTCTTGTCATTGTCCTTGAACAACAAACACTCATTGTTGTAAATTAGGTGAAATATCAGCAGCATACATTATAACACAGAAGCAGTGGTAGCTTTCTTGTCATTGTCCTTGAACAACAAACACTCATTGTTGTAAATTAGGTGAAATATCAGTAGCATACGTTATTACACAGAAGCAGTGGTAGCTTTCTTGTCATTGTCCTTGAACCACAAACACTCATTGTTGTAAATTAGGTGAAATATCAGCAGCATACGTTATTACACAGAAGCAGTGGTAGCTTTCTTGTCATTGTCCTTGAACAACAAACACTCATTGTTGTAAATTAGGTGAAATATCAGTAGCATACATTATAACACAGAAGTGGTAGCTTTCTTGTCATTGTCCTTGAACAACAAACACTCATTGTTGTAAATTAGGTGAAATATCAGTAGCATACGTTATTACACAGAAGCAGTGGTAGCTTTCTTGTCATTGTCCTTGAACAACAAACACTCATTGTTGTAAATTAGGTGAAATATCAGTAGCATACATTATAACACAGAAGTGGTAGCTTTCTTGTCATTGTCCTTGAACAACAAACACTCATTGTTGTAAATTAGGTGAAATATCAGCAGCATACGTTATTACACAGAAGTGGTAGCTTTCTTGTCATTGTCCTTGAACAACAAACACTCATTGTTGTAAATTAGGTGAAATATCAGCAGCATACATTATAACACAGAAGTGGTAGCTTTCTTGTCATTGTCCTTGAACAACAAACACTCATTGTTGTAAATTAGGTAAAATATCAGCAGCATACATTATAACACAGAAGTGGTAGCTTTCTTGTCATTGTCCTTGAACAACAAACACTCATTGTTGTAAATTAGGTGAAATATCAGCAGCATACATTATAACACAGAAGTGGTAGCTTTCTTGTCATTGTCCTTGAACCACAAACACTCATTGTTGTAAATTAGGTGAAATATCAGCAGCATACGTTATAACACAGAAGTGGTAGCTTTCTTGTCATTGTCCTTGAACCACAAACACTCATTGTTGTAAATTAGGTGAAATATCAGCAGCATACATTATAACACAGAAGTGGTAGCTTTCTTGTCATTGTCCTTGAACCACAAACACTCATTGTTGTAAATTAGGTGAAATATCAGTAGCATACATTATAACACAGAAGTGGTAGCTTTCTTGTCATTGTCCTTGAACCACAAACACTCATTGTTGTAAATTAGGTGAAATATCAGCAGCATACATTATAACACAGAAGTGGTAGCTTTCTTGTCATTGTCCTTGAACCACAAACACTCATTGTTGTAAATTAGGTGAAATATCAGCAGCATACATTATAACACAGAAGTGGTAGCTTTCTTGTCATTGTCCTTGAACCACAAACACTCATTGTTGTAAATTAGGTGAAATATCAGTAGCATACGTTATAACACAGAAGTTGTGCCAGCATTGTTGTCATTGTCCTTGAACAACAAACACTCATTGTTGTAAATTAGGTGAAATATCAGTAGCATACGTTATAACACAGAAGCAGTGGTAGCTTTCTTGTCATTGTCCTTGAACCACAAACACTCATTGTTGTAAATTAGGTGAAATATCAGTAGCATACGTTATAACACAGAAGTGGTGCCAGCATTGTTGTCATTGTCCTTGAACAACAAACACTCATTGTTGTAAATTAGGTGAAATATCAGTAGCATACGTTATAACACAGAAGCAGTGGTAGCTTTCTTGTCATTGTCCTTGAACCACAAACACTCATTGTTGTAAATTAGGTGAAATATCAGTAGCATACGTTATAACACAGAAGCAGTGGTAGCTTTCTTGTCATTGTCCTTGAACCACAAACACTCATTGTTGTAAATTAGGTGAAATATCAGTAGCATACATTATAACACAGAAGTGGTAGCTTTCTTGTCATTGTCCTTGAACAACAAACACTCATTGTTGTAAATTAGGTGAAATATCAGCAGCATACATTATAACACAGAAGCAGTGGTAGCTTTCTTGTCATTGTCCTTGAACCACAAACACTCATTGTTGTAAATTTGGTGAAATATCAGCAGCATACATTATAACACAGAAGTGGTAGCTTTCTTGTCATTGTCCTTGAACCACAAACACTCATTGTTGTAAATTAGGTGAAATATCAGTAGCATACGTTATTACACAGAAGCAGTGGTAGCTTTCTTGGCATTGTCCTTGAACCACAAACACTCATTGTTGTAAATTAGGTGAAATATCAGTAGCATACGTTATTACACAGAAGCAGTGGTAGCTTTCTTGTCATTGTCCTTGAACCACAAACACTCATTGTTGTAAATTAGGTGAAATATCAGTAGCATACGTTATAACACAGAAGCAGTGGTAGCTTTCTTGTCATTGTCCTTGAACCACAAACACTCATTGTTGTAAATTAGGTGAAATATCAGCAGCATACATTATAACACAGAAGTGGTAGCTTTCTTGTCATTGTCCTTGAACCACAAACACTCATTGTTGTAAATTAGGTGAAATATCAGCAGCATACGTTATAACACAGAAGTGGTAGCTTTCTTGTCATTGTCCTTGAACCACAAACACTCATTGTTGTAAATTAGGTGAAATATCAGCAGCATACATTATAACACAGAAGTGGTAGCTTTCTTGTCATTGTCCTTGAACCACAAACACTCATTGTTGTAAATTAGGTGAAATATCAGTAGCATACATTATAACACAGAAGTGGTAGCTTTCTTGTCATTGTCCTTGAACCACAAACACTCATTGTTGTAAATTAGGTGAAATATCAGCAGCATACATTATAACACAGAAGTGGTAGCTTTCTTGTCATTGTCCTTGAACCACAAACACTCATTGTTGTAAATTAGGTGAAATATCAGCAGCATACATTATAACACAGAAGTGGTAGCTTTCTTGTCATTGTCCTTGAACCACAAACACTCATTGTTGTAAATTAGGTGAAATATCAGTAGCATACGTTATAACACAGAAGTTGTGCCAGCATTGTTGTCATTGTCCTTGAACAACAAACACTCATTGTTGTAAATTAGGTGAAATATCAGTAGCATACGTTATAACACAGAAGCAGTGGTAGCTTTCTTGTCATTGTCCTTGAACCACAAACACTCATTGTTGTAAATTAGGTGAAATATCAGTAGCATACGTTATAACACAGAAGTGGTGCCAGCATTGTTGTCATCGTCCTTGAACAACAAACACTCATTGTTGTAAATTAGGTGAAATATCAGTAGCATACCTTATAACACAGAAGCAGTGATAGCTTTCTTGTCATTGTCCTTGAACCACAAACACTCATTGTTGTAAATTAGGTGAAATATCAGTAGCATACGTTATAACACAGAAGCAGTGGTAGCTTTCTTGTCATTGTCCTTGAACCACAAACACTCATTGTTGTAAATTAGGTGAAATATCAGTAGCATACATTATAACACAGAAGTGGTAGCTTTCTTGTCATTGTCCTTGAACAACAAACACTCATTGTTGTAAATTAGGTGAAATATCAGTAGCATACGTTATAACACAGAAGTGGTGCCAGCATTGTTGTCATTGTCCTTGAACAACAAACACTCATTGTTGTTAATTAGGTGAAATATCAGTAGCATACGTTATAACACAGAAGTGGTGCCAGCATTTTTGTCATTGTCCTTAAACAACAAACATTCATTGTTGTAAATTAGGTGAAATATCAGTAGCATACGTTATTACACAGCAGCAGTGGTAGCTTTCTTGCCATTGTCCTTGAACCACAAACACTCATTGTTGTAAATTAGGTGAAATATCAGTAGCATACGTTATTACACAGAAGTGGTAGTAGCTTTCTTGTCATTGTCATTGAACCACAAACACTCATTGTTGTAAATTAGGTGAAATATCAGTAGCATACATTATAACACAGAAGTGGTAGCTTTCTTGTCATTGTCCTTGAACGACAAACACTCATTGTTGTAAATTAGGTGAAATATCAGCAGCATACATTATAACACAGAAGTGGTAGCTTTCTTGTCATTGTCCTTGAACCTAAAACACTCATTGTTGTAAATTAGGTGAAATATCAGTAGCATACGTTATTACACAGAAGTGGTAGTAGCTTTCTTGTCATTGTCCTTGAACCACAAACACTCATTGTTGTAAATTAGGTGAAATATCAGTAGCATACATTATAACACAGAAGTGGTAGTAGCTTTCTTGTCATTTTCCTTGAACAACAAACACTCATTGTTGTAAATTAGGTGAAATATCAGCAGCATACATTATAACACAGAAGTGGTAGTAGCTTTCTTGTCATTGTCCTTGAACAACAAACACTCATTGTTGTAAATTAGGTGAAATATCAGTAGCATACGTTATAACACAGAAGCAGTGGTAGCTTTCTTGTCATTGTCCTTGAACAACAAACACTCATTGTTGTAAATTAGGTGAAATATCAGCAGCATACATTATAACACAGAAGCAGTGGTAGCTTTCTTGTCATTGTCCTTGAACAACAAACACTCATTGTTGTAAATTAGGTGAAATATCAGTAGCATACGTTATTACACAGAAGCAGTGGTAGCTTTCTTGTCATTGTCCTTGAACCACAAACACTCATTGTTGTAAATTAGGTGAAATATCAGCAGCATACGTTATTACACAGAAGCAGTGGTAGCTTTCTTGTCATTGTCCTTGAACAACAAACACTCATTGTTGTAAATTAGGTGAAATATCAGTAGCATACATTATAACACAGAAGTGGTAGCTTTCTTGTCATTGTCCTTGAACAACAAACACTCATTGTTGTAAATTAGGTGAAATATCAGTAGCATACGTTATTACACAGAAGCAGTGGTAGCTTTCTTGTCATTGTCCTTGAACAACAAACACTCATTGTTGTAAATTAGGTGAAATATCAGTAGCATACATTATAACACAGAAGTGGTAGCTTTCTTGTCATTGTCCTTGAACAACAAACACTCATTGTTGTAAATTAGGTGAAATATCAGCAGCATACGTTATTACACAGAAGTGGTAGCTTTCTTGTCATTGTCCTTGAACAACAAACACTCATTGTTGTAAATTAGGTGAAATATCAGCAGCATACATTATAACACAGAAGTGGTAGCTTTCTTGTCATTGTCCTTGAACAACAAACACTCATTGTTGTAAATTAGGTGAAATATCAGCAGCATACATTATAACACAGAAGTGGTAGCTTTCTTGTCATTGTCCTTGAACAACAAACACTCATTGTTGTAAATTAGGTGAAATATCAGCAGCATACATTATAACACAGAAGTGGTAGCTTTCTTGTCATTGTCCTTGAACCACAAACACTCATTGTTGTAAATTAGGTGAAATATCAGCAGCATACGTTATAACACAGAAGTGGTAGCTTTCTTGTCATTGTCCTTGAACCACAAACACTCATTGTTGTAAATTAGGTGAAATATCAGCAGCATACCTTATAACACAGAAGTGGTAGCTTTCTTGTCATTGTCCTTGAACCACAAACACTCATTGTTGTAAATTAGGTGAAATATCAGTAGCATACATTATAACACAGAAGTGGTAGCTTTCTTGTCATTGTCCTTGAACCACAAACACTCATTGTTGTAAATTAGGTGAAATATCAGCAGCATACATTATAACACAGAAGTGGTAGCTTTCTTGTCATTGTCCTTGAACCACAAACACTCATTGTTGTAAATTAGGTGAAATATCAGCAGCATACATTATAACACAGAAGTGGTAGCTTTCTTGTCATTGTCCTTGAACCACAAACACTCATTGTTGTAAATTAGGTGAAATATCAGTAGCATACGTTATAACACAGAAGTTGTGCCAGCATTGTTGTCATTGTCCTTGAACAACAAACACTCATTGTTGTAAATTAGGTGAAATATCAGTAGCATACGTTATAACACAGAAGCAGTGGTAGCTTTCTTGTCATTGTCCTTGAACCACAAACACTCATTGTTGTAAATTAGGTGAAATATCAGTAGCATACGTTATAACACAGAAGTGGTGCCAGCATTGTTGTCATTGTCCTTGAACAACAAACACTCATTGTTGTAAATTAGGTGAAATATCAGTAGCATACGTTATAACACAGAAGCAGTGGTAGCTTTCTTGTCATTGTCCTTGAACCACAAACACTCATTGTTGTAAATTAGGTGAAATATCAGTAGCATACGTTATAACACAGAAGCAGTGGTAGCTTTCTTGTCATTGTCCTTGAACCACAAACACTCATTGTTGTAAATTAGGTGAAATATCAGTAGCATACATTATAACACAGAAGTGGTAGCTTTCTTGTCATTGTCCTTGAACAACAAACACTCATTGTTGTAAATTAGGTGAAATATCAGCAGCATACATTATAACACAGAAGCAGTGGTAGCTTTCTTGTCATTGTCCTTGAACCACAAACACTCATTGTTGTAAATTAGGTGAAATATCAGCAGCATACATTATAACACAGAAGTGGTAGCTTTCTTGTCATTGTCCTTGAACCACAAACACTCATTGTTGTAAATTAGGTGAAATATCAGTAGCATACGTTATTACACAGAAGCAGTGGTAGCTTTCTTGGCATTGTCCTTGAACCACAAACACTCATTGTTGTAAATTAGGTGAAATATCAGTAGCATACGTTATTACACAGAAGCAGTGGTAGCTTTCTTGTCATTGTCCTTGAACCACAAACACTCATTGTTGTAAATTAGGTGAAATATCAGTAGCATACGTTATAACACAGAAGCAGTGGTAGCTTTCTTGTCATTGTCCTTGAACCACAAACACTCATTGTTGTAAATTAGGTGAAATATCAGCAGCATACATTATAACACAGAAGTGGTAGCTTTCTTGTCATTGTCCTTGAACCACAAACACTCATTGTTGTAAATTAGGTGAAATATCAGCAGCATACGTTATAACACAGAAGTGGTAGCTTTCTTGTCATTGTCCTTGAACCACAAACACTCATTGTTGTAAATTAGGTGAAATATCAGCAGCATACATTATAACACAGAAGTGGTAGCTTTCTTGTCATTGTCCTTGAACCACAAACACTCATTGTTGTAAATTAGGTGAAATATCAGTAGCATACATTATAACACAGAAGTGGTAGCTTTCTTGTCATTGTCCTTGAACCACAAACACTCATTGTTGTAAATTAGGTGAAATATCAGCAGCATACATTATAACACAGAAGTGGTAGCTTTCTTGTCATTGTCCTTGAACCACAAACACTCATTGTTGTAAATTAGGTGAAATATCAGCAGCATACATTATAACACAGAAGTGGTAGCTTTCTTGTCATTGTCCTTGAACCACAAACACTCATTGTTGTAAATTAGGTGAAATATCAGTAGCATACGTTATAACACAGAAGTTGTGCCAGCATTGTTGTCATTGTCCTTGAACAACAAACACTCATTGTTGTAAATTAGGTGAAATATCAGTAGCATACGTTATAACACAGAAGCAGTGGTAGCTTTCTTGTCATTGTCCTTGAACCACAAACACTCATTGTTGTAAATTAGGTGAAATATCAGTAGCATACGTTATAACACAGAAGTGGTGCCAGCATTGTTGTCATTGTCCTTGAACAACAAACACTCATTGTTGTAAATTAGGTGAAATATCAGTAGCATACGTTATAACACAGAAGCAGTGGTAGCTTTCTTGTCATTGTCCTTGAACCACAAACACTCATTGTTGTAAATTAGGTGAAATATCAGTAGCATACGTTATAACACAGAAGCAGTGGTAGCTTTCTTGTCATTGTCCTTGAACCACAAACACTCATTGTTGTAAATTAGGTGAAATATCAGTAGCATACATTATAACACAGAAGTGGTAGCTTTCTTGTCATTGTCCTTGAACAACAAACACTCATTGTTGTAAATTAGGTGAAATATCAGTAGCATACGTTATTACACAGAAGTGGTGCCAGCATTGTTGTCATTGTCCTTGAACAACAAACACTCATTGTTGTTAATTAGGTGAAATATCAGTAGCATACGTTATAACACAGAAGTGGTGCCAGCATTTTTGTCATTGTCCTTAAACAACAAACATTCATTGTTGTAAATTAGGTGAAATATCAGTAGCATACGTTATTACACAGCAGCAGTGGTAGCTTTCTTGCCATTGTCCTTGAACCACAAACACTCATTGTTGTAAATTAGGTGAAATATCAGTAGCATACGTTATAACACAGAAGCAGTGGTAGCTTTCTTGTCATTGTCCTTGAACCACAAACACTCATTGTTGTAAATTAGGTGAAATATCAGTAGCATACGTTATTACACAGAAGTGGTAGCTTTCTTGTCATTGTCCTTGAACAACAAACACTCATTGTTGTAAATTAGGTGAAATATCAGTAGCATACGTTATAACACAGAAGCAGTGGTAGCTTTCTTGTCATTGTCCTTGAACAACAAACACTCATTGTTGTAAATTAGGTGAAATATCAGTAGCATACGTTATTACACAGAAGCAGTGGTAGCTTTCTTGTCATTGTCCTTGAACCACAAACACTCATTGTTGTAAATTAGGTGAAATATCAGTAGCATACGTTATTACACAGAAGCAGTGGTAGCTTTCTTGTCATTGTCCTTAAACAACAAACACTCATTGTTGTAAATTAGGTGAAATATCAGTAGCATACGTTATAACACAGAAGCAGTGGTAGCTTTCTTGTCATTGTCCTTGAACCACACACTCATTGTTGTAAATTAGGTGAAATATCAGTAGCATACGTTTATACACAGCAGCAGTGGTAGCTTTCTTGTCATTGTCCTTGAACCACAAACACTCATTGTTGTAAATTAGGTGAAATATCAGCAGCATACATTATAACACAGAAGTGGTAGCTTTCTTGTCATTGTCCTTGAACCACAAACACTCATTGTTGTAAATTAGGTGAAATATCAGCAGCATACGTTATAACACAGAAGTGGTAGCTTTCTTGTCATTGTCCTTGAACCACAAACACTCATTGTTGTAAATTAGGTGAAATATCAGCAGCATACATTATAACACAGAAGTGGTAGCTTTCTTCTCATTGTCCTTGAACCACAAACACTCATTGTTGTAAATTAGGTGAAATATCAGTAGCATACGTTATAACACAGAAGTTGTGCCAGCATTGTTGTCATTGTCCTTGAAAAACAAACACTCATTGTTGTAAATTAGGTGAAATATCAGTAGCATACATTATAACACAGAAGTGGTAGCTTTCTTGTCATTGTCCTTGAACAACAAACACTCATTGTTGTAAATTAGGTGAAATATCAGTAGCATACATTATAACACAGAAGCAGTAGTAGCTTTCTTGTCATTGTCCTTGAACAACAAACACTCATTGTTGTAAATTAGGTGAAATATCAGTAGCATACATTATAACACAGAAGTGGTAGCTTTCTTGTCATTGTCCTTGAACAACAAACACTCATTGTTGTAAATTAGGTGAAATATCAGTAGCATACATTATAACACAAAAGTGGTAGCTTTCTTGTCATTGTCCTTGAACAACAAACACTCATTGTTGTAAATTAGGTGAAATATCAGTAGCATACATTATAACACAGAAGCAGTAGTAGCTTTCTTGTCATTGTCCTTGAACAACAAACACTCATTGTTGTAAATTAGGTGAAATATCAGTAGCATACATTATAACACAGAAGTGGTAGCTTTCTTGTCATTGTCCTTGAACAACAAACACTCATTGTTGTAAATTAGGTGAAATATCAGTAGCATACATTATAACACAGAAGTGGTGCCAGCATTGTTGTCATTGTCCTTGAACCACAAACACTCATTGTTGTAAATTAGGTGAAATATCAGTAGCATACGTTATAACACAGAAGCAGTGGTAGCTTTCTTGTCATTGTCCTTGAACCACAAACACTCATTGTTGTAAATTAGGTGAAATATCAGCAGCATACATTATAACACAGAAGTGGTAGCTTTCTTGTCATTGTCCTTGAACAACAAACACTCATTGTTGTAAATTAGGTGAAATATCAGTAGCATACGTTATAACACAGAAGTGGTGCCAGCATTGTTGTCATTGTCCTTGAACCACAAACACTCATTGTTGTAAATTAGGTGAAATATCAGTAGCATACGTTATAACACAGAAGCAGTGGTAGCTTTCTTGTCATTGTCCTTGAACAAGAAACACTCATTGTTGTAAATTAGGTGAAATATCAGCAGCATACATTATAACACAGAAGTGGTAGCTTTCTTGTCATTGTCCTTGAACAACAAACACTCATTGTTGTAAATTAGGTGAAATATCAGCAGCATACGTTATAACACAGAAGCAGTAGTAGCTTTCTTGTCATTGTCCTTGAACAACAAACACTCATTGTTGTAAATTAGGTGAAATATCAGTAGCATACGTTATAACACAGAAGCAGTGGTAGCTTTCTTGTCATTGTCCTTGAACAACAAACACTCATTGTTGTAAATTAGGTGAAATATCAGCAGCATACATTATAACGCAGAAGCAGTGGTAGCTTTCTTGTCATTGTCCTTGAACAACAAACACTCATAGTTGTAAATTAGGTGAAATATCAGTAGCATACGTTATAACACAGAAGCAGTGGTAGCTTTCTTGTCATTGTCCTTGAACCACAAACACTCATTGTTGTAAATTAGGTGAAATATCAGCAGCATACATTATAACACAGAAGTGGTAGCTTTCTTGTCATTGTCCTTGAACAACAAACACTCATTGTTGTAAATTAGGTGAAATATCAGTAGAATACATTATAACACAGAAGCAGTGGTAGCTTTCTTGTCATTGTCCTTGAACAACAAACACTCATTGTTGTAAATAAGGTGAAATATCAGTAGCATACGTTATAACACAGAAGCAGTGGTAGCTTTCTTGTCATTGTCCTTGAACAACAAACACTCATTGTTGTAAATTAGGTGAAATATCAGTAGAATACATTATAACACAGAAGCAGTGGTAGCTTTCTTGTCATTGTCCTTGAACAACAAACACTCATTGTTGTAAATTAGGTGAAATATCAGTAGAATACATTATAACACAGAAGCAGTGGTAGCTTTCTTGTCATTGTCCTTAAACAACAAACACTCATTGTTGTAAATTAGGTGAAATATCAGTAGCATACATTATAACACAGAAGCAGTGGTAGCTTTCTTGTCATTGTCCTTGAACCACAAACACTCATTGTTGTAAATTAGGTGAAATATCAGTAGCATACGTTATAACACAGAAGCAGTGGTAGCTTTCTTGTCATTGTCCTTGAACAACAAACACTCATTGTTGTAAATTAGGTGAAATATCAGTAGCATACGTTTATACACAGCAGCAGTGGTAGCTTTCTTGGCATTGTCCTTGAACAACAAACACTCATTGTTGTAAATTAGGTGAAATATCAGCAGCATACGTTATTACACAGAAGCAGTGGTAGTAGCTTTCTTGTCATTGTCCTTGAACAACAAACACTCATTGTTGTAAATTAGGTGAAATATCAGCAGCATACGTTATTACACAGAAGCAGTGGTAGTAGCTTTCTTGGCATTGTCCTTGAACAACAAACACTCATTGTTGTAAATTAGGTGAAATATCAGCAGCATACGTTATAACACAGAAGTGGTAGCTTTCTTGTCATTGTCCTTGAACGACAAACACTCATTGTTGTAAATTAGTTGAAATATCAGCAGCATACATTATAACACAGAAGTGGTAGTAGCTTTCTTGTCATTGTCCTTGAACAACAAACACTCATTGTTGTAAATTAGGTGAAATATCAGCAGCATACGTTATTACACAGAAGCAGTGGTAGTAGCTTTCTTGGCATTGTCCTTGAACAACAAACACTCATTGTTGTAAATTAGGTGAAATATCAGCAGCATACGTTATTACACAGAAGCAGTGGTAGTAGCTTTCTTGGCATTGTCCTTGAACAACAAACACTCATTGTTGTAAATTAGGTGAAATATCAGCAGCATACGTTATTACACAGAAGCAGTGGTAGTAGCTTTCTTGGCATTGTCCTTGAACACAAACACTCATTGTTGTAAATTAGGTGAAATATCAGCAGCATACGTTATTACACAGAAGTGGTAGTAGCTTTCTTGTCATTGTCCTTGAACCACAAACACTCATTGTTGTAAATTAGGTGAAATATCAGTAGCATACATTATAACACAGAAGCAGTGGTAGCTTTCTTGTCATTGTCCTTGAACAACAAACACTCATTGTTGTAAATTAGGTGAAATATCAGTAGCATACGTTTATACACAGCAGCAGTGGTAGCTTTCTTGGCATTGTCCTTGAACAACAAACACTCATTGTTGTAAATTAGGTGAAATATCAGTAGCATACGTTATAACATAGAAGCAGTGGTAGCTTTCTTGTCATTGTCCTTAAACAACAAACACTCATTGTTGTAAATTAGGTGAAATATCAGTAGCATACGTTATAACACAGAAGCAGTGGTAGCTTTCTTGTCATTGTCCTTGAACCACAAACACTCATTGTTGTAAATTAGGTGAAATATCAGCAGCATACATTATAACACAGAAGTGGTAGCTTTCTTGTCATTGTCCTTGAACAACAAACACTCATTGTTGTAAATTAGGTGAAATATCAGCAGCATACGTTATTACACAGAAGTGGTAGTAGCTTTCTTGTCATTGTCCTTGAACCACAAA
This sequence comes from Deroplatys truncata, assembly GCA_030765065.1. Lineage (NCBI taxonomy): Eukaryota > Metazoa > Arthropoda > Insecta > Mantodea > Mantidae > Deroplatys > Deroplatys truncata. The sequence continues at coordinate 424,389 of JAUKNL010000218.1, forward strand.
CACTCATTGTTGTAAATTAGGTGAAATATCAGTAGCATACGTTATAACACAGAAGCAGTGGTAGCTTTCTTGTCATTGTCCTTGAACCACACACTCATTGTTGTAAATTAGGTGAAATAGCAGCAGCATACATTATAACACAGAAGTGGTAGCTTTCTTGTCATTGTCCTTGAACAACAAACACTCATTGTTGTAAATTAGGTGAAATATCAGCAGCATACGTTATTACACAGAAGTGGTAGTAGCTTTCTTGTCATTGTCCTTGAACCACAAACACTCATTGTTGTAAATTAGGTGAAATATCAGTAGCATACATTATAATACAGAAGCAGTGGTAGCTTTCTTGTCATTGTCCTTGAACAACAAACACTCATTGTTGTAAATTAGGTGAAATATCAGTAGCATACGTTATAACACAGAAGCAGTGGTAGCTTTCTTGTCATTGTCCTTGAACCACAAACACTCATTGTTGTAAATTAGGTGAAATATCAGTAGCATACATTATAACACAGAAGCAGTGGTAGCTTTCTTGTCATTGTCCTTGAACAACAAACACTCATTGTTGTAAATTAGGTGAAATATCAGCAGCATACGTTAATACACAGAAGCAGTGGTAGCTTTCTTGTCATTGTCCTTGAACAACAAACACTCATTGTTGTAAATTAGGTGAAATATCAGCAGCATACGTTATTACACAGAAGCAGTGGTAGCTTTCTTGCATTGTCCTTGAACAACAAACACTCATTGTTGTAAATTAGGTGAAATATCAGTAGCATACATAATAACACAGAAGTGGTAGCTTTCTTGTCATTGTCCTTGAACAACAAACACTCATTGTTGTAAATTAGGTGAAATATCAGTAGCATACGTTATTACACAGAAGCAGTGGTAGCTTTCTTGTCATTGTCCTTGAACAACAAACACTCATTGTTGTAAATTAGGTGAAATATCAGCAGCATACATTATAACACAGAAGCAGTGGTAGCTTTCTTGTCATTGTCCTTGAACCACAAACACTCATTGTTGTAAATTAGGTGAAATATCAGCAGCATACATTATAACACAGAAGTGGTAGCTTTCTTGTCATTGTCCTTGAACCACAAACACTCATTGTTGTAAATTAGGTGAAATATCAGTAGCATACGTTATTACACAGAAGCAGTGGTAGCTTTCTTGGCATTGTCCTTGAACCACAAACACTCATTGTTGTAAATTAGGTGAAATATCAGTAGCATACGTTATTACACAGAAGCAGTGGTAGCTTTCTTGTCATTGTCCTTGAACCACAAACACTCATTGTTGTAAATTAGGTGAAATATCAGTAGCATACGTTATTACACAGAAGTGGTAGTAGCTTTCTTGTCATTGTCATTGAACCACAAACACTCATTGTTGTAAATTAGGTGAAATATCAGTAGCATACATTATAACACAGAAGTGGTAGCTTTCTTGTCATTGTCCTTGAACGACAAACACTCATTGTTGTAAATTAGGTGAAATATCAGCAGCATACATTATAACACAGAAGTGGTAGCTTTCTTGTCATTGTCCTTGAACCTAAAACACTCATTGTTGTAAATTAGGTGAAATATCAGTAGCATACGTTATTACACAGAAGTGGTAGTAGCTTTCTTGTCATTGTCCTTGAACCACAAACACTCATTGTTGTAAATTAGGTGAAATATCAGTAGCATACATTATAACACAGAAGTGGTAGTAGCTTTCTTGTCATTTTCCTTGAACAACAAACACTCATTGTTGTAAATTAGGTGAAATATCAGCAGCATACATTATAACACAGAAGTGGTAGTAGCTTTCTTGTCATTGTCCTTGAACAACAAACACTCATTGTTGTAAATTAGGTGAAATATCAGTAGCATACGTTATAACACAGAAGCAGTGGTAGCTTTCTTGTCATTGTCCTTGAACAACAAACACTCATTGTTGTAAATTAGGTGAAATATCAGCAGCATACATTATAACACAGAAGCAGTGGTAGCTTTCTTGTCATTGTCCTTGAACAACAAACACTCATTGTTGTAAATTAGGTGAAATATCAGTAGCATACGTTATTACACAGAAGCAGTGGTAGCTTTCTTGTCATTGTCCTTGAACCACAAACACTCATTGTTGTAAATTAGGTGAAATATCAGCAGCATACGTTATTACACAGAAGCAGTGGTAGCTTTCTTGTCATTGTCCTTGAACAACAAACACTCATTGTTGTAAATTAGGTGAAATATCAGTAGCATACATTATAACACAGAAGTGGTAGCTTTCTTGTCATTGTCCTTGAACAACAAACACTCATTGTTGTAAATTAGGTGAAATATCAGTAGCATACGTTATTACACAGAAGCAGTGGTAGCTTTCTTGTCATTGTCCTTGAACAACAAACACTCATTGTTGTAAATTAGGTGAAATATCAGTAGCATACATTATAACACAGAAGTGGTAGCTTTCTTGTCATTGTCCTTGAACAACAAACACTCATTGTTGTAAATTAGGTGAAATATCAGCAGCATACGTTATTACACAGAAGTGGTAGCTTTCTTGTCATTGTCCTTGAACAACAAACACTCATTGTTGTAAATTAGGTGAAATATCAGCAGCATACATTATAACACAGAAGTGGTAGCTTTCTTGTCATTGTCCTTGAACAACAAACACTCATTGTTGTAAATTAGGTAAAATATCAGCAGCATACATTATAACACAGAAGTGGTAGCTTTCTTGTCATTGTCCTTGAACAACAAACACTCATTGTTGTAAATTAGGTGAAATATCAGCAGCATACATTATAACACAGAAGTGGTAGCTTTCTTGTCATTGTCCTTGAACCACAAACACTCATTGTTGTAAATTAGGTGAAATATCAGCAGCATACGTTATAACACAGAAGTGGTAGCTTTCTTGTCATTGTCCTTGAACCACAAACACTCATTGTTGTAAATTAGGTGAAATATCAGCAGCATACATTATAACACAGAAGTGGTAGCTTTCTTGTCATTGTCCTTGAACCACAAACACTCATTGTTGTAAATTAGGTGAAATATCAGTAGCATACATTATAACACAGAAGTGGTAGCTTTCTTGTCATTGTCCTTGAACCACAAACACTCATTGTTGTAAATTAGGTGAAATATCAGCAGCATACATTATAACACAGAAGTGGTAGCTTTCTTGTCATTGTCCTTGAACCACAAACACTCATTGTTGTAAATTAGGTGAAATATCAGCAGCATACATTATAACACAGAAGTGGTAGCTTTCTTGTCATTGTCCTTGAACCACAAACACTCATTGTTGTAAATTAGGTGAAATATCAGTAGCATACGTTATAACACAGAAGTTGTGCCAGCATTGTTGTCATTGTCCTTGAACAACAAACACTCATTGTTGTAAATTAGGTGAAATATCAGTAGCATACGTTATAACACAGAAGCAGTGGTAGCTTTCTTGTCATTGTCCTTGAACCACAAACACTCATTGTTGTAAATTAGGTGAAATATCAGTAGCATACGTTATAACACAGAAGTGGTGCCAGCATTGTTGTCATTGTCCTTGAACAACAAACACTCATTGTTGTAAATTAGGTGAAATATCAGTAGCATACGTTATAACACAGAAGCAGTGGTAGCTTTCTTGTCATTGTCCTTGAACCACAAACACTCATTGTTGTAAATTAGGTGAAATATCAGTAGCATACGTTATAACACAGAAGCAGTGGTAGCTTTCTTGTCATTGTCCTTGAACCACAAACACTCATTGTTGTAAATTAGGTGAAATATCAGTAGCATACATTATAACACAGAAGTGGTAGCTTTCTTGTCATTGTCCTTGAACAACAAACACTCATTGTTGTAAATTAGGTGAAATATCAGCAGCATACATTATAACACAGAAGCAGTGGTAGCTTTCTTGTCATTGTCCTTGAACCACAAACACTCATTGTTGTAAATTTGGTGAAATATCAGCAGCATACATTATAACACAGAAGTGGTAGCTTTCTTGTCATTGTCCTTGAACCACAAACACTCATTGTTGTAAATTAGGTGAAATATCAGTAGCATACGTTATTACACAGAAGCAGTGGTAGCTTTCTTGGCATTGTCCTTGAACCACAAACACTCATTGTTGTAAATTAGGTGAAATATCAGTAGCATACGTTATTACACAGAAGCAGTGGTAGCTTTCTTGTCATTGTCCTTGAACCACAAACACTCATTGTTGTAAATTAGGTGAAATATCAGTAGCATACGTTATAACACAGAAGCAGTGGTAGCTTTCTTGTCATTGTCCTTGAACCACAAACACTCATTGTTGTAAATTAGGTGAAATATCAGCAGCATACATTATAACACAGAAGTGGTAGCTTTCTTGTCATTGTCCTTGAACCACAAACACTCATTGTTGTAAATTAGGTGAAATATCAGCAGCATACGTTATAACACAGAAGTGGTAGCTTTCTTGTCATTGTCCTTGAACCACAAACACTCATTGTTGTAAATTAGGTGAAATATCAGCAGCATACATTATAACACAGAAGTGGTAGCTTTCTTGTCATTGTCCTTGAACCACAAACACTCATTGTTGTAAATTAGGTGAAATATCAGTAGCATACATTATAACACAGAAGTGGTAGCTTTCTTGTCATTGTCCTTGAACCACAAACACTCATTGTTGTAAATTAGGTGAAATATCAGCAGCATACATTATAACACAGAAGTGGTAGCTTTCTTGTCATTGTCCTTGAACCACAAACACTCATTGTTGTAAATTAGGTGAAATATCAGCAGCATACATTATAACACAGAAGTGGTAGCTTTCTTGTCATTGTCCTTGAACCACAAACACTCATTGTTGTAAATTAGGTGAAATATCAGTAGCATACGTTATAACACAGAAGTTGTGCCAGCATTGTTGTCATTGTCCTTGAACAACAAACACTCATTGTTGTAAATTAGGTGAAATATCAGTAGCATACGTTATAACACAGAAGCAGTGGTAGCTTTCTTGTCATTGTCCTTGAACCACAAACACTCATTGTTGTAAATTAGGTGAAATATCAGTAGCATACGTTATAACACAGAAGTGGTGCCAGCATTGTTGTCATCGTCCTTGAACAACAAACACTCATTGTTGTAAATTAGGTGAAATATCAGTAGCATACCTTATAACACAGAAGCAGTGATAGCTTTCTTGTCATTGTCCTTGAACCACAAACACTCATTGTTGTAAATTAGGTGAAATATCAGTAGCATACGTTATAACACAGAAGCAGTGGTAGCTTTCTTGTCATTGTCCTTGAACCACAAACACTCATTGTTGTAAATTAGGTGAAATATCAGTAGCATACATTATAACACAGAAGTGGTAGCTTTCTTGTCATTGTCCTTGAACAACAAACACTCATTGTTGTAAATTAGGTGAAATATCAGTAGCATACGTTATAACACAGAAGTGGTGCCAGCATTGTTGTCATTGTCCTTGAACAACAAACACTCATTGTTGTTAATTAGGTGAAATATCAGTAGCATACGTTATAACACAGAAGTGGTGCCAGCATTTTTGTCATTGTCCTTAAACAACAAACATTCATTGTTGTAAATTAGGTGAAATATCAGTAGCATACGTTATTACACAGCAGCAGTGGTAGCTTTCTTGCCATTGTCCTTGAACCACAAACACTCATTGTTGTAAATTAGGTGAAATATCAGTAGCATACGTTATAACACAGAAGCAGTGGTAGCTTTCTTGTCATTGTCCTTGAACCACAAACACTCATTGTTGTAAATTAGGTGAAATATCAGTAGCATACGTTATTACACAGAAGTGGTAGCTTTCTTGTCATTGTCCTTGAACAACAAACACTCATTGTTGTAAATTAGGTGAAATATCAGTAGCATACGTTATAACACAGAAGCAGTGGTAGCTTTCTTGTCATTGTCCTTGAACAACAAACACTCATTGTTGTAAATTAGGTGAAATATCAGTAGCATACGTTATTACACAGAAGCAGTGGTAGCTTTCTTGTCATTGTCCTTGAACCACAAACACTCATTGTTGTAAATTAGGTGAAATATCAGTAGCATACGTTATTACACAGAAGCAGTGGTAGCTTTCTTGTCATTGTCCTTAAACAACAAACACTCATTGTTGTAAATTAGGTGAAATATCAGTAGCATACGTTTATACACAGCAGCAGTGGTAGCTTTCTTGGCATTGTCCTTGAACCACAAACACTCATTGTTGTAAATTAGGTGAAATATCAGTAGCATACGTTATTACACAGAAGCAGTGGTAGCTTTCTTGTCATTGTCCTTGAACCACAAACACTCATTGTTGTAAATTAGGTGAAATATCAGTAGCATACGTTATTACACAGAAGCAGTGGTAGCTTTGTTGTCATTGTCCTTAAACAACAAACACTCATTGTTGTAAATTAGGTGAAATATCAGCAGCATACGTTATAACACAGAAGTGGTAGCTTTCTTGTCATTGTCCTTGAACCACAAACACTCATTGTTGTAAATTAGGTGAAATATCAGCAGCATACATTATAACACAGAAGTGGTAGCTTTCTTGTCATTGTCCTTGAACCACAAACACTCATTGTTGTAAATTAGGTGAAATATCAGTAGCATACGTTATAACACAGAAGTTGTGCCAGCATTGTTGTCATTGTCCTTGAACAACAAACACTCATTGTTGTAAATGAGGTGAAATATCAGTAGCATACATTATAACACAGAAGTGGTAGCTTTCTTGTCATTGTCCTTGAACAACAAACACTCATTGTTGTAAATTAGGTGAAATATCAGTAGCATACATTATAACACAGAAGCAGTAGTAGCTTTCTTGTCATTGTCCTTGAACAACAAACACTCATTGTTGTAAATTAGGTGAAATATCAGTAGCATACATTATAACACAGAAGTGGTAGCTTTCTTGTCATTGTCCTTGAACAACAAACACTCATTGTTGTAAATTAGGTGAAATATCAGTAGCATACATTATAACACAAAAGTGGTAGCTTTCTTGTCATTGTCCTTGAACAACAAACACTCATTGTTGTAAATTAGGTGAAATATCAGTAGCATACATTATAACACAGAAGCAGTAGTAGCTTTCTTGTCATTGTCCTTGAACAACAAACACTCATTGTTGTAAATTAGGTGAAATATCAGTAGCATACATTATAACACAGAAGTGGTAGCTTTCTTGTCATTGTCCTTGAACAACAAACACTCATTGTTGTAAATTAGGTGAAATATCAGTAGCATACATTATAACACAGAAGCAGTAGTAGCTTTCTTGTCATTGTCCTTGAACAACAAACACTCATTGTTGTAAATTAGGTGAAATATCAGTAGCATACATTATAACACAGAAGTGGTAGCTTTCTTGTCATTGTCCTTGAACAACAAACACTCATTGTTGTAAATTAGGTGAAATATCAGTAGCATACATTATAACACAGAAGTGGTAGCTTTCTTGTCATTGTCCTTGAACAACAAACACTCATTGTTGTAAATTAGGTGAAATATCAGTAGCATACATTATAACACAGAAGTGGTAGCTTTCTTGTCATTGTCCTTGAACAACAAACACTCATTGTTGTAAATTAGGTGAAATATCAGTAGCATACGTTATAACACAGAAGTGGTGGTAGCTTTCTTGTCATTGTCCTTGAACCACAAACACTCATTGTTGTAAATTAGGTGAAATATCAGTAGCATACATTATAACACAGAAGTGGTGGTAGCTTTCTTGTCATTGTCCTTGAACCACAAACACTCATTGTTGTAAATTAGGTGAAATATCAGTAGCATACATTATAACACAGAAGCAGTAGTAGCTTTCTTGTCATTGTCCTTGAACAACAAACACTCATTGTTGTAAATTAGGTGAAATATCAGTAGCATACGTTATAACACAGAAGTGGTGCCAGCATTGTTGTCATTGTCCTTGAACCACAAAAACTCATTGTTGTAAATTAGGTGAAATATCAGTAGCATACGTTATAACACAGAAGTGGTGCCAGCATTGTTGTCATTGTCCTTGAACCACAAACACTCATTGTTGTAAATTAGGTGAAATATCAGTAGCATACGTTATAACACAGAAGTGGTGCCAGCATTGTTGTCATTGTCCTTGAACCACAAACACTCATTGTTGTAAATTAGGTGAAATATCAGTAGCATACGTTATAACACAGAAGCAGTGGTAGCTTTCTTGTCATTGTCCTTAAACAACAAACACTCATTGTTGTAAATTAGGTGAAATATCAGTAGCATACGTTATAACACAGAAGTGGTGCCAGCATTGTTGTCATTGTCCTTAAACAACAAACACTCATTGTTGTAAATTAGGTGAAATATCAGTAGCATACGTTATAACACAGAAGTGGTGCCAGCATTGTTGTCATTGTCCTTGAACAACAAACACTCATTGTTGTAAATTAGGTGAAATATCAGTAGCATACGTTATAACACAGAAATGGTGCCAGCATTGTTGTCATTGTCCTTAAACAACAAACACTCATTGTTGTAAATTAGGTGAAATATCAGTAGCATACGTTATAACACAGAAGTGGTGCCAGCATTGTTGTCATTGTCCTTAAACAACAAACACTCATTGTTGTAAATTAGGTGAAATATCAGTAGCATACGTTATAACACAGAAGTGGTGCCAGCATTGTTGTCATTGTCCTTGAACAACAAACTCATTGTTGTAAATTAGGTGAAATATCAGTAGCATACGTTATAACACAGAAGTGGTGCCAGCATTGTTGTCATTGTCCTTAAACAACAAACACTCATTGTAGTAAATTAGGTGAAATATCAGTAGCATACGTTATAACACAGAAGTGGTGCCAGCATTGTTGTCATTGTCCTTAAACAACAAACACTCATTGTTGTAAATTAGGTGAAATATCAGTAGCATACGTTATAACACAGAAGTGGTGCCAGCATTGTTGTCATTGTCCTTGAACAACAAACACTCATTGTTGTAAATTAGGTGAAATATCAGTAGCATACGTTATAACACAGAAGTGGTAGCTTTCTTGTCATTGTCCTTGAACAACAAACACTCATTGTTGTAAATTAGGTGAAATATCAGTAGCATACATTATAACACAGAAGTGGTAGCTTTCTTGTCATTGTCCTTGAACAACAAACACTCATTGTTGTAAATTAGGTGAAATATCAGTAGCATACGTTATAACACAGAAGTGGTAGCTTTCTTGTCATTGTCCTTGAACAACAAACACTCATTGTTGTAAATTAGGTGAAATATCAGTAGCATACGTTATAACACAGAAGTGGTGCCAGCATTGTTGTCATTGTCCTTGAACAACAAACACTCATTGTTGTTAATTAGGTGAAATATCAGTAGCATACGTTATAACACAGAAGTGGTGCCAGCATTTTTGTCATTGTCCTTAAACAACAAACACTCATTGTTGTAAATTAGGTGAAATATCAGTAGCATACGTTATTACACAGCAGCAGTGGTAGCTTTCTTGTCATTGTCCTTGAACAACAAACACTCATTGTTGTAAATTAGGTGAAATATCAGTAGCATACGTTATTCCACAGAAGTGGTAGCTTTCTTGTCATTGTCCTTGAACAACAAACACTCATTGTTGTAAATTAGGTGAAATATCAGTACCATACGTTATAACACAGAAGTGGTGCCAGCATTGTTGTCATTGTCCTTGAACAACAAACACTCATTGTTGTAAATTAGGTGAAATATCAGTAGCATACGTTATAACACAGAAGCAGTGGTAGCTTTCTTGCCATTGTCCTTGAACCACAAACACTCATTGTTGTAAATTAGGTGAAATATCAGTAGCATACGTTATAACACAGAAGCAGTGGTAGCTTTCTTGTCATTGTCCTTGAACTACAAACACTCATTGTTGTAAATTAGGTGAAATATCAGTAGCATACGTTATTACACAGAAGTGGTAGCCTTCTTGTCATTGTCCTTGAACAACAAACACTCATTGTTGTAAATTAGGTGAAATATCAGTAGCATACGTTATAACACAGAAGCAGTGGTAGCTTTCTTGTCATTGTCCTTGAACCACAAACACTCATTGTTGTAAATTAGGTGAAATATCAGTAGCATACGTTATTACACAGAAGCAGTGGTAGCTTTCTTGTCATTGTCCTTAAACAACAAACACTCATTGTTGTAAATTAGGTGAAATATCAGTAGCATACGTTTATACACAGCAGCAGTGGTAGCTTTCTTGTCATTGTCCTTGAACCACACACTCATTGTTGTAAATTAGGTGAAATATCAGTAGCATACGTTTATACACAGCAGCAGTGGTAGCTTTCTTGTCATTGTCCTTGAACCACAAACACTCATTGTTGTAAATTAGGTGAAATATCAGTAGCATACGTTATAACACAGAAGCAGTGGTAGCTTTCTTGTCATTGTCCTTGAACCACAAACACTCATTGTTGTAAATTAGGTGAAATATCAGTAGCATACGTTATTACACAGAAGCAGTGGTAGCTTTCTTGTCATTGTCCTTGAACCACAAACACTCATTGTTGTAAATTAGGTGAAATATCAGTAGCATACATTATAACACAGAAGTGGTAGCTTTCTTGTCATTGTCCTTGAACCACAAACACTCATTGTTGTAAATTAGGTGAAATATCAGTAGCATACGTTATTACACAGAAGTGGTAGCTTTCTTGTCATTGTCCTTGAACCACAAACACTCATTGTTGTAAATTAGGTGAAATATCAGTAGCATACATTATAACACAGAAGCAGTGGTAGCTTTCTTGTCATTGTCCTTGAACCACAAACACTCATTGTTGTAAATTAGGTGAAATATCAGTAGCATACGTTATTACACAGAAGCAGTGGTAGCTTTCTTGTCATTGTCCTTAAACAACAAACACTCATTGTTGTAAATTAGGTGAAATATCAGTAGCATACGTTATAACACAGAAGCAGTGGTAGCTTTCTTGTCATTGTCCTTGAACCACACACTCATTGTTGTAAATTAGGTGAAATATCAGTAGCATACGTTTATACACAGCAGCAGTGGTAGCTTTCTTGTCATTGTCCTTGAACCACAAACACTCATTGTTGTAAATTAGGTGAAATATCAGTAGCATACGTTATAACACAGAAGCAGTGGTAGCTTTCTTGTCATTGTCCTTGAACCACAAACACTCATTGTTGTAAATTAGGTGAAATATCAGTAGCATACGTTATTACACAGAAGCAGTGGTAGCTTTCTTGTCATTGTCCTTGAACCACAAACACTCATTGTTGTAAATTAGGTGAAATATCAGTAGCATACGTTATAACACAGAAGCAGTGGTAGCTTTCTTGTCATTGTCCTTGAACCACAAACACTCATTGTTGTAAATTAGGTGAAATATCAGCAGCATACATTATAACACAGAAGTGGTAGCTTTCTTGTCATTGTCCTTGAACCACAAACACTCATTGTTGTAAATTAGGTGAAATATCAGCAGCATACGTTATAACACAGAAGTGGTAGCTTTCTTGTCATTGTCCTTGAACCACAAACACTCATTGTTGTAAATTAGGTGAAATATCAGCAGCATACATTATAACACAGAAGTGGTAGCTTTCTTGTCATTGTCCTTGAACCACAAACACTCATTGTTGTAAATTAGGTGAAATATCAGTAGCATACATTATAACACAGAAGTGGTAGCTTTCTTGTCATTGTCCTTGAACCACAAACACTCATTGTTGTAAATTAGGTGAAATATCAGCAGCATACATTATAACACAGAAGTGGTAGCTTTCTTGTCATTGTCCTTGAACCACAAACACTCATTGTTGTAAATTAGGTGAAATATCAGCAGCATACATTATAACACAGAAGTGGTAGCTTTCTTGTCATTGTCCTTGAACCACAAACACTCATTGTTGTAAATTAGGTGAAATATCAGTAGCATACGTTATAACACAGAAGTGGTGCCAGCATTGTTGTCATTGTCCTTGAACAACAAACACTCATTGTTGTTAATTAGGTGAAATATCAGTAGCATACGTTATAACACAGAAGTGGTGCCAGCATTTTTGTCATTGTCCTTAAACAACAAACACTCATTGTTGTAAATTAGGTGAAATATCAATAGCATACGTTATTACACAGCAGCAGTGGTAGCTTTCTTGCCATTGTCCTTGAACCACAAACACTCATTGTTGTAAATTAGGTGAAATATCAGTAGCATACGTTATAACACAGAAGCAGTGGTAGCTTTCTTGTCATTGTCCTTGAACCACAAACACTCATTGTTGTAAATTAGGTGAAATATCAGTAGCATACGTTATTACACAGAAGTGGTAGTTTTCTTGTCGGTGTCCTTGAACAACAAACACTCATTGTTGTAAATTAGGTGAAATATCAGTAGCATACGTTATAACACAGAAGCAGTGGTAGCTTTCTTGTCATTGTCCTTGAACAACAAACACTCATTGTTGTAAATTAGGTGAAATATCAGTAGCATACGTTATTACACAGAAGCAGTGGTAGCTTTCTTGTCATTGTCCTTGAACCACAAACACTCATTGTTGTAAATTAGGTGAAATATCAGTAGCATACGTTATTACACAGAAGCAGTGGTAGCTTTCTTGTCATTGTCCTTAAACAACAAACACTCATTGTTGTAAATTAGGTGAAATATCAGTAGCATACGTTATAACACAGAAGCAGTGGTAGCTTTCTTGTCATTGTCCTTGAACCACACACTCATTGTTGTAAATTAGGTGAAATATCAGTAGCATACGTTTATACACAGCAGCAGTGGTAGCTTTCTTGTCATTGTCCTTGAACCACAAACACTCATTGTTGTAAATTAGGTGAAATATCAGCAGCATACATTATAACACAGAAGTGGTAGCTTTCTTGTCATTGTCCTTGAACCACAAACACTCATTGTTGTAAATTAGGTGAAATATCAGCAGCATACGTTATAACACAGAAGTGGTAGCTTTCTTGTCATTGTCCTTGAACCACAAACACTCATTGTTGTAAATTAGGTGAAATATCAGCAGCATACATTATAACACAGAAGTGGTAGCTTTCTTGTCATTGTCCTTGAACCACAAACACTCATTGTTGTAAATTAGGTGAAATATCAGTAGCACACGTTATAACACAGAAGTTGTGCCAGCATTGTTGTCATTGTCCTTGAACAACAAACACTCATTGTTGTAAATTAGGTGAAATATCAGTAGCATACGTTATAACACAGAAGCAGTGGTAGCTTTCTTGTCATTGTCCTTGAACCACAAACACTCATTGTTGTAAATTAGGTGAAATATCAGTAGCATACGTTATAACACAGAAGTGGTGCCAGCATTGTTGTCATTGTCCTTGAACAACAAACACTCATTGTTGTAAATTAGGTGAAATATCAGTAGCATACGTTATAACACAGAAGCAGTGGTAGCTTTCTTGTCATTGTCCTTGAACCACAAACACTCATTGTTGTAAATTAGGTGAAATATCAGTAGCATACGTTATAACACAGAAGCAGTGGTAGCTTTCTTGTCATTGTCCTTGAACCACAAACACTCATTGTTGTAAATTAGGTGAAATATCAGTAGCATACATTATAACACAGAAGTGGTAGCTTTCTTGTCATTGTCCTTGAACAACAAACACTCATTGTTGTAAATTAGGTGAAATATCAGTAGCATACATTATAACACAGAAGCAGTAGTAGCTTTCTTGTCATTGTCCTTGAACAACAAACACTCATTGTTGTAAATTAGGTGAAATATCAGTAGCATACATTATAACACAGAAGTGGTAGCTTTCTTGTCATTGTCCTTGAACAACAAACACTCATTGTTGTAAATTAGGTGAAATATCAGTAGCATACATTATAACACAGAAGTGGTAGCTTTCTTGTCATTGTCCTTGAACAACAAACACTCATTGTTGTAAATTAGGTGAAATATCAGTAGCATACATTATAACACAGAAGCAGTAGTAGCTTTCTTGTCATTGTCCTTGAACAACAAACACTCATTGTTGTAAATTAGGTGAAATATCAGTAGCATACATTATAACACAGAAGTGGTAGCTTTCTTGTCATTGTCCTTGAACAACAAACACTCATTGTTGTAAATTAGGTGAAATATCAGTAGCATACATTATAACACAGAAGCAGTAGTAGCTTTCTTGTCATTGTCCTTGAACAACAAACACTCATTGTTGTAAATTAGGTGAAATATCAGTAGCATACATTATAACACAGAAGTGGTAGCTTTCTTGTCATTGTCCTTGAACAACAAACACTCATTGTAGTAAATTAGGTGAAATATCAGTAGCATACATTATAACACAGAAGTGGTAGCTTTCTTGTCATTGTCCTTGAACAACAAACACTCATTGTTGTAAATTAGGTGAAATATCAGTAGCATACATTATAACACAGAAGTGGTAGCTTTCTTGTCATTGTCCTTGAACAACAAACACTCATTGTTGTAAATTAGGTGAAATATCAGTAGCATACATTATAACACAGAAGTGGTAGCTTTCTTGTCATTGTCCTTGAACAACAAACACTCATTGTTGTAAATTAGGTGAAATATCAGTAGCATACGTTATAACACAGAAGTGGTGGTAGCTTTCTTGTCATTGTCCTTGAACCACAAACACTCATTGTTGTAAATTAGGTGAAATATCAGTAGCATACATTATAACACAGAAGTGGTGGTAGCTTTCTTGTCATTGTCCTTGAACCACAAACACTCATTGTTGTAAATTAAGTGAAATATCAGTAGCATACATTATAACACAGAAGTGGTGGTACCTTTCTTGTCATTGTCCTTGAACCACAAACACTCATTGTTGTAAATTAGGTGAAATATCAGTAGCATACGTTATAACACAGAAGTGGTGGTAGCTTTCTTGTCATTGTCCTTGAACCACAAACACTCATTGTTGTAAATTAGGTGAAATATCAGTAGCATACATTATAACACAGAAGTGGTGGTAGCTTTCTTGTCATTGTCGTTGAACCACAAACACTCATTGTTGTAAATTAGGTGAAATATCAGTAGCATACATTATAACACAGAAGCAGTAGTAGCTTTCTTGTCATTGTCCTTGAACAACAAACACTCATTGTTGTAAATTAGGTGAAATATCAGTAGCATACGTTATAACACAGAAGTGGTAGCTTTCTTGTCATTGTCCTTGAACCACAAACACTCATTGTTGTAAATTAGGTGAAATATCAGCAGCATACATTATAACACAGAAGTGGTAGCTTTCTTGTCATTGTCCTTGAACCACAAACACTCATTGTTGTAAATTAGGTGAAATATCAGTAGCATACGTTATAACACAGAAGTGGTGCCAGCATTGTTGTCATTGTCCTTGAACCACAAACACTCATTGTTGTAAATTAGGTGAAATATCAGTAGCATACGTTATAACACAGAAGTGGTGCCAGCATTGTTGTCATTGTCCTTGAACCACAAACACTCATTGTTGTAAATTAGGTGAAATATCAGTAGCATACGTTATAACACAGAAGTGGTGCCAGCATTGTTGTCATTGTCCTTGAACCACAAACACTCATTGTTGTAAATTAGGTGAAATATCAGTAGCATACGTTATAACACAGAAGTGGTGCCAGCATTGTTGTCATTGTCCTTGAACCACAAACACTCATTGTTGTAAATTAGGTGAAATATCAGTAGCATACGTTATAAGACAGAAGTGGTGCCAGCATTGTTGTCATTGTCCTTGAACCACAAACACTCATTGTTGTAAATTAGGTGAAATATCAGTAGCATACGTTATAACACAGAAGTGGTGCCAGCATTGTTGTCATTGTCCTTGAACCACAAACACTCATTGTTGTAAATTAGGTGAAATATCAGTAGCATACGTTATAACACAGAAGTGGTGCCAGCATTGTTGTCATTGTCCTTGAACCACAAACACTCATTGTTGTAAATTAGGTGAAATATCAGTAGCATACGTTATAACACAGAAGTGGTGCCAGCATTGTTGTCATTGTCCTTGAACCACAAACACTCATTGTTGTAAATTAGGTGAAATATCAGTAGCATACGTTATAACACAGAAGTGGTGCCAGCATTGTTGTCATTGTCCTTGAACCACAAACACTCATTGTTGTAAATTAGGTGAAATATCAGTAGCATACGTTATAACACAGAAGTGGTGCCAGCATTGTTGTCATTGTCCTTGAACCACAAACACTCATTGTTGTAAATTAGGTGAAATATCAGTAGCATACGTTATAACACAGAAGTGGTGCCAGCATTGTTGTCATTGTCCTTGAACCACAAACACTCATTGTTGTAAATTAGGTGAAATATCAGTAGCATACGTTATAACACAGAAGTGGTGCCAGCATTGTTGTCATTGTCCTTGAACCACAAACACTCATTGTTGTAAATTAGGTGAAATATCAGTAGCATACGTTATAACACAGAAGCTGTGTAGCTTTCTTGTCATTGTCCTTGAACACAAACACTCATTGTTGTAAATTAGGTGAAATATCAGTAGCATACGTTATAACACAGAAGAGTGGTAGCTTTCTTGTCATTGTCCTTGAACCACAAACACTCATTGTTGTAAATTAGGTGAAATATCAGTAGCATACGTTATAACACAGAAGTGGTAGCTTTCTTGTCATTGTCCTTGAACCACAAACACTCATTGTTGTAAATTAGGTGAAATATCAGTAGCATACGTTATAACACAGAAGCAGTGGTAGCTTTCTTGTCATTGTCCTTGAACCACAAACACTCATTGTTGTAAATTAGGTGAAATATCAGTAGCATACGTTATAACACAGAAGTGGTAGCTTTCTTGTCATTGTCCTTGAACCACAAACACTCATTGTTGTAAATTAGGTGAAATATCAGTAGCATACGTTATAACACAGAAGCAGTGGTAGCTTTCTTGTCATTGTCCTTGAACCACAAACACTCATTGTTGTAAATT